>CM077147.1:97380907-97941076 GCA_039583875.1 Platanthera guangdongensis | reverse complement strand
CCCAACCAATCAAACCCGAACTAATAGACACAAACTTCTCAAAAATGGGACTACGGTGGTGGACATCTACTCCAACACAACCCAATAGCCCAAAAAACAGACCCAAACATGCCCGGTTGTAATGATTCACGAAAACTAAGCCAACCAAAACCAAACCACATATCCCAAATACCCATAAAACCCAACTCAACAAATTCAGCAGAAACCTGACAATTCTAACTTGGCAAAACTGTTAGGTCTATTGATCCCAATATCCCAGATTTGTAAGAAGTCAAATGGGTTAATTACATACACACATAATGTATTTGATGTTTGTCTTAGTTCTTGCATGCAGGAAGTCCATGATTGGATAGCTGAAGAAAATGAGTTTGGTGGTAAACTCACAATACGTCGAGCTCAGCTCGTAGTTCGTCGAGCTCAGTATACAGATCGTCGAGCTCAGGTCGACATTCCTCAAGAGATAAATTCAAGTGCTCGGTATTCAAAGTTCGTCGAGCCCAGCTCGCGGTTCGTCGAACTCAACCCACTTGTCATCGAGCTCAGCTCAACATTCCTTGGAATAAGCTCAAGTGCTCAGGATTCAATGTATGTCGAGCTCAGCTTGAAGTTCATCGAGCTCAGCCTGAAGTTCATTGAGGTTAGCTTACAGATCATCGAGCTCAGCTCAACACTTGTTGAGCTAAATCTAGAAAAATTGACTAAGGCAAAAAGCGCTGAGACCGCTGAGAACATCAGAGTTCGTCGAGCTCAGCCCACAGATCGTCGGACGCAACTAACGCTATAAAAACTGACTAAGGCAAAAATCGCTAAGACAGTTGAGATAGCTGAGAAGAAATCACTGAGACTGCTGAGAAGGAAGCATTGAGACCGCTGAGAAGAAAGCGCTGAGACAAAAACTTGTCTCATCTGGTAAGAAGGAAGAGTTGAGACCGCTGAGAAGAAAGCGTTGAGAAAAAAAGCTTGTCTCAGCTGTTAAGAATAAAGCGCTGAGACAGAATCTTGTCTCAGCTGGTAATAAGAACCGTTGAGACTGCTGAGACAAAACCGCTGAGACAAATCCAGAGAAAATTCACAAAGTACAGAAGCGCTACGAGGCAAGACAGGTGGCGTTGAGTGACTTAACATCACTCAACGCTTTATGAAGTTCTCGACTATTTTCTAAGTCCAGATGATGATGATCATTTCTGACGTCATCAAAGTCAACTTGCAGGAAACCGTTGCGGGAAAGCTGTAGTGGCGCCGAAAGCTGCTTTGTACTTTTCTAATGGAGGTTGCTATCACCAACCCTTGTGTGGGCCCACATACAATTGTGTCATTGGTTCAAATCAACACATATAAAAAGGAAAAAAGAAAAGGGGATTAGGGTTAACGAAGAAAATGTAGAAAATACAAAAGAAAACTAGAGGCGACTGGACATCTTTGTAACGGCCCGATTTTTCTACGATTATTTAATTCTCGTTGGGCGTTATGTTGATGCGTTTCCGGCATGTACCGTTTGTTAGAGCGTGGTTTTAGCTCTTTAGGTTCCTTGTGTTGTTGTTGGCAGCCTTTTTGGCAAGATCCCCTAGCAAGCCAGGTCTGTGTTGGTGACCGGTGAGGCCTCTCGGGGGATGCTTGTGTTTTGGCTTCGGGTATTGATAACCCGAGTTTTGTTCGTCGAAAGTTGATTTCGACTTCGCCGTTGCGTTCGTAGCATAGGTAATTAGCTATAGAGTGAATTTCGTCGGATTCCGAGGTGGTTCGGGTTTCGCGTCGTTTTGATTGTGTTAATAATAATGGATGCAAATAATTAATTAATAAAGCTTGAAGGAATCCAGTGGCTTTTAGGTGTCTGTTAGGACTGATAAGGCGTGTCCATGCATATATATATATAGTCTCAAGACAAAATCGAGACTTTTCATCGTCTCCTTCCGTGAGAGTTTAACTGTCGCCTGTTCGAGAGGAAGAAAAAATGCCAACCCTGCTACCCTTCAGACGCCGATTCTTGGAGCGTTAGTGGGCGGTATTCGATTCCGAAAGCGGATTTGGATTACTCTCGCCTAGACCTTCATTCCTACGGTAAGAGATTCAATTTTCATGGTGTTTCTAGGGGTCTCAGAATTTCTGTTTTGATTCTTCTCCGCCATTAAAACTTTAGAATCCTGTTATGTGCTGTTGCGGCTGGAGTCGGGAGAGAGAGGAAGGGCTGTGCAAGATAAATTGCTGGAATTTGAGGCAAGTGGTGCTCCTACCTTTGCCAAGTTTTTCTTCTCCTTCTCATGGTCATATTGGCTGTAATCATTCATGATTTCCCGAGATTGCTTATGTTGCTCTGTTTTTCCGTCAAAGTCATGTGGATCTTAAACCATAAATGCTCCTTTATGTTTCCTTTTTTTGCATTATCTCAAGTTCTGAAACTCAAATTTCCGGCAGGGCTGCTGTAGTCTTGTTTGTTTTTATCAAATTGTTCCCTGTTAATCTCGGTTTGGGTAGCAATTAGTCTATTAGCCCTAGATCTAGTAGAAGTGGGTTTTCATACTTATATTGCGAGTAATATGATTGAATTAGGTTAAGAGGATTGGTCGGAAATGAAGGTGGTTGTACGGGATTGTGGTGTACTCAACGCAGCCAGTTCTGCGAAGATCGTCGACCTGAGTTTGACGAAGATCGTCGAACTAAGATCGACGATATCTGGTTTCTTGAGATCGACAAAGATCGTCGATGTGAGTTTGACGATGATCATCGAACTGAGATCAACGATCTCCGGTTGCCTGAGTTCGATGAAAGGAAAATCGTCGAAAGGCGTTCGATGATTTTTCCCGTGACCTGAGTTCGACGAAAGGAAAATCGTCGAACGGCGTTCGATGATTTTTCCCATAACCTGTGGTCGACGAAAGGAAAATCGTCAAACGGCGTTCAATGATTTTTCCCGTGCTTGTGTTTGACGGAAGGAAAATCGTCGAACGGAGTTGGACGATTTCCTGTGCCTAGAGATTGGCGATTCCTGCAAGCTGGGATTTATTCCTTTTATTTTCTTTTCTTCCGGAGTGATTACCTCATAGGGGGGATGTCTTGTCGGCCTTTCGTTCTTCCTTTGTTTTGAGGGCCGAATCGTGGGTTATGACAGGTAGTGGTATTTTGACGCTCTAAAGGACCGGGATGTATTGTGTGCGAGTCGTGGCCACCACTTTTTAGTCCCAGGTATGGGCTGGGTATTGCTGTGGCCGTCACCCTTTTAATCCCAGATACGGGCTGGGTTTGTGGTGGTTTTTTGCTGACACAGTGAAATTTTATTTTTAGTTGGGACTGTTTTATTTGGGGGACTATTTTTTGGTCACCAACTCAGGTCCATGTTGTTTACTACTGCCATTAACTCACAAATTAGGATTGTTAGGTGTTTCTTTCTTGTAGAATGCAGCATATTGCGGCAAGTTTTCTTTTCTTTTGCCTTGTAGCCTCTGCAGGATTTGGGCAGGGCTTGTTGTTGTTACCTGATACTTGGTGTACTTTTGCTTACTTTGGACAGTGTTTGCTTTTACTATCATGTTTACATACTCTCTTTGTTCCATTTTGATTTAATGCCCTAATTCAGATTTTCTTGTTTTACTTGCTGAGGTATTCTTTTCTTTTCTGAATGCCTCAGGTTCTGATTAGTAGACGGGTAGGCGGCTAGATTTGCTATGGTGTTGCTGGCGATCCCTTGAGTTGTAGGGATCTTTCTCTTGCTGTTGTGAGGTAGTTTTTTTGTTTACCTATAGACATACATACTTGCCAGTGGGTTTGTGTCAGTTTGTTGGCGCCCACTGGTAGTTTACCCTATGATACTAGATATGTTTCTTTTACTACTACCTTGTTGGAGATAGTCTACTTGCCCTTGGGAGGATTTATGCTTGGTTGCTAGTTACTTTTAAACCTAAAAACACTATTATAAGTATATCTCATGATCAGCATGTTTGTAAAACTCATACACTACTTTGTAAGCAATGTAAAAAGCTCGTTTTCCCACTTATAATATAAAATAAATCTAGAGTCTTGCATAGTATGAGTGGACCTCAGGGGACACTTATGCACTCTCATAGGATGTCAAAAATAATTAAAGTATTTTCCGTTGCGTATAAGTATAGTTTTATACTGTGGACTAGATGATCCACCGAGCCGAGGGATACGACCCTTAAAATTATATCTGATTTTCTAATCATTAAAGTTATGAGATTTTCATAGTCTAGTTAGATGGTGTTCGCCAGAGCGTCGACAGTTATCCCCTGCTTGACATGGCATCACGATGCGTGTTTTATCATACTCTGATACTTCTTGAATTCGGAGAAAATGTGGGTTGTGACAATCTTCTTATTCATTAAGCTTGAAAGCACAAGTCTAGCAGAGATAGCCAGAAGACAAAGGGAAGATAGCTGAAGCTCTTCAAGTTCAGCGAGATAGTTCTTTGAAGAATAAGATTGTTGATTCAACCATTCAGTAAGAAGTTAGGTATGTGAAGGGGCAGTCAGCCTTCAATAGCAGATAGCTGCCCACCTGTGTAACAAAGAAGAAGTTAGCTGTAGAAGACGACTCATTCCTTCTATAGCAAGTGGGCTGGACTGAAATCTGCTCAGTCCAGCATAGTAGACTCAGATATTTATCTCTGAGTTAGTTATTTTATTTTTCTTAACATATTCTTTATTCACATCCTGTAGGATTCAGTTTATCTGAATTTGAGTGTCGGGCACTTTGTGCTTGAGGTAGGTGACTAATTTGTCACTGAGGTTGGTGCCCTGTTGGGGTACTTTGGTAGGATCCAAGTGTGGATCTGAGCTGTAGGGCTTAATTGCATGAGGTAGGAGAGTGTTGCTATCTGAGGTAGGATCCAAGTGTGGATCTGAGGTAGAGCCATCCTCACAGCCTGAGTGTAGGGCCTTATACCTGAGATAGGTGACTGGAGAGTCACTGAGCTGTAGGTGACAATTGTGTCACTGAGTTGTAGGCCTTAGAGGAGGCTGAGCTGTAGGTACTTGGAAGGGTACTGAGTTGTAGCAGTGCTACAACACTTTAAGAGTAGGGTTGTATGCCTGAAGCTGTAGGGCTGAAGAGCCTGAGTTGTAGGCCTTAGAAATAAGGCTTGGGTAGGTGATCGGTGGATCACTGAGCTGTAGGAGCTCTGCAGGGCTCTGAGGTAGGAACCCTTATGGTTCTCAGTTTGGGTTCTGATGGCCCACGAACAGACTCTTATTTAGGTGGTTGGTTTGATGAGTCGAATGCCGCGGGCTTGCTAAAAAGCGAGCTTTTAACGAAAGGAGGCAAGTGCACCTATCACAAGTAGTACTTGATATTCGGGGGAATACCGAGGTCATATTATTCTCGGGGTCGTGTTGATTATCCCTACTGCTCCAGGAGTAACTATTATCTTACTGAAATTTCATTGGGGATTTTAATTAACTAAGGTGGATAAAATAAAAGTGCGAAAACTATTAAAAAAATTCGATGAAGGGTTAACGCTTGGCACTGAATCGGATTAAGACTGAAATAACTTTTAATAATTATTGAACTTAGTTTTCAAATTAATAAAAGGTAACTTGGCTGTGGAGGTTCCACAAATATAAGCTCACCTAGCTATAGGGATATCTCTCACCTGAACGCTAAGACTATTCGACCGAACGTTAGTCCGACTAAAGATTCCTCTTAACACCCGCTTTACGCTATGAACCCCGCTATTGGGTGGGGAACCTAATCCGGAAGAATTACGCTTGTCCTCTCTCGAGGGTATGAATGCAACTCTCTTTACCCAGGGGTGATCTATCCATACGCACGACCTCTCGGCTAGCTAGCATATAGATAACGGAAATAGAGCCCACACATCGATATGTGGTCCTACGCGCCGTTAACCCGGTGTAAAACTAAGTCCTAAAATTAAAGGTAAAAATAAAGAACTTTAATTATTTCAAATCATTTTATATGTCCCAATGCCCTTCTATGCCAAGGGCTAATAACGATTACTCACTCATCGGTATGGGGACGGCTTTATAATTTTGATGAGGTGCGAGTTCGAGACTAAATGCTGAAAGATTATAAAAAGAAGACAAAAAATAACAAACATTTAGAAAACTTGAAAAGTTAGCTAATACGAGAACTCACACACACTTCAAATTATAAATAAAATAGAAACTAAGTTACAAAAAAAATGAAATTTCAAGTCCTACTCAAACGAGTAGGCGGGAAATAAAGGGCACGCCATTTAACTCTTAACGAGTAGGCGGAAATAAATGGAAGTACAAGTCCTACTCAAACGAGTAGGCGCGAAATGACGAGTCCTACTCAAACGAGTAGGAGGGAAATAAAAACACGTCATTTAACTCTTAACGAGTGGGTGGAAATAAATGCGCACACGCACACACTCGACATGAAATAAACACACAGACTCACTCTACTGAAAATGAAAACGCACACAAACTTGCATAAATGAAAAACGCACACAAACTGCAAAAAGTAAAACACACGCACGCACTCTACATGAATTGAAAGAAAGTAATAAAATTATCTCCTACACACATACACTGTACATAATTGAAAGAAAGCGATAAAATAAAGCATGAAAATTTATCTCCTACACTCACACACTCTACATAATTGAAGAAAGCATTAAAAATTATTCTCATACACTCACACACACAACATGGAATTTAAAAGAACAAAATGAAAACATAACTCATACACTCACACACACTATTAAAAGAAAAAACAAAGTTGCTTAAAAATTAAAATTACAAGATTCCTACTCCTAAAGCTTAATAAAAACACATAAAAAGAACAAATAAAAGTAAAAAGAACAAAAGGTTTTCAAAACAAAGCAAAAAACTAAAGTCCTTTAAAAATTAAAATTACAACTTTTTCATTCTTAGGATTTCATAAAAGTGATTAAAAATTGAAAAGAACAAAAAGGTTTTACAATCCTAAAACAATGCTAAGTAAAAAAAAACAAAATCACTTTTAAAATCTCTTTTAAAAATCATAAGAACTAAAATTTAAAAACACTAAGAAAGAACATGGAGAAAAAGAGATAAACTTAACATACCACATTTCAATTAGAAATAAAATCTATAACAAAATGTAACATGGAGATAAGTTAAAAACATAGAAAGTAAACAACTTACAATCATACACACACACACACGCACTTTTCATAAAGAGAAGAACTAAGAAATACAAAGGGATAAAATGAAGAAGAAAGTGGGCACACAAGTTCATTCCAAAGTCATTTAAGAAGAGAAAAGCTAACATATTTATTGATTAAAATGAACTATTACAAAGCTAATATAAACATAAAAAGAGAGGAGGAGAAATTTCTCCTTACATGGCAATGGAATACACCAGGGCGTCCCACAAAACACACTAAAGTTTGGCTCAAAAAAGTGAACCCTTGGACCTTACAAAAATGGCCTATTTATAGGGAAACTTTTCAAAGTACATGCCCTCCGACATGGGCGTGACGGTGGGCGTGTCAAGGAGGTTGATCTGGGCGTGGGTTGCATCGAAAAGTCGCTGGCACGTCTTGTCGGGCAAGGTGGAGGAGTAACGCCCTATGTCGTGGGCATGTCAATTGGCATGTAGGGTCGGTCTACGATCGTTGAGCGTGTTTTCGTCGAGCGCGAGTGACACGGGTCACGGTCACGGGGCGTGTCATTGGACATGGCCGTGTTGTCGGGCATGTCACATTTTTCTCTTCATTCAGTTGATTTCGACGGGAAATTGAAGTGTCACGCCCATGTCACGGGCGTGACCCATAGTACACGAGCGTGTACTCAGAAAAATTTGACAATTTCTGCAAAATTTTAGGAAATCAAAATAAACTTAAGTTAGAATAATTTTTACAAAAAGTAACAATTTATTAAAGAAAAATAAAAAAAAATAACAAAAAGAAACTAAAATGACTTAGTTAACGTATGTAAAAATATTTATATTTACAACTCATCAAATACCCCCCATACTTAAGCTTTTGCTATTCCAGAGTAAAAGTTTGAGGTGAACTTATAAGAAATAAAAAAACTCTAAGTTTAGCTACCACTTAATTAATTATAAGAGAGATCTAAATAAACATATAGGGTGTAAGAGTTAAGTCCTAAAATTATGCAGATGATTTAAATAGGGTAAAAGTTTTGACCAAAAGACTTCTTGATGTAATCAAATAGAAAACAGTAATAGTAATGGTTAGATTAACAAAAATAGTTTGGAATTATATGAACTTTAGCTTATATGAGTTTTACTGGAAATATTGCAATTTACAATTTATGCACTCAAAAATTTTTTGAATTAATTCTAAAATCATGAAATTGGCTAAGGGGGTTGTTGTTGGTTTATGAACAGGGTTTGAATTTTGAGGTGAGGTAATTTTTTCTCAAACCTCCATTTTTTTCTTTTTGGATTATTAGGAAAATGAAATATTATTTTTCGAATATGATTTTTTTTCTTTTTCAACTTCATAATAATAAAATTAACCCAATGTATATGTGTTGGAGTAATGAATTTTATTATCTTACTCCGTAACATATAATCTTTTTAAATTTTTGGTTGCCTATGTTAACGGAACGAAATTTTATTCCCATTGATATAGGATCTTTTAAGGATAAAAATTTTATAATGCCAAGTAAGTTATGATAAATAAGGGGAGAAAAGAAATCTAGATTTTTAATTAAAAAATTTTTGAGTGCAACCTTAATAAATTGTACGTTCCAATCTTTTAGAAAGTTAAAAGTAAGCATAGTTGAATATTATAGTCGTTATTTTCTAACATAATACATGTGCTCCTATCAATGAAAAACTAGAATTAGTGTCTAAAACGAGTTCGCTATTTTTAACAAAACATAATGAATTCTTTAAAACTTAACCACGGATATTTAAATTTTTCAATCAATAATTAACAAACGAATAGTGAACAAACAGTTAATAAAATTCACATATAAATAAACTCAAAACAAAATTTTTGGATAACAAGAAAATTAAGAATGGTATATTTGATTTATTTGTTTCAAAACATTTTTTTGGATTTTTAGAGTTTTTATCATCATTTTTTGTGTTTTTTAATTTATTATCTTTTTTTGAATTTTTGTTTTGTTCTACACTTTTTTTTTAATTTTTGACTTATTATCTTTTTTGTTTTTAAATGTGTTATTATATACATACGAAAAAAAAACGATAAGAAATATATATATATATATATATATATATATATATATATATTATTTATTTATTTAAAATATTTTTTCTTTTCTATTTTTTTGGATTTTTTTCTCGAGATTTTTTGGTTTTTTATAAGCAAATATTTATAAAATAAGGAAAGAGAGAAACGCTAATTACAAAGAAGAGAAAGAAAGGAAGAGGGGAAAGAGAGAAAACAAAAAATATTTACAGAAGATATATGTATAAAGTATGTACAACATTATTTAAAAAATAAAACTAAATATTTTTTGTATTTTTTGTTTTATAATATTTTTGGAATTTGTGTTTTATAATTTTTTTGGAATTTTTTTTAAAAATAAAGGAAAAGAAATTTTTTTTGGATTTTTCATTTTAAAACTGTTTTTTGATTTTTAATTTTAAAGTTTTTTGTTTTGTTGTTATATATTTTTTTAATAGTTTTTTTGTTTGGGATTTTTGAAATGCAGAAAGTAGAAGCGCAGAAAATAAAGCACGAAAATACCCCTATACTTAAGTACAACATTGTCCCCAATGTTGCAACGTAAGTATGCAGAACAAAAATGAATCAAAATGCAATATGTACAAAAAGAAAACTGAAGGGTAGGAACTTCCCTGGAACACGTTCGGGAGGCCCATCAGAAACCCTGTATTTATTAGAAAAAGTAGCAAACATAATAATTAAAGAGCGAAAAAGATAAGCGTGTGGTGCCTTCCAGGAGCGCTTGTTTATAGTCGTGTAGCTTGACTATTATGGCGGGTTTATAATGTTGAGGAAAGTTATGGTTTCGTTAAAACCGATCATTGGACCGCGTGCTATATAAGACTTTAACCGATGACCGTTTACTTTAAACGAACCTTTTTCTCGGTGGGGGATGAGTACGGTCCCATATGGCCAAACCTCTTCAACTTTGAAGGGGCCAGACCATCTAGATTTTAGTTTACTCGGAAAAAGCCTAAGACGTTAATTGTAAAGAAGGACAAGAACACCCGGAAAAAAAATTTTTGGGGGCTTTATTTTTCGATCGTGATATAACTTAGAATGCTCCTTATATAACGTATTGCTCTCATAAGCGTTCGCACGCCATTCATCAAGCTCGTTTAGTTGTAGTTGTCTATTCTGAGCGGCTAAGTTGACGTCGAGGTTTACGAGTTTTAAAGCCCAAAGAGCGTGATGCTCTACTTCTATGGGGAGATGGCACGCTTTACCACAGACTAACCGAAACAACGTACAACCAATTGCGGTTTTATATGCCGCATGATACGCCCACAACGCATCGTCGAGTTTGACGGACCAATCTTTACTATTAAGAGAAATAGTTTTTTTGTAAAATTCGCTTAATCTCTCGATTTACTACCGCGACTTGGCCACTTGTTTGCGGGTGGTAGGGCATGGCAAGTTTGTGTGTGACGCCGTATTTAGCTAACGTCTTAGCCATTTGGGTGTTGCAGAAATGTGTTCCCCTATCGCTCACAATAGTGCGAGGTGTGCCGAAGCGAGAAAATAGTTTTTAAAGAAATGTAACGACGAGTCGCGCATCGTTGGTGGGGAGAGTTTGCGCTTCCACCCACCTTAATACGTAGTCGACCGCCACTAAAATATATATATTTTTGAAAGACGGAGGTAGGGGGGCAACAAAATCTATGCCCCATAAATCGAAGACTTCGCTTTCTAAAAACATATTTTGGGGCATCTCGTCGCGACGAGAGATGTTACCCGACCGCTGACAGCTATCACATACGTGCACAAAATTATGAGCATCTTTGAAGAGATTGGGCCAAAAGTAGCCCGCCTCCAGTGCCTTCTGCGCGGTCCAGTTAGCTTGATAATGCCCACCAACATGACCCTCGTGGCAGTGCCTAAGTATTTGCGTGCACTCCATACCCGCAAAGCATCGTCAGATTGCTTGGTTCGCGCAGATACGAAAAGGAAAATGGTCCTCCCAAAAGAAATATTTCAAGTCAGAAAAGAATTTCTTCTTTTGCTGGCTCCAAAAGTCTTATGGGAGCACCCTCGTAACTAAATAGTTCGCAAAATCTGCGAACCATGGCGGGGAAGATGAACTAGTAGTTTTGGCTAGGAGGCGTTCCTCGGGGAATCTGTCATTTATGTCAGATTCGACGAGAGCTTCTGTACCGGGATTTTCTAAGCGCAAGAGGTGATCGGCGGCTAAATTTCTCGCGCCCTTCTCATCCCGGATCTCTTAATCAAATTCTTGCAGGAGGAGGATCCATCGAAGAAGGTGTGGTTTCACATCATTTTTAGCTAATAAATATTTAAGGGCGGAGTAATCGGTAAATATGATAACTTTGGATAGCGTTATGTACGAGCGAAACTTATCAAAAGCGAAAATGACGACTAAAAGTTCCTTTTCCGTTGTGGTGTAATTTACTTGTGCGGAATTGAGCGTCTTGCTAGCGTAATAAATCGTATGAAAGTGCTTCTTTACGCATTGGCCAAGAATGGCACCTAAGGCAATATCACTAGCGTCGCACATAATTTCGAATGGAAGGGACCAATCGGGCGCAACTAAAATGGGTGAATTGATAAGTTTTGGTTTTATGAAATTAAATGCAGATTCGCATTCGCTACTAAAGACAAAATTTGATTTCTTTTCCAAGAGGCGAGGAAGCGGCTTTGTTATTTTTGAAAAATCTTGAATGAAATGCCTATAAAAGCATGCGTGCCTAAGAAACTCCTAATAGATTTAACATTAGTTGGCGGCGGAAGTTTTTCTATAATTTCTACCTTGGCCTTATCTACCTCCATCCCCTTAGACGAAATCACCTGGCCGAGAACCAAACCTTCTCGAACCATAAAGTTACACTTTTCCCAATTTAAAATGCGATGAGTGTCATCGCATCGCTGGAGAACACGATCTAGATTTCAAAGACAAGACGGGAAAGAGCGTCCGAAAATAGAAAAGTCATCCATAAAGACTTTCATAATCTCTCCTACCAGCTTGCCAAAGATTGCCAGCATACATCTTTGGAATGTAGCTGGCGCATTGCAGAGGCCAAATGGCATTCTTCGGTAGGCAAAGCTGCCAAACGGGGGAGGTAAAAGTGGATTTCTCTTGATCATCGGGGGAAATGGGGATTTGGAAAAACCCTGATAAACCATCAAGAAAACAATAAAAGGGATGACCGGACAAACGCTCCATAACTTGGTCTAAAAATTGTAGTGGAAAATGGTCCTTACGGGTGGCATCATAGAGTTTTCTATAATCGATGCACACCCGCCAACCCATAACAATACAAGTTGGGACGAGTTCATTGTGCTCATTTTCTACTACGGTTAGACCACCTTTTTGGGCACGACATCAACGGGACTAACCCATGCACTATCAGAAATGGGATAAATAATCCCAGCATCTAATAATTTAATTATCTCGTCTATAACGACGTCTTTCATGTTTGGGTTAAGACGTTGCTGCGGCTGAATGGTTTTGCGGCAATTATCGTTGAGAAAAATCCTATGAGTGCAAAAAGAGGGGGTTAATCCCCTTAAGATCACAAATTTGCCACGCAATTGCGTGGCGATGTTTGAACAAAACTTCCAATAAATCGAAAGTCTCTGAATCGCTCAAATGCGAAGAAATAATAACATGGTGGGTATCATCGTTTCCCAAAAAGGCGTATTTGAGTGAATCAGGTAGGGGTTTGTGTTCAAGGCAGGGCAGTTCTTCTAACGAGGTTTTGATCCTAATGTCTTTCGAACCAATTGGTTCGAAAGGCAAGCCTATCGATTTATCCTTGTTGCAATAAAAATTTTCGAGTGCAAAAATATCGTCGTTTAAAAAAGTAGACTCAAAAATAAGGGAAGAACAATCTTCGAGATATGTATCTAAATTATAACAGAAGTCATCGCTCGATGACGAGTCTCCTATGGAGGGATTAATAGAGAAAGTAACTTCGTCATCTCCTACCCGAAGGAGGAGACGACTGTTGCTTATGTCAATTAATGCACGAGAGGTTGTGAGAAAAGGGCGACCAAGTATAATTGGTACATCGGTGTCCTTCTCGATGTCTAAGATGACAAAGTCTAACAAAAAGATTTTCTTATCAACTCAGAAAGGTACGTCCTCCACTACCCCGACGGGAAACTTAACCGAGTGATCCACTAGTTGGATGCGCATATTAGTAGGGGCCGGAGTGCCAAAACCTAATTTTTTTAAAGTGCGAGAATGGCATCAAATTAATGCTCGCGCCTAAATCTGCAAGAGCGTATTTTACTAATATATTGCCAAAAAGGCATGGGATGGAAAACCGTTCCGGGTCGTTTTGTTTTGGGGGCAATTTATTGGTAAGGGCCGCCGAGCAGTCTACGTTGAGAGAGATGTAACGCCCCCTATCCGTCGCATAACATATAGCAGTAGGTCCGGCCGGGGCCCGACGCCATATACCACAGACAGAACGGGTGGTTACTCAATGGAAACCATCCAACCAATCCAACGTCCTACACAGAGTCACTCTAGCGGAAGCAATTTTATTAGTTGCAATAATAAAGAATCCAACACTAGCATGAATGTACACTAATATGCCAAAAAGAAATGAAGTACAAATACACAAGTACTGGACTTATGGCCTTACAATTATTTTTCTCAAGTTACATGTCTTTCAAACCTCGGCACGGAGGCCGGCCATATATGAATAAAAGAAAACACTAATAATTAGGCCTTCGAGGGCCGGCTCAGCAACTTGGGCTTTAGCGCGGTATGTACCGCTCGGATCTGCAGCACTTGCAAGCAAATCCACTGCAATGTTGGCAAACCAAAGCAACGGTCAGCAAAGCTGACCAAATTATAACGATCCCTCCCCCAATTCGGGGCGGCGATGCTCCTTCCCTTCACTTTATTAGCATAATCGAGCAGTATATAAAAATACATTGCATCACAGTCGTTGGCACGCACGGCCACACGCCCCGTGCTCTCTGGGCACATTCTCGGTGATCACGGTCTAAGCCCGCCGACTCACCACCGTCCCCGAGACAGCAATCTCTCGTGAGCATTTGGTCTTTCTGGCCATTGCCTAAGACCCTCCATCTATGCCAATGGTAAGTGTCAAGTAGCTTTAGGTCTCTTTAACCGAATGACATAGAGCGGGTACGGTTCCGCCTGACCTGTTGCTCACACCGCAACGTTAATTTAAAAACATATGCGTGGGACATACTTTCCCGAGTCCCAAATCGTTTACAAACATCACATAACCCAGTTATGTTCAAGTTGGCTCCCAGGTCCACAAGACGGTAGAACCACGCATCCGCCCAGTTTTCCGGGTGCACCTAGGAGTTAATCCCTAAGGCTCCCTGTTGTAATCTAACTCGTAGAAAACCCGAAAAACAAACAGTCGTACGGAGTCTTCTTCGTCCACTTATGCAATGCAACATCATCGATCCAGACCAACTTGTTCGGGTACGCTTCACACATCATGCATATATCCATTCTCGATTACGGACTCTACATGTACACAACAGGGACTATTCATGTCTACCTGAAGGAACGCCTCAAACTCACCGCAAACTCGTGAGAGCGGGCTTCCCTATGCAAACGAAGTAGAGCTTCACATGCTCAAGAAGATAATCGTTACCCTAACGTTCTTCCTTTGCGCCATACAAATGTAAGCGGATGAAAAGCACCACACTCTCCTTGCCTTTGTAGATCCGAAGTAGGTTTGCGATTTGGAGCTCCGAAGCTCCGCCGGTGACCGGATCTAGGATTCTTCTTTCTCCTTTGCTCTCCCCTTTCTCTAGAATTAGAAAGAGAACCACTCAAGTGAAATGAGGGTTTCAAAGGCCCAATCCCGGGTATATCCAAGTAGGAACAACCCCCAACCGTCGGATCCCAAAATAAGGAAACCAACGGCTACGATCCGTAGCTGAAAAGTAAAACTTAGGCCGAACACTGCCTGCGACACGCCCGTGTCCAGGGCCGTGTCCCTCATTCGCCATCAAAATTGACGCGTCTCGAAAAACACACGGGCATCCGACACGCCCGTGTTCGACCTAACACGCTCGTGTCAGCCAGTACATGCCCGTGTTCCCAGGCTTGTTCCCCCCATCAACACAGGACCAACACCAACTTGAGACTCACACGGGTCTTGGACGCGCCCGTGTCCTATTTTACATGCCCGTGTCAAACCCAAACACGCATGGGATACAGGCCGTGTTCACTATCTTGGTACTTCGTTGAGCGCAGTACGTCGACCACCTGACACGGCCTTGGACACGCCCGTGTCCTAGGCCGTGTTCCCTATCTCGACACATCGTCGAGCAAAAATGATGACTTCCTGGGCTTATCGTCGACACGAGCTCGACACGCCCTGAGACACGCCCGTGTCTCAAGCCGTGGTCGCTGCTCGACAGTCGTCGACTCTAAAATTCGTCGACCTCACGGCCAAATCGTCGACTCGAGCCTGACACGCCCTGGGACACGCGTGTGTCCCAGGTCGTGTGCCCCCTGCCAAATTCCAAATTTGTCCCATAACGCCTCCCGTCGCTCTTTTGAGTTTCGTGACATTACAACTCGCCCCCTCTTAAAAGAATTTCGTGCTCGAAATTACATAAAGGAAAGAAACATAAAACTTCAACGGTACCTGAGTGAAACAACTCCAGGTACTCCTCAAGCATAGTCTTCTCTCGCTCCCAAGAGAGCTTATCTCGACCGCAATTGTCCCAATAGACCTTGACCATCCTGATCTCTTTATTGCTTAGCCGCTTGATTCCGAGTCTTCAATAGGTATGGGCTTGACCTTCACCGTCAACCCACTATCAACCGGCACTTGATCGACCGCGATCTCTTGCGTAGGCTCTTGCACCACCTTCCGTAGCACCGATATATGTAATACATCATGTAGACCACTAAGCTCCACTGACAGCTTCAACTGTTATGCTGCTTCACCAATCCGCTCCAGAACCTTAAACAGTCCAAGGTACCTCGGGATTAGCTTCTTCAAGCGCTGCACCCGCGAGATACCCTTAAACGACTTGATCTTCAAGTACACCCAATCGCCAATAGCAAACTCCATGCTCCTGTGCTTGGAATTATAGTACTTAGCCTGGCGGTCCTGAGCGATTAGCAACCTCTCCCGAATGGTTCTCACCAAAGAAGTAGCATCCTCCACCTCTAGTCGCTTATACAACTTTGACTTACCCATTTGCAACCAGGACAATGACGTGCGGCATTTTCTACCATAAAGTGCTTCGAAGGGCGCCATTTGAATGCTCGCCTGGTAGCTATTGTTGTAAGCGAATTCCACCAAGTATAGGTGATCTTCCCATTGCTTTCCAAAGTCCATGACACACATGCGAAGCATGTCTTCCATTGTCCTATTGACCCTCTCGGTCTGCCCATCCGTTTGCGGATGAAAGGCTGTGCTAAAACTCAGCTTTGTTCCCAACATCTGCTGCACCAGACTCCAATCATAGGACGTGAACCGCCCATCTCGGTCACTCACGATGCTGCGGGGCACACCATGAAGCCGTACAATATTATCCACATATAGCTTTGCACATTTCTCAACCGGATCATCCTTCCTATACGGAATGAAATGTGACACCTTCGTTAGACGATCTACGACCACCCAAGTGGCGTCGTTCCCCTTTTGAGACCATAGCAACCCGTGTATAAAGTCCATAGTAATGTCGTCAAACTTCCACTCCGAAATAGGCATGGATTTCAAGAATCCTCCCGGCTTTTGGCATTCTGCCTTCACCGAAGTGCAAGTTTGACACTTCGCCATGTATAGCGCCACATCCTTTTTCAGTCCTGGCCACCAGAACAATTTCTTAACATCGCGGTACATCTTCGTGCTCCCTGGGTGAATTGAGTACTTGGTATGATGCGCCTTGTACAAGAATTCCAGCTGCAAATTGCCCACGCTTGGGATGCACAGACGATCGTCTTTCCAAATTAATCCGTCCTCCACAACGAATTGGTAATTTGACCCATCCAGAGCCTCTATCATGAGTTGCTTCATGTGGATATACATATCCAACGCCTGTCGAATCCGATCAGCTAGGTCATATTGGAATTCAGTCCAATTTAATAATGCTTCAGCACTTGATTGCTTATCAACACAAGAGATCTCCAATGCCTCAAACTCCTGAACCAACCGCTCGTCATGGACCGACAGTCAATTGGCTTGAGCTGGGGCCCGGTGACTCAACGCGTCCGCAACCGCATTGCCTATACCAGGCACGTAGTTGATCTTGAATGTATAGTCCCCAAGGAACTCCATCCATCTACGCTTCCGCATGTTCAGATATTTCTGATCAATCAAATATTTTAGGCTCTTGTGATCGGTGTAGATATCAATCTTCATACCTTACAAATAATGTCTCCACAACTTCAAGGAAAAAACACGGCAGCTAACTCCAAGTCGTAGACCAGATAGTTCCTCTGGTGCACTTTCATCTGTCTCGAACCATATGCTATAACGCTTCCATGCTGTAACAGCACACATCCCAAACCACTGCCCGAAGCATCACTATAAATCTCATAACCTTCGGTCCCACTCGGCGAACTCAACACAGGCGCCTTGGTCAACCGACATTTCAACTCCTCAAAAGCTCGCACGCACTCCGACGTCCAAACGAACTTCTGCTCCTTCCTCGTCAAAGTAGTGAGAGGTAACGTTATCCGCGAGAAGTTCTCTACGAAGCGCATATAATAGCCGGCAAGCCCCAGAAAGCTCCGGAATTCCGCTACCATAGAAAGCTCAGGCCACTCTCGTATCGCAACAATCTTCACGGGATCCACTACAATACCTTCCCCACTCACTATATGACCGAGGAACGCCATCGAGGACAACCAAAACTCGCACTTTGAGAACTTGGCGTACAATTGATTCCTCCTTAGCGTCTCCAAAATCAAATGAAGATGCCTGAAGTGATCTTCCTCACTCTGCGAGTACACCAAAATATCGTCAATGAAGACGATCATAAAATGGTCCAAGTACTCCCTGAAGGTCCTGTTCATCAAATCCATTTGCACTGACGGTGCATTCGTCAGCCCAAACAGCATGACCGTAAACTCGTAATGCCTGTATCTTGTACTGAACGCTGTCTTAGGGATATCACTCTCCCTTATCCTCAGCTGATAGTAACCAGACTTGAGATCCAACTTAGAGTACACCGTCGACCCGACCAACTGATCAAAAAGATCATCGATCCTTTGGATTGGGTACTTGTTCTTTTCCGTTTGCTTGTTTAACTCCCGATAATCAATACAAAGTCTCAAGCTCCCGTCCTTCCTCTTTACGAAGAGGGCCGGTGCGCTCCAAGGCGACGAACTTCGACGCACAAACCCTTACTCCAACAACTCTTGAAGTTGCACTTTCAGCTCCGCCATTTCCTTAGGCACTAGCTAATACGGAGATCGTGACACAGGCTTTGCACCTGGAACTAGCTCAATAGTGAAATCTATCTCCTGTTGAGGCGGGGCTTCAGGAAGATCTGCGGGGAACACATCAGGGTACTCAGCTACCACTGAAATACTATCCAACATAGGCTTTGGCTTTGCAACCTCCACTAGTGTAAAGAACAGCTCTGCACTAGCACAAACCGCCTTCACCACCTGAAGAGCAGACATTAACGTCTTGCTCGACCCTTTCAAGCCCGTAAAAGTCATCTCACGACTTGCGCCCAACTTGACTTCCTTGCGTCCGCAATCAATATAGGCACGCTGCTCCGAGAGCCAGTCCATGCCAAATATAACGTCGAACTCCACCAGCGATAATAACGATGCTTTCAGATCGAACTCTTGATTACCAATGCGAATCTTCACACCGCAGATTTTATTTGCGCGCATCGAACACCCATTCGGTAACAAAACATCCAACTTGTCCTTCGCCATCGAAGAAGGTACTCCGATGCGCGATATGAATCCTTTAGATAAGAAGGAGTGTGAAGATCACGTATCAAAGAGTGCTCTCGCCAGAAACTCACAAATCAAAACAAATCCTAAACAAGCAGTGGTAAGTAACATACGCATAACAAGTATTTAAAGAAACTTAACTTGCTACAAATTAAACCATACCTGTCACCACATCCGCTTGTTTGATGGCCTCCTGTTGGCCAAGATTATAAACCCTTGGTTGAGGCAGAGCATAATGGGATGTGGTTGACTCCACCGCCTTACCCTTTTCTTCATAAGTTGCTCCCGGCTTCCTCTCGGAATTGGGACGTCCACTCCAACAGTCATGGGCAAAGTTCCCCGGCTTCCCACAAGTGAAACATGCACCCGGGGTCCGACCCGTAGTCACCCCAGAAGCACCAGAAGAGGGGGCTAGACCCGAAGTCCTAGCCTTCTTGTAGAACCTTTGATAGCCGAACTTTGAAGTAGTCGGCACTTTGAACCCAGACTTCTTATCACCAAGGCTTTTCTTCGCTTGAACATTCTTCATGTCCTTCTCTAAGGACCGGGCCGTGTTGGCCAAGGTCAAGAAACACTGCGTCATCGGCCCGAGAGTAGTATCCTCAAGTCATCTCTTAGAACTTCGCAGAAACGATTGGTCTTACGCTCCTCATTCGCGATGGTGGAGCTAGCATACCGACCCAACCGAGTAAACTCATGGAGATACTCATCCACGATACTCTCTCCTTGTACCAACCTCTGGAACTCATTCTCCAAAGCTATCCTCAGAGTTGAAGGGAGGTACCTAGCCAAGACCAATCTTGAGAACTCCTTCATCGAGACGTCTGTAAGTTGCCTACCTCTCAATAGATGCACCTCCAAACCCTCCCACCACAGCCTAGTGTCTCCATCCAATAGGAACATATCTATAGTGGTCATCTGCCACTCCTCCATCTCCGTCGCTGTCAGGACTCTCTTTATACGGGAGAGCCAGTCTTCAGCTTGAGATGCGGTTCCCAACCCCGAGAATATCGGAGGATTAAAGCTCATGACATGTTTGAACTATCTCTCGGTTGCACTCCTTGGCACCAACGGCTCCACTACTACCTGTTCCACTCTTCTCGGCTCAACCTCTAGAAGAGGTACCTGCTCCATCGCAGGAGCGGGCTGATGTATTTGTCTTGCAGGCTGCGCATTGATCATGACAAACACTGCTTCAGACACCAATTGTGTGGTGTCGGCCGATGGAGATGTTGCAGGAGCATCATTTGGTGCACTACTAGACTCAAAAACTCGGCGTTCCGACGACCCAGCACCGCTTCTAGTCACCTATAGTGGTACAAAACACCATTAAGCGACCAAACAAAATTGCAAAATGCAAATATATGAACATGAAGGTTCGTCAAACACGTGTATTTTTCATTCCTAAGTGGACATTCATGGGTTCTTATGCATTTATAACAATGACACACACACATGTGCTCACCACCCCTTAAAAGAATTCGCCCACGAATTCATTTTAAGCCCGACTGAAACCAGTAGTCTGATACCAAATTGTAATGCCCCCTATCCGTCGCATAGAATATTGTAGTAGGTCCGGTCGGGGCCCGACACCATATACCATAGACAGACCGGGTGGTTACTCAATGGAAACCATCCAACCAATCCAACGTCCTACACAGAGTCACTCTAGTGGAACCAATTTTATTAGTTGCAATAATAAAGAACCCAACACTAGCATGAATGTGCACTAATACGCCAAAAAGGAATGAAGTACAAATACACAAGTATTGGCCTTATGGCCTTACAATTATTTTCCTCAAGTTACATGTCTTTCAAACCTCGGCACGCAGGCCGGCCATACATGAATAAAAGAAAAAACTCAAAATTAGGCCTTCAAGGGCTGGCTCAGCAACATGGGCTTTAGCCCGCTATTTACCGCTCGTCTCCGCAGCACCTGCAAGCACAATCTACCTCAATGGTGGCAAACCAAAGCAACGGCCTGTAAAGCTGACCAAATTATAACGATCCCACCCCCAATTCGGGGCGGCGATGCTCCTTCCCTGCACTTTATTAGCATAACCAAGCAGTATAAAAAATATATTGCATCACAGGCGTTGGCATGCATGGCCACACGCCCCGTGCACTCAGGGCACATTCTCGTTGATCACGGTCTAAGCCCGTCGACTCACCACCGTCCCTGGGACGGCAATCTCTCATGAGCATTTGGTCTTTCTGGCCACTGCCTAAGACCCTCCATCTATGCCAACGGTAAGTGCCAAGTAGCTTTAGGTCTCTTTAACCGAACGACATAGAGTGGGTACGATTCTGCCTTACCCTTTGCTCACACCACAACGTTAATTTAAAAACATATGCGCGGGTCAAATTTTCCCGAGTCCCAAATCATTTACAAACATCACATAACCTAGTTATGTTCAAGTTGGCTCCCAGGCCCACATGACGGCAGAACTGCGCATCCGCCCAGTTTTCTGGGTGTCCCTAGGAGTTAATCCACAAGGCTCCCTATTGTAATCTACCTCGTAGAAAACCTGAAAAACAAACATTCGCACGGAGCCTTCTCCTGCCACTTATGCAATGCAACATCACCGATCCAGACCAACTTTTTCGGGTAGGCTTCACACATCATGCCTATATCCGTTCTCGGTTACAGACTCTACATGTACACAACGGGGACTATTCATGTCTACCCGAAGGAACGCCTCAAACTCACCGCAAACTCGCGAGAGCGGGCTTCCCTATGCAAAAGAAGTAGAGCTTCACATGCTCAAGTATATAATCGTTACCCTAGCGTTCTTCCATGGCGCCATGGATATGTAAGCAGATGAAAAGCACCACACTCTCCTTGCCTCCATAGATCCTAAGTCGGTTCGCGATTTGGAGCTCCGAAGCTCCATCGGTGACCGAATCTCGACTTCTTCTTTCTCCTTTGCTATCCCCTCTCTCTAGACTTAGAAGGAGAACAACTCAAGTGAAATGAGGGTTTCAAAGGCCCAATCCCGAGTATATCCCAGTAGGAACAACCCCCAACCGTCGGATCCCAAAATAAGGAAACGAACAGCTACGATCCATAGCTGAAAAGTAAAACCTGGGCCAAACAAAGCCTGCTACACGCCCGTGTCCAGGCTAGTGTCCCTCATTCGCCGTCAAAATCGACACGTCTTGAAAAACACACGGGCATCCAACATGCCCGTGTTCTACCTGACATGCCCGTGTCAGCCAGTACACGCCCGTGTTCTCGGGCATGTTCCCCCATCGACACAGGACCAACACCAACCCGAGACTCACACGGGTCTTGGACACTCCCGTGTCCTATTTGACACGCCCTCGTCAAACCCGAACACGCCTGGGCTCCACGCCGTGTTCACTGTCTCGACACTTCATCGAGCGCAGTTCATCGACCACCTGAAACGGCCTTGGACACGCCCGTATCCTAGGCCGTGTTCCCTATCTCAACACATCGTCGAGCGAAAATGTCGACTTCCCGGGCCGATCGTCGACACGAGCTCGACACACCCTGAGACACGCCCGTGTCTCAGGCCATGTTCGCTACTCGACAATCATCGACTCCAAAATTCGTCGACCTCACGACCAAATCGTCGACTCGAGCCTGACACACCCTGGGACACGCCCGTGTCTCAGGCTGTTTGCCCCCTGCCAAATTCCAAATTTGGCCCAAAATGCCTCCTGTCGCTCTTTTGAGTTTCGGGGAGTTACAAGAGATATGCGAAATATTTTCCAATTTTTGTTTATTAGAAAGAAGTTTTTCAAATATTTCGCATACTTATGCATCTGCGAGATCGCCTCGCAGACAGGAACATTAATATGAATTTGTTTTAATAGTAAAATAAATTTTTTATATTGAGCATTCATATGCTCATCATCTAACCTATGCGGATATGGCAGAGCCTTGTTTAAAATAATTTTTTCGTTTAAAATTGGTAAAGGCGGTGTAATCGAAGAAGGGGGAAGAGTGGTCGGAGGTGAAATATGTACCTGAGGATCGGTCCATTTTGGATCGACCACCTACTTACCTCTACGGAGGGTTATAGCGTTGGAGTTCTACCAAGGGTTGGGCTCCGTGTTTCCCGGCAGTGCCCCGAGCGCGCGCTCGAACATCATTCTCGCCATTTGTCCAACCTGTTGTTCAAGGGTTTTTAGCGATCCAGTGATGTTCTAGATATTTGATTCGTTGGACGTTATGTATTTAAAAAAATTTTCCTCCATTGGGAGGGTTTTGGAAGAGGGGGAGGCGGCAGAAATCCGGGCGCATAAGAATTGGGCGGGCGCTGCGCTTTGTTCGGGTTGCTCTAAGATAAATTGGGGTGATTCCTCCAACCTGGTTTATAGTTATTAGTATATGGGTTGTTGTTGGGGTTGAAGGAAGGACGACTCGAATATCCTATGAAATCCACCAACTCTTCAGCCACGCAGACGTTAGGGGGAATAAAACAAGGCGGAGTGGAGGAGGCAGCAGACATCTCCGCCACCTGCTTTGTTAACCTTTCAACTTGAAGGGTTAAGAGAGCAGTGGCATCCACTTCAAAAAGGCCGTCCGCCGACTTTGGGTGTCCGCACGGGACATTCCATTGGTAGGCGTTCATAGCCATTTGTTCGAATAAAGCCTGAGCGGTCTCAGGGGTTTTGTTATTTAATATGCCCCCGGCAGCCGCGTCAATCATTTGACTCGTCTGAAAATTAAGGCCATTATAAAACATTTGTACCTGCAACCACGTTGGTAGCGCGTGGTGCGGGCATCGGTGAAGCAGCTCCTTAAACCATTCCCAAGTCTCATATAGAGACTCAGGATCGTTTTGCGCAAACGAAAAAATGTCCGCCCGTAACCTTTCAGTTTTTGCGGGTGAAAAATACTTCGTCAGGAACCGCTCCATCAAATCAGCCCAGGTGGTGATACATCCTCGCGGGAGGGAATTCAACCACGCCTTTGCTTTGGATTTAAGGGAAAAAGGAAATAGGCTCAAGCGAATGGCGTCATCAGTGATGCCATTAATATTGAAGGTGTCGCAAATTTCCAAAAAAATGGACAAGTGGACATTCGTGTCCTCGTCCGGCAGTCCATCGAACTACACGACATTTTGGACCATTTCAATGACACTTGATTTTATTTCGAAATTATTATTCGCCACCATAGGGCGAATAATACTTGACCCAGTATCATCCAGGTTACGCCGGGCGTAATAAGACATAGTACGCTCTGTAACACCCCGAAAATCATAATCGAATCGGTCGCGTCCTAAGGAATTTTTGGTACACGATACAGGAAACGAGCGTGTCCAAGGCCGTGTCTTTCTCTGTGTTTTCCGGCTGTGTCCAGAAAAGGACACGGTAGGAAACACTGCAGCGTGACAAGGGCTTGACAAGCCTGACACGGGCGTGTGCATACCCATTTCACCACTCGTGTTCCCAAGTGACGTATCGATTATCTTGGCGGTTATCTGTGACATGCCCTTGGACACGGGCGTGTCAGGACATGACACGGGCATGTCAGGTTGAGACACGTGCGTTTCTTGACCCGTGTCCTTTTCTGTGGTCGGCGATTGTGCCTGGATCGGGGAACACGACCTGGGACATGGCTGTGTGTAAGGCCGTGTTCGGCCCAGGATTGAGGAATTTTGGGCGGATCTGAGCCGTTCGTTTTCTTTAAATAAGATCTAACGGCCCAGGTGTGTTCCTGCTATGTTAAGGCCGGGAATCGAGGAATAATTCCTTATTTTCTCTTAAGCCTTCTCTTTCTAAGGAGTTAGAGAGAGGAGTGATCAAGGAGGAAGGAAGAGGAGGATTCCGGCCGCTGGCGGAGCATCAGAGCACCAAATCGAGAACCGAGACCAGATCCGCGGAGGAAATTCCCATGCGAAGCTTTTCATCCGGATAGATTCCCATGGCGCAAAAGCGAACTACAAGGGTAACGATTCTCTACTTGAGCATGTGAAGTTCTCCATCTTTTGGATAAGGAAACCCTCTCCCGCGAGTGTGCGGTGAGTGTGCGGTGTTCCTTAGGGTTGACGGGAATAGTCCCCCTCTGTTGCATATAGTGTCCGGAATCGAAGTACGGACATAGGCATTGTGTGTGAAGCCTACCCGGATGTGTTGGTGTGGATCGGTGATGTTGCATATTGTATGGTTTGCTAGAGAAGACTTTGTGCTTTGTATTTTCGGGTTTCTACACGGTAGATTGCAGCAGGGATCATTGGGGATTAACTCCAAGGCGCCCCCGAAAAACTGAGCGGAAACATAGTTCAGCTAAATTGGCGGCTAGGGAGCTAGCCTTGAACATAACTGGGTTATGTATTGTTTGGAAATGTTTTGGGATCCGAGAGAAGCTTGGCCCGTGCATACGTCTTAAAGTGACTATGCGGTGTGAGCAACGAGCAAGTGGAATCAGACCTGGGATATGTGGTTCGGTGCTAGAGATGCATAGAGGGACTGGCTGTTGGCATAGTCGGGAGTCTTAGATGGTGGTCAGAAAGTCTAAAATGCTCACGATGTTGTCATCTCGAGGATGGTGGTGAAGCCACGGAATTGACCGAATTCACCGATAATGTGCCATGAGTGCACGGGGTGTTTAGCCGTGCGAGATTACACCTGTGGCGAAGTATGTTTGTACTTTATTGTTTAGCTGGTCTAATGAAATGCAGGGAAGGAGCACCGCCATCCCGAGTAAGGGGCTGGGTCATTATAATTTGGTGGGCTTCGACTGAGCGTTACTTTGTTTGCCATCATGCGGTGGAATATTGTTGGCAGGTGCTGCGGAGCCAAGTATCAAATAGCGGGCTGAAGCCCATGTTGCTGAGCTGGCCCTCGAAGGCCAAAGCGAGTTGTTGTTTTTATTTTTGTCATGTGTGGCCGGCCTGCGAGCAGATTTATGTAAAACACTAATTTGTTAAGTAAACTATTGCAAGGCCATAAGGCCAAGTACTTTAAGTGTATTTGTTATTTCACTCCTAAGGTAGTATGCGGACATTCATGATAGTTGTTATTCAATTATGGGTTCTTTCCAACTGTTTAAAAGCTTCCGCTAGAATGCTCTGTGTTAGGACGAGTAGTTATAGTTTGAATTTTGATATTCTTATATAACCCTTTCGACTGTCTGTGGTATATGGCGTCGGGTTCCAGCTGGTCATTCTGTTATGTAACACCACCATCCGTCGTATGGCATATAGTAGAAGGTCCAGCTAGAACCCGACACCATATACCATGGACAGTCGGAAGGGTTACATATGAATAACCAAACTATCCAATTACGACTACTCGTCCTAACACAGAGCATTCGAGGGGAAGCTTTTAAACAGTTGAAAGAACCCAAACTTGTATCCAAATAACATGAATGTCCTACACCACTACAATTGGAATGAAAACAAATACACATAAAGGTACACGGCCTTATGGCCTTACAGAGGTTCACTTAATTAAATAATATATTCCATACATCGGCTCGCAGGCCGGCCACACATGACAAAATAAGGTACAACTATTCGCTTTGGCCTTCTAGGGCCAGAACAGCAATATGGGATCCAGCCCGCTATTTGGTACTCGGCTCCGCGGCACCTGTAAGCAACATTCGACCATACGGTGGCAAACAAAGCAACGATCAGTCAAAAGCTGACCTAATTATAACGACCCCGCCCCTAACTCGGGGCGGCGGTGCCCCTTCCCTGCAATTCATTGGCCCAGCTAAAATAATATAATGCAAACATGCTAGCCACAGGTGTAGGCTCGCACGGCCAAACACCCTATGCACTCAGGGCACATTATCGGTGAATCCTGACACTTCATCATCTTCACCACCACCACCACCAGGATGACAACAACGTGAGAATTTTAGACTTTCTGACCACTGTCTAAGGCTCCCGACTACTCCAACGTCCAGTCCCCTTTTCTGGTCACTCAGACCGAACCACATAGCCCAGAACCGATTCCACTTACCCGTTGCTCACAACGCGTAGTACACGTTAATACGTACGCACGAGCCAAGCTTATCTCGAATCCTGCCATTTCCAAACAATCACATAACCCAGTTATGTTCAAGGCCGGTTCCCAGACCGCCAAGTTAGCAGAACAACGATTCCGCTCAGTTTTTCGGGTGCGCCTTGGAGTTAATCCCCAAGGATCCTTGCTGCAATCTACCGCGTAGAAACCCGAAAACCCAAAGCACAGAGTCTTCTCCTGCAAATCATGACAAATGCAACATCACCGATCCAGACCAACATGTTCGGGTAGGCTTCAAACACAATTCCTATGCCCGTAATTCGATTCCGGACTCTATATGCAATACAAGGGGGACTATTCCCGTCAACCCCAAGGAACACCGCACACTCGCCGCACACTCGCAGGAGAGGGTTTCCCTATACAAAAAGGAAGAGAGATTCACATGCTCAAGAAGAGAATCTTTACCCTTATAGTACGCCTCTACGCCATGGAAAATTACACGGATAGAAGTCTTCGCAACGGGATTTCCACCACGGATCCGCTCTCGGTTCTCTAAACGGTGCTCTGATGTTCCGCCGGCAGCCGGAATCCTCCTCCCTCTTCCTCCTTGCTCTAACTCCTTGGAAAGAGAAAGCTTAAGGGAGAAATGAGGAGTTAAATCACCATTCCCGGCCTTAATAGAGCACGAACACGCCTGGGCCGTCAGATCTTACTTAAAGAAAACCAACGGCTCAAATTTGTACAGAAATCCTAAAACCTAGGCTGAACACAGCCTCGCACACGGCCGTGTCCCAGGCCGTGTGCCTCGATCCTGGCACGATCGTCGAACGCAGAAAAACCACAAGGGCAAGACACGCCCGTGTCTCAACCTGACACGCTCGTGTCGTGTCTTGGCCATGCCCGTGACCGGAGGCGTGTCACGAATAACCATCACTCCAACCGTCACGACCCTAAGGAACACGGGTACTGACACGGGTAGGCAGACGCCCATGTCAAATGACACGCCCGTATCATTCTGCCGTATTTATTGTCGTGTCCTTCTCGGTATATAGACAGCCAAAACACCATGCCAGACGCGGCCTTGGACACGCCCGTGTCCTAGGCCATGTACCCATATACAGGCACCAAAATTACTTTTGGACGGGACCAGCTCCATAACGATTTTTGGGGCGTTACAAATCTCCCCCCTTAAGGAATTTTGCCCCGAAATTAAGAAAAGGTATACAAAATTAAATGTTACCTGAGCGGAATAACTCGGGGTATTCCTCCAACATAGTTTTCTCTCGCTCCCAAGAAAGCTCTTCACGTTCGCAGTTATCCCAACGAACCTTAACCATTCTGATTTCCTTGTTGCGGAGTCATTTGACCTCAACATCTTCTATACCTATAGGCTTGACCTTTGTCGTCAACTCGTAATCAACTGGCACTTGATCAACCTCAACTATCTGTGAAGGCTCTTACACCGCCTTCCGCAACACCAATACGTATAACACATCGTGTAGCCCACTCAACTCCACTGACAGCTTCAATCTATAAGCTGCCTCGCCAACACGCTCCAGGATTTCAAATTGTCCAAGGTATCTCGGACTCAGCTTCTTCAAGCGTCGAACCCGTGAAACACCCTTGAACGGCTTGATTTTTAAATACACCCAGTCGCCAACACCGAACGCCACATTCCTATGCTTGGCATTATAGTACATTGCTTGCATGTCCTCAGCGATCTTCAACCTTTCCTGAGTTATACGTACCATTGAAGTGGCTTCTTCCACCGCTTGATGTTTATACAACTTCGACTCGCCTGTCTCCAACCAAGACAAAGACGTACGACACTTCCTCCCATAAAAGGCCTCGAAAGGTGCTATTCTAATTCTCGCTTGAAAGATGTTGTTATACGCAAACTCCACCATGTACATGTGATCTTCCCAATGCTTTCCGAAATCTAGGACGCACATGTGAAGCATGTCCTCCATCGTCCTGTTGACCCTCTCGGTCTGACCATCCGTCTGTGGGTGGAAAGTTGTGCTGAAACTCAGCTTAGTTCCCAACAAATTATGCACCAGCCTCCAGTCCTTCGACATGAAGTGTCCATCTCGGTCACTAATAATACTGCGCGGCACACCATGCAACCGTACGATATTATCCACATAAAGTTTTGCTAACTTTTCCACTGGATCTTCCTTCCTATTCGGGAGAAATTCGACACTTTTGTCAGCCTATCTACGACCACCCAGATGGCGTCATTTCCTCTCTGCGACTTTGGCAAACCATGCACAAAATCCATAGAAATGTCGTCGAATTTCCATTCCGGGATAGGCAAGGACTTTAGGAAGCCTCCGGGCTTCTAGCACTCCACTTTCACAAAGGCGCAAGTTTGGCACTTGGCAACAAAAAGTTCTACATCCTTCTTTAATCCTGGCCACCAGAATAATTTCTTCATGTCTCTATACATCTTTGTGCTACCCGGGTGGATTGAGTACCTGGTATGATGAGCCTCGTACATCAACTCCTCCCGAATATTATCCGCACTAGGGACGCATAGACGACCGTCCTTCCTTAGCAGTCCATCCTCAACCGCAAACTGGGAATTTAACCCATCAAAAGATTCATCCAAGATCTGCTTCATGCTGCTATCGTGAATCAAAGCCCGTCGGACTCTATCAGACAGGTCATATTGCACCTCTATCCAACATAATATCGCCCCGACACTAGATTGCTTATCGACGCAGGAAATCTCTAATGCCTCCAAATCACAGACCAATCTCTTATCATGTACCTATAACCAACTGGCCTGTGCAGGAGCCCTGCAGCTCAACGCATCCGCCACCTCGTTTCCTTTCCCAGGTACATAATGTATCTTGAAGGTATAGTCCCCCAAGAACTCCATCCACCTCCGCTGTCTCATGTTCAGATCCTTCTGATCTATCAGGTACTTCAGGAACTTTTGGTCGGTATATATATCGACCTTTACCCCGTACAGATAGTGCCTGCACATCTTTAGAGCAAATATCACAGCCGCTAACTCTAACTCATGGAACGGATAATTCCTCTCGTGAACCTTCAACTGTCGTGAACCATAGGCTATCATGCTCCCATGCTGTAGTAGAACACTGCCCAAACCACTGCCTAAAGCATCACTATAAATCTCAAACCCCTCGGTTCCACTCGGCGAATGCAAAATAGGCGCCGTGGTCAACCGCCTCTTCAATTCTTCAAAAACTTGCTCACACTCCAGCGACCACACGAACTTTTGATCTTTCCTTGTCAACGTCATGAGTGGTAATGCTATCCGTGAGAAGTTCTCTACGAAGCGCCTGTAGTAGCCGGCAAGCCCCAGAAAGCTCCGAACTTCCACCATTGAAGACAATACAGGCCACACCCGTATCGCTGCTATCTTCACCGGATACACCGTTATCCCTTCTCCACTAACAACATGACCAAGGAACGCTACTGAGGATAACCAGAACTCGCACTTGGAGAACATTGCATACAACTGATTCCTCCTCAAGGTCGCCAACACCATGTGTAGATGTTTGTAATGATCCTCCTCACACTGCGAATATACCAAAATATCATCGATAAATACTATCACAAAATGATCCAGGTATTCTCTGAATGTCCTGTTCATCAAATTCATAAACACGGATGGCGCATTGGTCAGCCCAAATGGCATGACCGTGAACTCGTAATGCCTAAACCGCGTGTTGAACGCTGTCTTAGGGATGTCGCTTTCCCATATCCTCAATTGCTAGTAACCGGACTTCAGATCTAACTTTGAATATACTGTTGACCCAACCAATTGATCAAATAGATCGTCAATCCTGGGGATCCGATATTTGTTCTTCTTTGTAAGCTTGTTCAACTCCCGATAGTCAATACAGAGTCGCAAGCTCCCATCCTTCTTCTTAATGAAAAGAACCGGTGCGCTCCAAGGCGATGAACTTGGACGCACATACCCTTGCTCCAACAAATCCTGCAGTTGCAATTTCAACTCATCCATCTCTCGTGGCGCTATCCGATATGGAGAGCGTGACACCGGTTTGGCACCCGATACTAGCTCAATGGTAAAATCAATCTCCCGCCGAGGAGGGGCTCCTGGGAGATCATCTGAGAACACATCAGGATACTCGGACACAACTGGGATACTGTCCAGACTTGGCCTAGGCATTGAAGCTTGCACTAAGGTGACAAACAGCTCTGCACCAGACCAAACCGCCTTAATCACTTGAAGGGCGGACATCAAAATTTTAACTGACCCATTCATGCCCGCAAACATAGTCTCCTGTTCAGTATGCAGTCCCAACTTAACCTCCTTTCGATTGAAATCGATGTGTTGGAACACCCTATTATTGATTTGGGCAAGGATCACTATGTCTCTTAGAAAACCTGTTTTGACCTCATTGTATAGATTTAAAGTTCAATTAGAATTGAGTCTAAGGGTTAGTAGTTAGGTTTGGAAGCTGCCCTCAAGACCAGATTTTTCAATTTTGGAGACTAAGTCATTTCGTCGAGCTAAGTACGACGAATCGTCGAACTCCATTCGACGATCGTTGAACTCACTTAGACGAATCGTCGAACTCCATTCGACGATCTCTGAGCTCAACTTCAACGAGTCGTTGAACTTCATTCGACGATCTTCGAGCTCAGATCGACGTTCTTGACTCTAGTTTGATTCTCTATCTCTGAGCTCAGTTCGACGATAGTTGAGATCAGATAGACGATCTATGTTTCTGTCTAAGTCCAGGCTCTGAGCTCAGTGCAACGATAGTGTGATAATACGGTTTGCAGTCAATTTTATTAGGAAATTTTCGGGGTTTTAAAGCAAATCATGTCTTGTAAAGTACTTGTTTTGATTCCCCTTTGTATATATTTTTGTCGCTATTGCATTTTTTCTGCTTTTTGCATGTTTTCACGGCTTTCAGTCGAATTTTGCTGTGACACGCCCCATGGTCACGCCCTACCCGGACGTGTACATAGGGCGTGTAACCCAGAGGAATGAAGCAATTGGTCCGAAACTGCATTCCGTGGAAACTTAGTGTACACGCCCTCTGTCACGCCCGTGTCACACCCGACACGGGCGTGTACTAGAGGCGTGTCGCCAGGTTCCGAGGAATCGCCGCAACGCGCTCGTTTTTCCCGCTCCACCGTCGCACCGAAAGTGTCACGCCCCAGGGTCACGCCTGACCCGGGCGTGACATATGGGCGGGTACTTCAGCAATTCCGCCCGTCACCTCCAGCATTCAATTTCCGCTCAACAAAGTCACGCCGCAAACAACACGCCCCAGGTACACGCCCTACCAGGGCGTGACTTGTGGTCGTGTACCGCAACAACTTCGTCAGAATTAAATTCCAGCCCGAAAAAGTCGCGCCGAATGTGTCACGCCCCATGGTCACGCCCGACCAGGGCGTGACAGGGGGGCGTGACCCGACCCGAAAAATTCTATAAATAGAGCCCAACTCTAAGGGTTCAGGGACACCTTTTGCTTTGAGATGGGAGGTTCTGTCCTTTGTATTTCTGAACTTTTTAAGCATGTATTTTCATTTTTAATTCGTAGCTCTAGCTTTATGCTTTCCCTGTATTAGTTCCTAGCTTCGTTCTGTAGTATAATGTTAATGATAGCGTAGTTTACCTTTTCATGCACTTGTAATCTCTGGTTTTCAAGCTGTAAGATCCCTGTTTCCATTAATAAAATGTGTTGTTTTCTTTTTCGTTTCTGCTCTGTTTTTGTTATTCTTCTTCTACTCATCCCCCCTCTTCCACCTCACCATGATTAACTAATCCTCCATGTACTCGATCTTAATGATCCGATGTTCGAGTGATTAGGTTATGATGCTTTGAATCTTACCTTTTCTTTTTAGGGTTTAGCTTTGAATTACTCTTGATTTATCACGGGTTGGAGGTATATCATCGATATATACTCTCCACCTTTGCTTTCATTCTGGGCTAGCCGAGAGGCCGAAAGTTTGAAATGAGCACTCAAGAGTAAAGGGAGTTGTCCGCACCCCTCGAGAGAGGCAGACGTTCAAATCTCCCGGATTGGAGTAAAATCCAATAGCGGGGTTCACCACGTAAAGCGAGTTTTAGGCCTCCGATTTAGGCGAGAGTCGGTCGGACCTTCCTAAACTCAGTTAGGCACGGCCTTCGAGAGAAGCGTGTCAATATTCATGGAACCTCCACGGTCAAGGACCTTTACCCTAATTAGCTTAGGTTTATTTATCGTATTTTTCTAACCACTCTTGCCGAGGTGATTTCTGATCGAGTGCATTTTCCCCTTCATCGTTACTAAGCTTAAGTTAATCGCTCTTTTAGCTCTCTTTTACTTTTCATGCAAGTAGCTCTCTTTCATTGCAAGTGGTTCTCTTCCTTTAGCATGTTTAGCTTTCTTCAAAAAAAAAACTTAATTTTTCCGTCGATAAAATAATAGATTTCGTGTGAGTAAGCTTACTCAACTGTTCCCGGATTTCAATACGACACTTGTGTCCCCTAGCTGCATTTCGATAGGTATACTTGCCTTGATGAATTGTTAGTTTGGTTATTTTCTCCTTGCAGATATCTAAGAGACAATCAAGTTTTTGGCGCCGTTGCCGGGGAAGCAATGCTCGTTGATAAATTGAAAACGCGAATATATTAATTTTATCACTTCTCTTTCTCACCCTCCTTCTTAAAATTTTTCCGCCTACTCACTTGAGTTAAATGGCTGGATTTTCTTTAAGCAAGTGTGCGTATTTTATTTTTCTGCCTACTCACTTGAGTTAATTGGCAGGCTTTATTTCAGTAGAGTGTGTTTACTTTCTGTAGAGTGGGTGTGTTTTAATTTTCTGTCGAGTGCGTGAGTGTAGCTTTTACTTTCCGCCTACTCACTCGGAGTTAAATGGATGGATTTTAATTACCGCCCACTTAATAGAAACCCACATAACAAATTTTTCTACACGACCTAACTCTCTCGAAAATGGCAAAGTGGCTTTAAATGCCACTATCTTGTCTAGTACCTTGCGAACCCTTCACCGGGTAGCCCTTGGGAAGTTCGGGAGTTAAAACATAAAAGATTCTATTTCAAAAAAAAAATTTCGATCTTCATTAGCTCTTTTATTTTCTAGTCTTTCTTCTCCTCTCTTCTTCTAGTGTATGACCCGCGGAAGTCCGTCGGTTACTTTGGACCTGGACCACGAAATTGAGCGCACTCTTTCGGAGAAGATCGCGATTTCAAGGCCCTACTACCCAAGTGCCGGTTGAGAATTCCGAGTCATTTTCTACCTTAAGAATAGCATAACCCAACATGGAGGAAGCCGTGCAAAGGCCTATGTCCTATTATGCACGACCGAATTTCGAGGGTACAGAATCCAGTATAGTTCGCCCTGCAATAAATAATAATAATTTCGAACTGAAGCCTAGCATAATTCAAATGGTGCAGCAGTATGTGCAATTTGACGGGCTTCAAGATGAAGACCCGAACGCACACATAGCCAACTTTCTTGAGATTTGTGACACCTTCAAGATAAATGGTGTCACAAATGATGATATTAGGCTAAGATTATTTCCTTTCTCTCTTAGAATTAAGGCTAAGCAGTGGCTGAACACCCTTCCTAAAAATAGCATAACTACTTGGACGCAATTAACTGAAAAATTTTTCGCCAAGTATTTTCCGCCTGCTAAAACTGCAAAACTTAGGAATGACATTTCTGCCTTTGGACAAATAGACTCTGAGACCCTTTACGAAACCTGGGAAAGATTTAAAGAATTATTAAGACGATGCCCACATCACGCTCTGCCTGTATGGTTGCAGGTGCAGACGTTCTATAATGGGCTAAATCAAAGCACGAAGCAAATGATAGACGCAGCTTCTGGCGGTACTTTAAACCATAAGACCCCGGAAGCAGATCTTGAGCTGTTTGAAGACATGGCCATGAACACTTACCAGTGGAATGTGTCTAGGTCCCGCCCAAACAAACCTGCAGGTCTCTTTGAAGTGGACAACGTCTCACAACTCGCACTGCAAGTTGAAATATTAAGCAAAAAAATTACGGAGATGACTGCTGCCTCCGCCCCTCAGGTATGGGAATCTGCAACTCCTCCCGCCGAACATTTGGATTATGTAAATAATATGCCTAGAACTGCTTTTAATAATTTTTCTGCTGCGAATTATCATCCTCCTTGTTTTAATTTTCCGAATAGTTATAATCCTGCGTTAAGAAATCATCCGAATTTTTCGTGGAGCAATCCATCGAATGCTGTGCGCCCGCCACCGCAAAGTGATTTTTCTGCTCCACCGCCACCTCCTCAAAGTTTTCCAAAACCTCCAAATTTGGAGGAAGTGTTTTCAAAATACATGAATGCTAATGACGCTACGATTAGGACCTTAACCGGAAGTGTTAAAAATTTACAAAATCAGGTAGGACAGCTCGCTAAAATGATTTCTGAGCGACCCGTAGGGTCTCTTCCTTCCAATACCAAGCCCAACCCGAGAGAGCAAGCGAAAGCTATAACTCTTCGGAGTGGGAAGAAAGTTCTCGGTATGATAAGTGAAGAGCCCGAGGCAATCTCCGCTTCCGCTTTAAAAAAATCAAAGCTCCGTTCCCGTTTTAAAAATTCCACCCTCTACCGAAGAAAGTATCACTCCTATTTTAGAACAACAACTCACTCCACCACCCACCTTTAAAAACAATCCATCCCCGCCATACCCTTCTGAACTTAATAAACAACGACAGAATGATCAATACACCCGTTTTTTAGAAATGTTTAAACAAATCAACATAAATCTGCCTTTCCACGAAGCCATATCCCAGATGCCTAAGTACGCAAAATACCCTAAGGACCTCCTAACCAACAAGAAGAAGTTAGAGATCCTTTCTCATGTCACGTTAAATGCCGCGTGCTCGGCGGTTTTGACAAACGGATTACCGAAGAAAATCAGTGACCCGGGTAGTTTCTCTATCCCGTGTGTCTTTGGTGATCTCTTTGTCAAACACACTTTAGCCGACTTAGGTGCGAGTATTAATCTTATGCCCCTCTCGTTGTTTAAAAAGTTAGGAATTGGTAGTCTCAACCCCACACGCATGAGTATCCAGCTAGCCGAAAGGTCAGTCAAATACCCGTTAGGAATAGTGGAGGACGTCCTAGTCAAAGTTGACAAGTTCATCTTCCCGGTGGACTTTGTCATTTTGGACATCGAAGAAGACGTCGAGGTTCCCCTGATCCTTGGCCGACCCTTCCTTGCCACCTCCCGAGCTATCATTGTCGTAAGCAATGGTAAGCTCTTCCTTCGAGTGGGCGATGATGAGGTAACTTTCTCTATCACCCCCTCGATGAAGAACACACTAGCTAATGATGACTCCTGTTTTTTCATGGATACCGTAAGTGAAGAATCCTTCTCTCACACCTCTGCTTTTGAAGAAGAATTTTCCAATTTTTGTTCCTCTCCTACTCCTCCAACTGAATCTCTACACCTAAGTGAAGAATCCTCCACTCGCCTTTCTGATTTTGAAAAAGAATTTTTTGATTTATGTTCCTCTTCTACTTTTCCAACTGAATCGCTGCACGAAGCCGCCATGGCCGCTAGCAACACCCCTTTTAATTTTACATATAAAAAAGTGTACGAGGACATAGTTTTTGAAAAGGAACAAATTTCCTAAACCTCGTATGATGACCCCCCTACCTTGGAACTGAAAGCACTACCAGAGCACCTTCGATACGCTTTCTTAGAAAAGGACTCTAAGCTGCCTGTCATAATTTCGGCCTACCTCACGGATGCACAAAAGGATAAACTTCTTTCAATTTTACAAAAGCATCGCCAAGCTATTGCTTGGCAGATATCTGATATTAAGGGCATAAGCCCATCTTTTTGCACTCATAAAATCTTAAAGGAAGATAATTCACGTAACTCGATACAACCTCAGCGCCGTATAAACCCAAACATGAAAGATGTAGTTAAGGGCGAGGTTATGAAATTGTTAGATGCAGGAATTATCTATCCTATATCCAACAGTAAGTGGGTTAGCCCAATACAGGTAGTACCAAAGAAGGGAGGGATAACGGTAGTCAGTAATGACAATAATGAATTAATCCCGACTCGGACGGTGACCGGATGGCGAATGTGTATAGATTACCGTAAGTTGAATGACGCCACCCGCAAGGATCACTTCCCCTTGCCGTTCATTGATCAGATTTTAGAACGACTTTCCGGACATAGCTTTTATTATTTTCTCGATGGCCTCTCTGGGTATCTTCAAATCCCCATCTCCCCCGAGAACCAGGAGAAAACTACGTTTACTTGTCCCTTCGGCACCTTCGCCTACCGAAGAATGCTGTTTGGATTGTGCAATGCGCCAGCTACATTCTAACGATGTATGCTCGCCATCTTTGACAAGTACGTAGAAAGCATTATGGAAGTTTTCATGGATGATTTCTCCGTCTTCGGGAATTCCTTCGATTGTTGCTTAGAGAATCTTGAAAAAGTCTTAGAGCGATGCGAAGAAACTAACCTTGCCTTAAATTGGGAAAAATGTCATTTTATGGTAAGGGAAGGGTTAGTTCTGGGACATAAAATTTCTGAAAGGGGTATTGAAGTAGACGTTGCGAAAATAGAAGTTATCGAGAAGCTGCCGCCACCTACGAATATAAAAGCTATAAGAAGTTTCCTGGGTCATGCGGGTTTCTACCGCCGCTTCATAAAGGACTTTTCCAAAATCACCAAGCCCCTTACCCATCTCTTAGAAAAAGACGTCCCATTCATCTTTGATGACCTCTGTCTAGTTGCCTTCAATTTAATAAAAGAAAAATTAGTTAATGCCCCAATCATGATAGCTCTGGTGTGGGATCTTCCATTTGAGATAATGTGTGATGCGAGTAGTTATGCGGTGGGAGCCGTACTAGGTCAACGTATTTCCAAAAACTTCCACCCCATTTATTACGCTAGTAAAACACTCACATCTGCACAGGAAAATTACACCACAACCGAGAAGGAGCTCTTAGCTGTAGTGTTCACTTTTGAAAAATTTCGCCCGTATATTACTCTTTCGAAAATTATTGTTTTTACGGACCACTCGGCCCTCAAATATCTTATCTCTAAAACGGATGTCAAGCCTCGCTTGATTCGTTGGGTCTTACTCCTCCAGGAGTTTGACTTAGAGATCCGTGATAAGCGAGGTGCCGAGAACTTTGCCGCCGACCACCTTTCGCGCCTAGACAACCCGTTTATAGAACAATTAGACAAAAATTCTTTTCATTACTATTTCCCTGATGAGAAGCTGTTCATAATTAACACATCTACTTCTCCTTGGTTTGCCCGCATCGCCAACTATCTAGTGGCCCGTGTGCTCCCAAAAGAGTTTTCATCTCAGCAAAAGAAGAAATTCTTTTCTGAGCTGAAAAACTATTTTTGGGAGGACCCGCATCTTTTCAGAACTTGTGCCGACCAAGTGATCAGGAGGTGTGTTTCTTTTGATGAAGGATTAGATATTATTAAACATTTGCATGAAGGACCGACAGGTGGGCACTATCAAGCTGCTCGCACCGCTCACAAAGTGTTAAGCGCGGGTTTTTACTGGCCCACCCTGTTTAAAGACGCGCATGCCTTTGTGAGTAGGTGTGATAGTTGCCAACGGTCGGGGAATATTTCGAATAAAAATGAAATGCCACAAAATTATTTCCTAGAGTGCGAAGTTTTCGACCTCTAGGGGATTGATTTTGTCGGCCCTTTTCCTTCTAGCTTTGGGAATAAGTACATTTTAGTTGTCGTTGATTATGTTTCGCGTTGGGCCGAAGCCCAAGCTCTTCCTACGAATGACGCCCGAGTCGTAGTTAATTTCCTAAAAAAATTATTTTCTCGATTCGGTACGCCGCGCGCTATCGTTAGTGATAGGGCTTCCCATTTCTGTAACGCATAATTTTCAAAAATCCTAACTAAATATGGCGTTACTCATAAGCTTTCCACTGCCTACCACCCCCAAACTAACGGACAAGTCGAAGTAGTCAATAGAGAAATAAAAAGAATTTTAGAAAAGACTGTTTCAACATCTAGAAAAGACTATTCAGCCAAATTAAACGATGCTCTATGGGCCTACCGAACAGCGTACAAAACCGCCCTCGGATGTACCCCATATCGGTTGGTTTACGGAAAGTCGTGTCATTTACCCGTTGAGTTAGAGCACCGCGCCTTTTGGGCCTTACGATTTTTAAACTTCGATCCCCACTCTGTCGGCGATTTTAGAAAATTTCAACTTAACGAACTCGACGAGTGGCGCTCTTACGCATATGAAAATAACAGACTTTATAAAGAGCGGACGAAGCGTTTGCACGATCGACATCTTAGGCACCCAAAAATCTTTCAGCCGGGCGACCAAGTTCTTCTTTATAATTCTCGTTTACGTTTATTCCCGGGTAAATTAAAATCACGTTGGCCAGGGCCTTTTAATGTTTTAGAAGTCTTTTCTTATGGTACTGTTTTAATTTCTCACCCTGATAAGGGTACTTTCAAAGTAAATGGTCAGCGTTTTAAACTGTATTTCTATGATGATGTCAGTCTCAACCCTGTTAACTCTATCTTTCCTGTCTTGACATTTGATTAATCTGAACTTTACTTTTCTTCAAAACTTTGACTTTATTCGAACTTTCTTTTTAAACAATATTTGGGACAATCTTATTTTGATGCGTCGAGCTCAAACGACGCTTTAAACAAAGGATGCTCTTGGGAGGCAACCCAAGTTATCTTTTTCTGTTTTCTTTATTTTATACTTTTTGCCCCGGTTGGCTCCAGAAAGCTGAAACTTCTGCGATCACCTGCTCCAACGGTTCTGCTTCCATGACAAAGTCCACCGGACGACGTTTCATGCAGATCCACAGCACAGGCATGGAGGAGCGGCATCACTCAGCTTGCCCTGCAAAATAAAACCGGGGAAGTACCTGTTTTTCAATTCTATCTTTCCTTTCTGTACTTTAATTTTCTCTCGTTCTCCAACCTTCTTCTCCATTGAGGACAATGTAGATTTTAAGCTTGGGGGAGGACTTCCTCCTTCCTTTTGTTTTTTTTGTAAATATCCAAAAAAAAAAAATTCAAAAAAAAAAAATTCGAAAAAAAAAATTATATAGTTGCATTTTGGTATTTCAATAAGTACCCCATGTTTATGTTTTGTTTTTCTCAAACTTCTTTATAAACAACGTAGTTAATTATAATTTTTCTAATCATTCTTTTTAATCATATTTCACAAGTAAAATGTTGTCCATGCTGTGTTTCTAATTCACGGTAGCATGTTAAGGTAAAATATTTCTCTAAAACGTGCATTTCTATTATGGTTTTCCGTTCTTTATTTTCTTTACTTTCTCTAAAAATTTATCATCCATTATTTTCCTTTTCGTCTTTACATAATTTTTGTAAGAACAAATTTTGAATAACGCAGTAGATATGAACGATCCAAGTCACATATTATTTTTATTTTCAAGATAATTTCATCAATCTTCTTTTATTATCTCGAACTTGCTTTTTGAAATTTATTAACTCTATGTTTTAAATAAATTTAAAAAAAAGCGTGAAAATGATTTAGGCCATTTTTGTTTACGTTTGAGCTTTCCTGCCAACCTAAAATCTTTTACCACTAGTTAGCCGCTTTTGAGCCTTTTTTTCCAAATTCATTTGATAACTCCACACAGTATTTCATTTTCACCAAAGCCCAAATTCCTACCTATCTAATCACGCTAATTTTTTTGATAGGAAATTTTGTGTTATCTTTGGAGAAATTGTTGAAAAAAGTGTACTCAAAAGCAATGTATTGAAAAAAAAGAGAGAAAAAATGAATGAAAATAATAATAATAATAATAATAATAAGAGATAAATAATCATAAAGAAAAAAAAATAAATTTATTTATACATATTTTGTTTAAAATAAATTTATTTTTTTTGAAACTCGTTGTTTTGGTTTAGTGTGATTTTTAAGCCTTCATGTTTATATTTGAATTCCACTCCTATTCATATTCCTAAACCAAACGTTTCGGTCCTATTAATTCCTTTTGATTCACGCCTCTTTTAATTTTATTTAACAACTAAGAAAAGATGAAAAATAAATCAGTTTTAGTTTTGGATTTACACTTAGATTTTTGTTATTTAATTGATATAATTATAATGCGTTGCTTGGATCTAGTAATAACTCAATACGTTCTTTTCATTTTCATTGCCTTGCTCAAATCTATTTAAAGATTTTCGTCAAAATTCTTGATGATTTATTTTTATTAAGTAAAGTTTATAAAAGTTAAACCATACCAAAATAATTGCTTTAGAGTTACGTTTTACATTCTCCCTGCCTAGAATTTCGCATAGTACTTGTGTAAGTATGCTTAAAACTTTTTGAATTAGTCACTTTTTATGATTAGCTAGTCTTTATATCTTTGCTTGGGGACAAGCAAAACTTAAGCTTGGGGGAATTTGATAATACGGTTTGCAGTCAATTTTATTAGGAAATTTTCGGGGTTTTAAAGCAAATCATGTCTTGTAAAGTACTTGTTTTGATTCCCCTTTGTATATATTTTTGTCGCTAATGCATTTTTTCTGCTTTTTGCAGGTTTTCACGGCTTTCAGCCGAATTTTGCTGTGACACGCCCCATGGTCACGCCCTACTCGGGCGTGTACCTAGGACGTGTAACCCAGAGGAATGAAGCAATTGGTCCGAAACTGCATTCCGTGGAAACTTAGTGTATACGCCCTCGGTCACGCCCGTGTCACACCCGACACGGGCGTGTACTAGAGGCGTGTCCCCAGGTTCCGAGGAATCGCCGCAACGCGCTCGTTTTTCCCGCTCCACCGTCGCACCGAAAGTGTCACGCCCCAGGGTCACGCCTGACCCGGGCGTGACATATGGGCGTGTACTTCAGCAATTCTGCCCGTCACCTCCAGCATTCAATTTCCGCTCAACAAAGTCACGCCGCAAACAACACGCCCCAGGTACACGCCCTACCAGGGCGTGACTTGTGGGCGTGTACCGCAACAACTTCGTCAGAATTAAATTCCAGCCCGAAAAAGTCGCGCCGAATGTGTCACGCCCCATGGTCACGCCCAACCAGGGCGTGACAGGGGGGCGTGACCCGACCCGACCCGAAAAATTCTATAAATAGAGCCCAACTCTAAGGGTTCAGGGACACCTTTTGCTTTGAGAGGGGAGGTTCTGTCCTTTGTATTTCTGAACTTTTTAAGCATGTATTTTCATTTTTAATTCGTAGCTTTAGCTTTATGCTTTCCCTGTATTAGTTCCTAGCTTCGTTCTGTAGTATAATGTTAATGATAGCGTAGTTTACCTTTCCATGCACTTGTAATCTCTGGTTTTCAAGCTGTAAGATCCCTGTTTCCATTAATAAAAAGTGTTGTTTTCTTTTTCATTTCTGCTCTGTTTTCATTATTCTTCTTCTACTCATCCCCCCTCTTCCACCTCACCATGATTAACTAATCCTCCATGTACTCGATCTTAATGATCCGAGGTTCGAGTGATTAGGTTATGATGCTTTGAATCTTATCTTTTCTTTTTAGGGTTTAGCTTTGAATTACTCTTGATTTATCGCGGGTTGGAGGTATATCATCGATATATACTCTCCACCTTTGCTTTCATTCTGGGCTAGCTGAGAGGCCGAAAGTTTGAAATGAGCACTCAAGAGTAAAGGGAGTTGTTCGCACCCCTCGAGAGAGGCAGACGTTCAAATCTCCCGGATTGGAGTAAAATCCAATAGCGGGGTTCACCGCGTAAAGCGAGTTTTAGGCCTCCGATTTAGGCGAGAGTCGGTCGGACCTTCCTAAACTCAGTTAGGCACGGCCCTCGAGAGAAGCGTGTCAATATTCATGGAACCTCCATGGTCAAGGACCTTTACCCTAATTAGCTTAGGTTTATTTATCGTATTTTTCTAACCACTCTTGCCGAGGTGATTTCTGATCGAGTGCATTTTCCCCTTCATCGTTACTAAGCTTAAGTTAATCGCTCTTTTAGCTCTCTTTAACTTTTCATGCAAGTAGCTCTCTTTCATTGCAAGTGGTTCTCTTCCTTTAGCACGTTTAGCTTTCTTCAAAAAAAAAAACTTAATTTTTCCGTCGATAAAATAATAGATTTCGTGTGAGTAAGCTTACTCAACTGTTCCCGGATTTCAATACGACACTTGTGTCCCCTAGCTGCATTTCGATAGGTATACTTGCCTTGATGAATTGTTAGTTTGGTTATTTTCACCTTGCAGATATCTAAGAGACAATCATAGTGGAGCTCAGTTCGACATTTTTCTGAAGAGTTAGACGATTTTCAAGATTCAAATTCAGACAGTTGTGGAATTATTCTCAGCATTTATGTCAGAGATCTTGTAGCCATTTTTAATTAATCTGGAGCAAGTTTCAAGGAATTTTCAAAGGAATGTTTCATTGGAATTTCCTTCAGAAGACAAATACAGTTAAGGAAGTCATTTATGACAGGCCAATAACTATCTTGGACAGAGGATCATTTCTATTCAGATCAAAAAGAATAAAACATCAGTTTTTTTATTCTCCTCTCAGAGAGAGTTAGACACACAACCTCTGCAACAACAATTCTCTGCAACAACAAGAATTACAGCTCTTACTACAACAATTACACAAGAGAAAGAAAGAGAGTTGCAGACATTCTCAGTATCAAAAATTCATATAAGAACACGCATCACAAAAGGAGATCAACTAACTAAAATTTTCAGATCTCTCTTGATTCAAGTGTTCAAAGGCCATGATCATTCAAGACTCCAGACACCTCACATTTCAGCTGTTGCTGAAATCATCTTTTGCTGGAGATCAAATCATCTGAAGGCCTATCACCCTACTGCAAAGCTTCACTTCCTGAATAACTCAAGATCTCAGGGGGAGCTTTGACAACATCCACTATCTTCTCTCTGACTGTTGACAGAGAAGATCATCTCATCCCTCTCTCTATCTCTCTCTCTCTCTCTATCTCTCTCTCTCTGCTGTAAAGGGTTTTTCAAACTCCCTTCAAAAGTTTGTGTTTGGTTTCTGAGATCTTATCAAAACTCAGTGGTGGCAAGACACCTGATCAAAAAATCTGGTTTGGTGTTTGAGCACCTTATCAAAAGCTCATTGGTGCCCTGGACACCTGATCAACTCATCCTGCTGTGGATTCCTACCTAGGGTGGTAGAAGAATGGATGTACCCAGGTTGATTGGGGAACCACTATAGCTCCTTGTGTCATCTGGTTGCATATCTTTCTTTTGTTTCTGGCTGTGCTTTGTGATTGCTTTGAGATTTCTTTGTGATTGATCTGTGATTATTCTGAATTTAGATTTACATTATGTTATTTGCTTCACTGTTCACTTAGGAATACAACAACAGTTGTAAAAAGTTTTTAGCAAGCACCATACTCTATTCACCCCCCCCCCCCCTCTAGAGTATATCAGATCTAACTTGCACTTTCAATTGGTATCAGAGGCATGTTGGTTAAACTTACCACATCTTCCTAGGTTGGTTAAACTTACCACATCTTCCGAGGTTGGTTAAAAATACTACATCTCAGTGGTTGCACAGGCTAACACCTGAACCCAAAGATCCCTCTAGTTAGATTTGCTTGTTTTGATTTTGGTTATTAGGATTATTTCTTGACAAAACATGGCACAAAACAAAGATTATGCTAGCACCAGACCTCCAGTGTGCAATCTATCTAAGTTTGCACTTTGGAAGGCAAGGATTAGACTATATATGAACTCTATTGATGCATCTTCAATTCTGTTTTGACAGTGTGTCCAAGACCTCCAGAGAACACAAGTACAAGTACTGTTCCACCTCCTTCAGGAACAGATGCTGAAATAAAGAAATTGAAATTGGCAGATGCAAAGGATATGAACATTCTAGCCTAGACTATGTCTGATGACATATTCCAAAAGGTAGCTGAATGCAACTCAGCAAAGGACATCTGGGACAAGCTCTCTGAAATAGTCTCAGGATCAGCTGATGAGAGAAAAGACAGAAGATCTCACCTCATAACACAATATGAGAATTTTAAGAAAAGAGAAGCTGAGTCAATAGGAGACATGTATAACAGCCTCAGTCTCATAGTCAATGAGCTGAAAACTTTGGACAAAGAGATCTCATTGACTGAGCTAAATGATAAAATCCTAATGTGCTTCCCAAGCACTTGGGACTCAAGGATCTGGCCAATCAAGGATTCCAGAAGTCTAAATGAGATCACCACTGAAGCTCTCTTAGGGACGCTCAAGTCTTATAAGCTGCTCATTAAGAATAGAGAAGAAGAGTAGAAGGCTGCCTCACCAGCCACAAGAAAGGAAAAGTCAATAGCTTTCAAAGCCACTGAAGATCAGCCTGAAGACAAGGTCACAGGTAATGAGGAATTGCTAAGTCTACTGGCCAAAACATTTTATAAAATGGCTAGAAAGGACTTCAGGAAGAGATCATACAAAGAGCATGACAAGCCAAGGTATGATAAATCAAATAATAAAGAAATTATCTGCTTTGGTTGCAGGAAACCAGGCCACATTGTTCCTGACTGTCCAGAAAATAAACACAAGGATAGAAAGGACAAGAAAGAAAGAAGAAAAGACAAGGACTTCAAGAAGAATAGCAATGCCAAACCCACCTCCAGCAAGAACAAACACATAAGGAAGGGATTTGTTGCTAAAACTTGGAGTGAGACAGAAAAAGAATCAGAAGCTTCATCCAGCTCAAGTGATGATGAAGATGATGCTGATGAAAAGGAATTCTGCATGATGGCTATCAATGCCTCACAACACAATTCTGATGCAGAACAGTCAGAGTCAGACTCAGAGACTCAATCTGAAGAGGACAAGGTAATAAGTTCTTTTGATTTTAATTCTGATGACTTTAAGTATGAGTTTAAAGCACGATGTTTAGACTTATTAAAATCTGAGAAGGAAATCATTTCTCTCAGAAATCAATTATCTGAACACAGTACCTTAAAATCAGAAAACCTCAAACTCTCTGAGGAGTTGGAGTGCTGTAGGGAGCAGATAGCTTCACTGAAAAGTGAACTATTAGAGGCCAAGAAGCTTGAAGAATCCCTTAATGGGAGAAGTATCAAGCTAATGGATATCACAAGCATAGTGAACTCTAGATTCAATAGTATAGTGGGCTTGGGTTCTTCATCCAGCCAACCTATAGTACTAACAACCCAAATAAAGTTTATCTCTGATAAAGGTAAGGAAGTTGTAGAGGTAGCTAGAAAAAAATCTGACTTACCCAAGAAAACAAGAGTTCAACAGAAATCGTCGAACGGAGCTAGACGATCGCCGAATGGAGATCAACGATCTTAAGCAAAATCGTTGAACTCAGGTCGACGATCTCTAAACCCTGAACTTTACCACAGTCGATCGTCGAACGGAGCTCGACGATCTGACCCAAGATCGTCGAACTCAGCTCAGCGATCGTCGAGCAGAGATCGGAGATTTGAAAACTTATTCAAAGGTAAATCAAAATCCAAACCTATGGGTCCTTCATCACAAAGATTTAGCCCTTATATTGAATGGATAATAACTCCAAGGAGATATCATGCTGAAGGTTATAAGAGTCAACCAGGAATGTAATTTATTTCTGAATTTAAAGGCTATCAACCTAGGCACAAGGTAAACTGGGTCAAAAACAAGTAAATTGTTTTATGTGCAGGTGAAGACCTATCCAACATCAAACCAGAAATGGTATTTGGATAGTGGGTGCTCCAAGCACATGACAGGGAGCAAGGACAATTTCACATCCTTCAAAGCCAAGCTTGGACCCAAAGTCATATTTTTGTTGATTCAAACTTTGGACTAACAAAAGGATATGGTGCAGTCCAAATTGGCACAGTCACATTCAAGAAAGTAGCCTATGTGGAAGGACTGAAGCACAACTTGATAAGTATCAGTCAACTATATGATGAAGGCTACCAAGTGACTTTCAGCAAATCCTTATGCAAGATCAAATCAGAGGACAACACAACTGTGTTGACAGGTAAAAGGAAAGGTAACATCTATTTAGTAGACTTTCTTTCAACAGAAGTAGATATTTGCATGTTTAATTCTATTTGTAGACCTAATGTTTTATTGCATAAGAGACTAGGGCATATAAACTTTAGAACCATTGCTAGCCTATCCAAGGACAACCTTGTTAGAGGACTACCTTCTGGCCCCTACAAGAAGGAAGGACTATGCAGGGCTTGTCAATTAGGCAAGCAAACCAAAAATAGTTTCAAGTCACTTAATAAGAGTGATTCACCTAGGATTTTATATCTGTTACACATGGATCTTTTTGGACCCATTACAGTACAAAGCATAGGAGGGAAATCTTATACTTTAGTGGTTGTAGATGACTTCTCTAGATTCACATGCGTGTTCTTTCTGAGGAAGAAGTCTGATAACTTTAAGTGTTTGACAGAGTTTCTCAAATGCATACACACTGAGTTCAATACTCACATTGCCCTGATCAGAAGTGATCATGGGACAGAGTTTGATTCTCTTCTTATGCAAGAGTTCTGTCAGAGTGAAGGGATCAAGCACACTTTCTCAGCTCCTAGAACTCCTCAACAAAATGGGGTAGCTGAAAGGAAAAATAGAACCCTTATTGAATCTGCCACTACATTGTTGTCAGATGCTCACCTTTCTCTATTTTTTTGGGTAGAGGTAGAGAACACCTCCAACTATGTGTTGAATAGAAGTTTAATACATAAACTGAAGGGCAAGACTCCCTATGAATTACTCAAAGGGAAGAAACCTAAAGTAGACTATTTTAGAATTTTTGGTTGTATTTGTTACATTCATAATAATGACAAGAAATACTTAGCAAAATTTCAAGCTAAAGCTGATGAAGGAGTGTTTCTGGGATACTCCATGATCAGTAAGGCTTATAGGGTATATAATAAATCAACTCTTAAAATTGAAGAATCTGTTCATATATCTTTTGATGAATCTAACATGTCTTTCAAGGAGAAGAATACTTCTACCATAGAACCTTTGCAGATACACTCTCTTACTGAAGACTTGAACAAGTTACAAATCATTCAAAAAGAGGAAAGCAGTGAAGATGAAGAAGACATTCAACATCTTGAAGAGAAACTTCTTGAAGAGCCAGTCGTTGTACCACAAGAGGAAACAACAACACAGGTTGGTGAACAATCAACACCCCCTGTTGATTTAGTAACATCAAGAGACCATCCAATTTCCCAAGTGATTGGAGACATCTCAGCTGGTGTGCAAACCAGAAATCAGGTCAACCAAAACCTGATGCACACTTGCTTTCTTTCTCAAATATAACCTCAATCCATTCAAGATGCAGAGCAAGATCCACACTGGATCATTGCAATGCAAGAAGAGTTGCATCAATTTGAAAGGAACAAAGTTTGGGAACTAGTACCAAGGCCTAAGGATCACTCCATTGTTGGAACAAAGTGGGTATTCAGAAACAAATTGGATGATCAAGGAGTCATTATAAGGAATAAGGCAAGGCTAGTTGCTCAAGGGTACTCTCAAGAAGAAGGGATAGATTATGTAAGACCCCCTCTTTTTTTTTCTTTTAAAACCCCGGTGTCTTAGGCCCAGAACCGCCGCCTTGCGGTGACACCTTCACACCCGGAAGGTCGACACTACAAGACGCCGATCCTGCCGGCCAAATCGATCGCAGCTGACGCAAAAGTAGCAGTACAAGAGAAGACAAGTCCACATCATATCACATATATATAAAAATCTCCACGAAGGGAGTGTCCATATAATAGTAAAGTGTACAGAAATAAAAAGGGCTGAAGCCCGGTACATCAATATCCTCACTACAGATCTCTCATGCGGAAGCAAAACAAAACAACTACTAGAAGTCAAAACTCACGGTCTCAGCTGGCTGTACTCCTGAGCTAGACTGCCCTATCTCCAACTACACCGGTCTCCTGGGCTGCTCCTCCATACTCGGCTCCACGATCCCCTAATATGATGTGGTTCGAAAACCATTAGTCTAAAAGACTAAGCCCTATCATCCCCCACCCCTTTCCCCATGCTCCTAGGCACCGAGCGGGGAGGAAGAAAGGAAAGGACGTGAAAGAGGAGAGAAATCAAAAACAGGTGACAGGGGGACCTAGCCAGTAATTTATAATTAGGTTATAATGAGTAAAGTAAGAAAGGAATATAACCTTCACTTATGTGAATACACATAAGCAAAGGGATCTTCTACAAGGCTCCCATCGTATAAAATGTCCCATACCACTTTATACGTTGGGGTGTCGGTTATCACAAGCAGCATATAAATATTGAAATAACCTTAATTTATAAACTTGCCAACACAAGCTTATAGACCAAGGGGTCGTTTTGCAGGGCCGAATGTATAAGCGTCCCATACCACTTATACTTTAGGTGTCAGGGTTAAATGAATCGATTATGCTATGACATGCAAGTGGGTATGATGGACATGCAAGTGCAACACACACACAACGACTCTGTGATCACAGACCTTTAGTTCCCACTTTTTGAGAGCTAGCATCACTCTCGGGTACCACCGCTGTGGCTACGGCAGCAGCGGAGCGGGCGTCTCCACTTCTAGACCGGTATGCACACTACCAAGCCTTAGACCCCTCTCATACGCCTCTGTACACGTCCAAGGTGCACTCTAGAGTCTCGCGTACGTACTTTGCAGACAACCCGTCAGTCTTGTTGGGTCGGATGTGCGTTATCGGGGGTCGTCCTCCAGACCGTAGTGTAAAACAACCCACTGGCCCCTCTAACTCTGACAACCGCCTGGTGCACCGTACTGCCATCGGTGTGACGAACAGCCAGTACCGCATGCCCCGCTACTAGATTTATGCACATGCAAGTTTATCGTATCAGAACCGAGCCAAAGCTCCCGGACCATCCCGTCCGTCACAAGTATCAACCGAGCCAAAGCTCGCCGGACCGAAACGTCCGTCTCTTATTCCAAACCTCATCCCTTTGAACATCGCGGGATGGCGCCCCTTTGAACACCTCGGGACGACTTAACCATTTCCAATACTTGTCCAACTAGTGAGTGCAGTGTGAAACCCTATTTACTAAATTACTCTTTTGATTTGTTCTTTAAGGTTTACGTTAACCCAGGACTGCCCCCGGTATTCCCTGTGAAGGGCTCTCAAGGGGCACTAGGAACTGTGTTGGGATTACGCTCAGCGTTCCCTTTCGCAAGGTACTTATTAATATTATTGGTTGATTTCCTTTACCAATTACCTTCTCATATTGCGATAGGCTAATCCTAAGGTAGTTTAGACCTTTCACTCTCGCGGGCACGACGATCTTTCGTCGAACTCGCTTACCTTCTAACACACATCCACACGATTCCCACCACTCCTTAGAACTTTCTAGGTGACTCATCCACTTTTATTCAAACAATTCAACACGACTAACTCCAACCTATTCTAACTCTTATCCTAATACAACATTTCCCCAAATTACTATTTGCAGACCGACCTATACTGAGTGATGTTCATGATAGGATGTCCTTCGAGTTTTCATCCGAATGACCTAGGATTATTACTGGTGTCCTATCATGACATAAATGATTAAATTCCAGAATATTATATTTTTCTCAATTAATCTCCTATTTAAATAATTTCTTACAAATGTCAATTATTGCCAATTTGATCATGAAGTATCTTAAATTATGATCCCACTGACCCAAGGAATTTTTCATAAGTTGTAGAATGGTAAAATAATATTGTCAGCCAAGTTTTATAATTTTCTCTTCAATGTTTTCTATTTATCTCCTAAATAATTCAAAATTCACATATTGGATATTTTTCAAAGGAGGTATTGTTGAAACCGAAAAATCGGTCTCATGTGGAGTTCGACCCTTGGGGAAGGGGTGACCGCGCACCTACTACCCTCAAGCGAACGATCTAGGCACAAGACTAGGAACACGAGGGACAGACCCAAGGTCTCAGCGTGGAGGACCCGCCGCATACCCGGAAGACTAACTAACTCTTCCCCTCCCAAGCCAAGGGCTGAGCTAAGGCACCTTCGGAGGGCTCTCTTGGCCGACCGGAACATCCAAGGAGGATCTCGACATCCACTCCCAAACTAGAGGTGCCACCTCGGGTCTATGTAAAATGCTCCCTGCCTGCCTTACTATTGGCGTCAAACCGCCCAGCAGCCCTACTCTACGCAGCCCCAATTGGGCCGCCAATAGCGGAACTCCGCTACTCTGAAAGGATGGCAACGGGCCATCAGGGGCTTCCCGGCATCTATACCTCGGGGCCCACACGGGCGGAGCGGTTCACGAACACGCCGCTCGCCCACGACAGGAGTAAACCGCATATCCACAGAGCATCACAGATATTAAAAAATATTACAGGAATATAAATTCCATACTCGGCTCGCAGGCCGGAAATATAAACAAAAGGCCTTCGAGGGCCAGCACAAGTTTGGGCTTAAGCCCGCTACTCCCCGCCTGGTACTGCAACACATGTACGCCAACGTCTCGACGAGCGGCGGCCAACTAGTCATCGGTCGGCTAACGGAAGCGGACCAAACATATTGCGCACACCCCCTTTTTGGGGCTCGTGGCGCGCATTCCCTGCAAGCGGCTAAATAAACAACTTCCTCGGAGTCTTCTCCGGGAACCCCAGAACATCACCAATCCGGCTCACACGTCCGGATGGGCTTCACACAGCATGCCTAAACCCGTACTCACGCTTCCGGGCACTAATGCAATTAACTGCGGGGACGTACACGTCAACCCGTCGGGGAGCTCCCTTCCCCCCACTCGTTGGTGGAGAGGGGCTTCCGTGCGAATATGGAAACTGAAGGCTTCACATGCCCAAGTTGAAACATCGTTACCCTTGTCGCGTGTTTGACGGCGGGGGCGGGAGAGGAGCTCCGGGTCGATTCTGCTGCGTGCGGCCGTGTCGGTGGTGGGTCTCCACTCCAGGCCGAGCCTTGCTCCAGGCCGAGCCTCGCTCCAGGCCGAGCCTCGCTCCAGGCTGAGCCTCGCTCCAGGCCGAGCCTCGCTCCAGGCCGAGCCTCGCTCCAGGCCGAGCCTCGCTCCAGGCCGAGCCTCGCTCCAGGCCGAGCCTCGCCCGGGCTGCCGCTTTGCCGGCGACGGGAGAGAAGGGGAAAAGGGGGGCGGCCGGCTCCCGCTTTGCCGGCGACGGGAGAGAGGGGGGGATGGCGGCCGGGGTTGTGGCTGTAAACGGACGGAGAGAGGGAGGTGCGGCGGCGTCGGGCTGCTACCTGGCCGAGAGAGAAGAAGTGAGGGGCGGGCTTGCTGCCGGCCGAGAGAGAGGACGTGAGGGGCGGGCTTGCTGCCGGCCGAGAGAGAGGAAGTGAGGGGGCGGGCTTGCTGCCGGCCGAGAGAGAGGAAGTGAGGGGCGGGCTTGCTGCCGGCCGAGAGAGAGGAAGTGAGGGGCGGGCTTGCTGCCGGCCGAGAGGGAGGAAGTGAGGGGGCGGGCTCTTTTTTTTTTTTCCCCGAACCCTAGTGAAGCCCCTCCTCTCTAAAATCCTTGCTGCCGTTTTTCCTCCTCCCCTTGCCCCTTTTTTCACACACATTTATATAATATATAATGTCATAACCCCCTCCCTCCTCCTCCCCAAATCCCTTTCTATATACACATAAACGCATATATATATAAACATATATATATATAATAAATATATATTATAAATAGAAATATATATATATATAATAAATATATATATATTTCTATTAACTCAAAACTTCAAAACTCCACACGTGCGTACGAGAGCCCGCACGTCCTCAAACGGGGTCGCACCGACTCGTCGCCCATATCACGCCCCTAGGCTGCTTTTTGGGGAGGGTCCCACTCGCCCGGCTACGGGGTTGTACACAATCCCCGCTCTTTTCGAGCTTGGCACAAGCTCGGAAAGAATCATCCAACCCAACGTATCCGGCGAGTGGGGGCCGACCCAAAAAAAAAAAGTTTGAGAGAAACTGAAATCTGCACTTGGAGCATCGATCTCTCCACGACCTTTCTGATCTTTTGAATCGCTCGATACCCTTTGGCTCACTGCTATCGAATTGCCCTTATACCATTACTTACAACAAGTACATAATTTCTCGTGATATCGTGAAACAACAAAGCCGTATCCTATGGTACACGCTGAGCTAATCCTTTCCCCCCAGGTGTGCCTACACCCCTGCCAGCTAATGAGAGCCTGACAGCGAGTCCACCCGGGGTCGAGCAGCACTCGGGGTCCCTCAAAATATCCAAACTCCAAACTCTCTCCCTTACCCCTCAGGTGTGCCTTCAGCCCCGCCAGCTAGTGGGAGCCTGACAGCGAGTCTACCCGGGGCCGAGCGTCACTCGGGGTCCTGCAAAAAACTCTCCAAGAACCAACCCTTTCCCCCCAGGCGTGCCTACAGCCCTGCCAGCTAATGAGAGCCTGACAGCGAGCCTACCCGGGGTCCACTACTACCGCCATCGAGTGACTTCCGGCCCTGCCAGCTAGGTGAGAGCCTGACAGCGGGATCTGCTCGAGGCCCACAGATGACACCGAGTGACTTCCGGACCTGCCAGCTAGGTGAGAGCCTGGCAGCGGGATCTGCTCGGGGTCCAAAACAACCGCCATCGAGTGACTTCCGGCCCTGCCAGCTAGGTGAGAGCCTGACAGCGGGATCTGCTCGAGGCCCACGGATGACACCGAGTGACGTCCGGCCCTGCCAGCTAGGTGAGAGCCTGGCAGCGGGATCTGCTCGGGGTCCAAAACAACCGCCATCGAGTGACTTCCGGCCCTGCCAGCTAGGTGAGAGCCTGACAGCGGGATCTTCTCGAGGCCTACGGATGACACCGAGTGACGTCCGGCCCTGCCAGCTAGGTGAGAGCCTGGCAGCGGGATCTGCTCGGGGTCCAAAACAACCGCCATCGAGTGACTTCCGGCCCTGCCAGCTAGGTGAGAGCCTGACAGCGGGATCTTCTCGAGGCCTACGGATGACACCGAGTGACGTCCGGCCCTGCCAGCTAGGTGAGAGCCTGGCAGCGGGATCTGCTCGGGGTCCAAAACAACCGCCATCGAGTGACTTCCGGCCCTGCCAGCTAGGTGAGAGCCTGACAGCGGGATCTTCTCGAGGCCTACGGATGACACCGAGTGACTTCCGGCCCTGCCAGCTAGGTGAGAGCCTGACAGCGGGATCTGCTCGGGGTCCAAAACAACCGCCATCGAGTGACTTCCGGCCCTGCCAGCTAGGTGAGAGCCTGACAGCGGGATCTTCTCGAGGCCCACGGATGACACCGAGTGACGTCCGGCCCTGCCAGCTAGGTGAGAGCCTGGCAGCGGGATCTGCTCGGGGTCCAAAACAACCGCCATCGAGTGACTTCCGGCCCTGCCAGCTAGGTGAGAGCCTGACAGCGGGATCTTCTCGAGGCCCACGGATGACACCGAGTGACTTCCGGCCCTGCCAGCTAGGTGGGAGCCTGGCAGCGGGATCTGCTCGGGGTCCAAAACTACCACGACTTGATTTTGCTCGAGATGGAGACATCCTATTTACTTAAGAGGTGCTGCAGAGTTAATTGCACCGATGTTTTTACAAACGGAGGACGCATTCTATTCCTAAGAGAGATGATCTGGAAGTCGTCAAATCGGGAAGCTGGCGTCCGAGCCTGTTCCTAATAATTCCTCCAATCGAAAGAGAGATGCAATCGGGGGGACATAGGCCGATGTGCAAGGGGGGAGCTGATCTCGGCCGTCAGTGCAGAGGCTCGGTCTTACAATAGCGCTTAAGGTCCCGAGGCATCGTCCCATCATCCGAACTGGGCTATTTAGAAGGAACAGGTTGGACGTTTCGTATCCTGATCTAATGACAAAGATCACTTTCCGCCATGTCACTTGCGATTGCTTGGAGAGATCGGCCCTTTACCAAATCTGGGAGGTTAGCGTCTAGGCTCGTTCCTGATAATTCCTCTAGTCGGAGGAGAGGTGCGATCGGGAGGACATAGGCCGACGTGCAAGGGGGGAGCTGATCTCGGCCGTCAGTGCAGAGGCTCGGTCTTACAATAGCGCTTAAAGTCCCGCGGCACCGTCCCATCGTCCGAACTAGGCTATTTAAAAGGAACGGGTTGGACGCTAGGCTTCCGGAGTCGATCGCGAGGCTAACCCTTGAAGCCCTCAGAAACTCGAGTCGAATCGGTAATATAGGGAAAAATTGACCACTACTGAATTACAAGGAAGAGATAACATATTACCGCTAGGGAGGGAACCTTTTCCGGTCACCCCGGCTCATAATACCTCTCAGCTGCTCTCTTACTCGATCTTGAAGATAAGAACCTCCAGGCTTCTCGTCGATGTAACAAGTGGGGATACACGGGTTTTCATAGGCAGAAGCGTTTCAAATAGGTGCAAATCCTACTCCAGATGCTATGGGATCCAAACAACAGCTATGGGAGGGGACAACTCCGAGTACGAGGACCTCACGCACAAAGCATCAACGCATGACCCTGGTTGTCACCTGGTTCCACTTCTATAGCCATGATGTTCGCCTGAGTTCTTCTGTGCTGGTCACTCTCCACGCTCACCGCACCAAAATGTTGAAACCGAAAAATCGGTCTCATGTGGAGTTCGACCCTTGGGGAAGGGGTGACCGCGCACCTACTACCCTCAAGCGAACGATCTAGGCACAAGACTAGGAACACGAGGGACAGACCCAAGGTCTCAGCGTGGAGGACCCGCCGCATACCCGGAAGACTAACTAACTCTTCCCCTCCCAAGCCAAGGGCTGAGCTAAGGCACCTTCGGAGGGCTCTCTTGGCCGACCGGAACATCCAAGGAGGATCTCGAGATCCACTCCCAAACTAGAGGTGCCACCTCGGGTCTATGTAAAATGCTCCCTTCCTGCCTTACTATTGGCGTCAAACCGCCCAGCAGCCCTACTCTACGCAGCCCCAATTGGGCCGCCAATAGCGGAACTCCGCTACTCTGAAAGGATGGCAACGGGCCATCAGGGGCTTCCCGACATCTATACCTCGGGGCCCACACGGGCGGAGCGGTTCACGAACACGCCGCTCGCCCACGACAGGAGTAAACCGCATATCCACAGAGCATCACAGATATTAAAAAATATTACAGGAATATAAATTCCATACTCGGCTCGCAGGCCGGAAATATAAACAAAAGGCCTTCGAGGGCCAGCACAAGTTTGGGCTTAAGCCCGCTACTCCCCGCCTGGTACTGCAACACCTGTACGCCAACGTCTCGACGAGCGGCGGCCAACTAGTCATCGGTCGGCTAACGGAAGAGGACCAAACATATTGCGCACACCCCCTTTTTGGGGCTCGTGGCGCGCATTCCCTGCAAGCGGCTAAATAAACAACTTCCTCGGAGTCTTCTCCGGGAACCCCAGAACATCACCAATCCGGCTCACACGTCCGGATGGGCTTCACACAGCATGCCTAAACCCGTACTCACGCTTCCGGGCACTAATGCAATTAACTGCGGGGACGTACACGTCAACCCGTCGGGGAGCTCCCTTCCCCCCACTCGTTGGTGGAGAGGGGCTTCCGTGCGAATATGGAAACTGAAGGCTTCACATGCCCAAGTTGAAACATCGTTACCCTTGTCGCGTGTTTGACGGCGGGGGCGGGAGAGGAGCTCCGGGTCGATTCTGCTGCGTGCGGCCGTGTCGGTGGTCGGTCTCCACTCCAGGCCGAGCCTTGCTCCAGGCCGAGCCTCGCTCCAGGCCGAGCCTCGCTCCAGGCCGAGCCTCGCTCCAGGCCGAGCCTCGCTCCAGGCCGAGCCTCGCTCCAGGCCGAGCCTCGCTCCAGGCCGAGCCTCGCTCCAGGCCGAGCCTCGCTCCAGGCCGAGCCTCGCCCGGGCTGCCGCTTTGCCGGCGACGGGAGAGAAGGGGAAAAGGGGGGCGGCCGGCTCCCGCTTTGCCGGCGACGGGAGAGAGGGGGGGATGGCGGCCGGGGTTGTGGCTGTAAACGGACGGAGAGAGGGAGGTGCGGCGGCGTCGGGCTGCTACCTGGCCGAGAGAGAAGAAGTGAGGGGCGGGCTTGCTGCCGGCCGAGAGAGAGGACGTGAGGGGCGGGCTTGCTGCCGGCCGAGAGAGAGGAAGTGAGGGGGCGGGCTTGCTGCCGGCCGAGAGAGAGGAAGTGAGGGGCGGGCTTGCTGCCGGCCGAGAGAGAGGAAGTGAGGGGCGGGCTTGCTGCCGGCCGAGAGGGAGGAAGTGAGGGGGCGGGCTCTTTTTTTTTTTCCCCGAACCCTAGTGAAGCCCTCCTCTCTAAAATCCTTGCTGCCGTTTTTCCTCCTCCCCTTGCCCCTTTTTTCACACACATTTATATAATATATAATGTCATAACCCCCTCCCTCCTCCTCCCCAAATCCCTTTCTATATACACATAAACGCATATATATATAAACATATATATATATAATAAATATATATTATAAATAGAAATATATATATATATATAATAAATATATATATATTTCTATTAACTCAAAACTTCAAAACTCCACACGTGCGTACGAGAGCCCGCACGTCCTCAAACGGGGTCGCACCGACTCGTCGCCCATATCACGCCCCTAGGCTGCTTTTTGGGGAGGGTCCCACTCGCCCGGCTACGGGGTTGTACAGGTATAATGAATTCATTTCCAAAAATTCTAAGAAATTTCCAGCAAGCTCATAATGTTAAAACAATGCCAGAAACAGAATTTCACTAATTTTGAAGTAACAATGGCTATAAACTTTTATTTCTAAATAATTTACCAAAATGCCATTATGAATATTTAAAAATTTGTGGTTCATTCAAAAATGCTGAGAAACTTAATCAAGGCTATTTATACTCAGATATGTCATCAATAATTTTTTCATAATTTTCTACTGAGTATTTGCAATAATTCTAAATTAAATGAAATAAGGGCAAAAATATAATTTCCACATTCCTCTTATCAATATTCCTCAAACAGAGACATAAAATTTTTTGGGAGTTAAACATGTCATGATAATATTCTTGACAAAATTTGGGGAAATAACTAAGTGACAAACCTAATTTCAACATTTATTCTTCAAAAGTCCTATTAATTCAATAATTCCAAATAATGGGATTTTTTGATTCCAAAAATCCCATTATTTCAATGAGGGGTAAACTCATCCTAATAGGCCACTGAAATTAATTACATGAATTTAGCATGATCCAAATGGGCCTAATACTCAAAATTTCAAAAATTACTATTGGCACACCAAGCCTAAGCATGTTCATCATTTGCATGTGGGATTACCCACCATACATTGGTCCAAACTTGATGAAATTTAAAACATATATTTATAATGTCCTGAAGGACAAGCCACCAAATTTGGGGCATTTTAGAGTTGAATTAACCCAAGAATCACCTAAATAAACCTAGGGGTAATTTGGTAATTTCACCATAATTTTAATTACAATAAATCCCAATTTTTGGGCAGGGCCTAAATATGCCCTAAACCAGTTACTTACCAAAATCTCAAGTCATATGGGCCTCTGGATGGGCTTGGGCATCACTTTCAAATTTCTGCATTTTGCTATTTGCAGCCCAAGGCCATTTAATTTTTTGATCTTGCATGTGAGATATCTCAACATGCAGAGGGTTAAATTGTCTAATATATCTACCATAGGTCTAATATACTACTAAGTGCAGGCCACCAAATTTGGGGCATTTTGGAGTTGATATGCTCTAAATATCAACAAACTTTAATTTATCATATTTGGGCTAAAACTATATACTTATTTTCCCCACAAATTCCCATTTTTGGGTAGGGCCTAGATATACCTAATTCGGCCACATGCCCAAAATTTCAGCCCATTTGGACTTAGGGTTTGGGCAGGGCACCCATTTTAGTTTCTGCCCTACTCTAGGACCAGCCCTAGGAAAATGGCTCTATAGGGCAGTACACTTAACCAAAAATTATGTGTAACATGTCAAATTAAAGGTGACTCCAAGACCTACAATTTTCATGTTGAGAACATTTTATGAAAAAGGATGTAAGGGCCCTAAAATCTGACATGAATAAGTCGGGTATAAAAGGACACAAAATACACTATTCATTTACTTATATAATTCCAGGATTTATATATATGCATGGCACGGATCTTAACGCAGATCAGACGGCAGCTGCTCATCTTCTCCAATTGCATGAATCCAGCCCGAGCTTTTCACGGGGCTTTTCCCGGCCGCCTCCGGCGGTGCCTCCACCGGATATCATCAGCTCCCCTCTCACGGTGGTGGGGGCAAGCATTTTCCGGCGGCTAGGGCGGCCGGAGGTGGCGGCGCCACCTCACCCGAGAGCTCCAAAAATGCCATTAATGGCGGAAAAAGAAGTGCTGGGCTCGGCTCATTCGATCCAGAACCCTAACCTAGATATTCCTAAGATCTAAGCATGAAGAGAGAGGTGAGGGAGGACCTTCCCGGCGGCCTTGCGACGTGAGGAGCGGCGAGGAACCATGGCGGCGGCGGCGCTTCTCTCTTAGTTTTCAAAGCCAAATCTCGGTTTCTCTCTCTCTCTGCTGCTGCTCTCCTTGTTCTGAGAGAGATGAAACTGAAAGGAGAGAGGGGAAATGAGGAGATGAAGTATAGAGGTGAGTGGGTGATAATTCCTATGTGAGAGGTGGAGGGTTTGCCTTGTTTTTGTCACCATGCATGCATGGGTGGGCCCCACTTCATTCCAGCTCCTTCTCATGACTTCCAAGGGTCGGCCAGCCCATGTGGGGGCTGATGGCATGGGTCCAAGTGGTTTATTCCACTAAATACCCTTAAATATACCCCTTTCTCTCTCCTAAATTATTCTTTAATTTTGAGATTCTCTCTCTCTCTCTCCTAGTCACTAAGTTGGATGGTAAATCTCATATTGGCAGCCCACATGTTTATTTCATCCACCAAAATATGGTTAGCCCAAGTGAGTTGGGCTTGAGCTTGAGTTAGCCCATTTGGGCTAGCTTGACTCAAACCTAGGCTAGGGTTGACTTAGGTCAATTTGGTCTTTGAGGTTGGCCCAAATGGGTCCTTGGTGACCCATTGGCCTCCCCTGAGGCCTAGGTAGGGTTGAATTGGCCCTTTAGAGGTCACTTGACCCTTAAGTAGGGTACCTTGACTACTTTAGGGCTAGAGTTGACTTTGGTCAACTTAGCCTTTTTGGTTGGCCCCAATGGGTCCTTGGTGACCCGTTGGCCTCTCAATATGGTTATGAAGGTATGTGTGGGGTCCACTTTGCTAAGGGAACTTCAATTGGCCCTTGTGTAGGCCAATTTGACCCAATGTAGGCTAGGTTGACCCATTTAGGGTTAGAGTTGACTTTGGTCAACTTAGCCTCTTGGGTGGACCCCAATGGGTCCTAGATGACCCGTTGACCTCACTCTAGGGTTAGGTGGGCTTGTGTGGGGTCCACTTGGCTTGGGGATGGTCAATTGACCCTAAGTAGGTTGATTTGACCCATTTAGGGTTAGGGTTGACTTGGGTCAACTTAACCCTTTTGACTGCCCTCCATGGGTCCTTATTGATCTAATGGATCTTACCATAATTTGATTAGAACATGGTGGGATCTTGAAGTCTTGGTGAAGCCCCATGGTTATCTTTAAACAAAGATTCAGGAATTTACTATTTGCAGACCATAGTGGTCTCACCCACATTCTTAGGTTTCCTTGGTCTTCTTGGGCTTCCTAGGGTTTGGTCATGACCTAGTCATGGCCAATAACCACACTTAGGGGTCTAGTTGGAAATGGGATGTTACAAATCCCAATAAACAAAACAAAGATTTCGTCCCCGAAATCCAGGTTAGGGCTACGGGAATTTCTACCGAAGAAAAGAAACTTGGAACATCCCATAAGAAGTGGAAGATTACATTTCGACGCCATGTTTGTCAAGTGGGGTTTAAAGGAAAAACCTAGATATATGACCAATTCGCCCAGTTGGCAAAGCCAAGACCCCAATAAACAAAAGATTAGCCTCTACTCTTCATAGAGTAGCCTTACTAGTTTAAAAAAAACAGGAAAGTAAAATGAACATGTTGAGAGGTTGTGAGGTATACCTGACTAAATAGCTCCGGATATCTTTCCTGCATCAGGCCCTGTGGCTCCCAAGCATGCTCCTCTCATCCGTGGTTCCTCCACAGGACCTTGACTAGCGTGATCTTCTTGCGGCGCAAGACTCGTATCCCCTGGTCGTCGATCCGTATCGGCTCCAAATGTACAGATCGATCCGAAGCTACCGGCCCATCAGTGGCCGTAATCTGCAACTCCGGGCGTAGTAGAGCCCTCCTGAGTGAAGATACGTGAAAGACGTCATGCAAGCCGGCCAGCTCCGGTGACAGCTCCAGCCGGTAAGCTAATGGACTGATCCGCTCCAGGATCTTGAACGGCCCCATGTACCTCAGGCTAAGCTTCTTCCGCCGACCACGTACTCGTGAAACCCCATGCATCGGCTGGATCTTCAAGAACACCCGATCCCCTGCCTGAAATTCCACTAGACGATGCCGAGCATCATAATACTTCGCCTACCTGCTCTGCGCCTCCCGCATCATATCCTGTATCAGTCGTACCTGCACCTCAATATCCTCGATAAAGTCCGTGCCCACAATCTTTGGACCCTCGTCCTGTATCCAAGACAACGGTGTCCTACATTTCCGCCCATACAACGCCTCATATGGAGCCATCTGTATATTAGACTGATGACTGTTATTGTACGAAAACTCCAGTAGGGGCAACATCCTCTCCCAGGGCTCTCCACGGTCCACAATACACAGTCTCAGCAGGTCCTCCAGTGTCGGGTTTGTGCGCTCTGTTTGCCCATCTGTCTGGGCTTGGAGGCAGCAACAGAATTGTCGCTGGAGCTTCGAAGGGTTTTCCGCCTATCCATGCCTCCAGGTTGCAATGGGATGATGCGAACAGCTTCGACCCGTCAGGTAGCCGTATCCGTAACATCTGGGCGGTGATCCTCTCCACACCTCCTAACCCTTGGATAAAGGTCTCCGACACAAATGAGTGTGAAGCACCCGTGTCGAAGAAAGTGTGTGCGGGCTTGCCGCAAATGAAGACGATGCCTGAGATTGAATATTTGCTTAGAGTTCTATTTTCTGGTTTTACTGTCTAGTCTTTAATAATTCAAGTTCATGAAACTACTTTTCTAGGAAGAAAAGAAGTTAAGTAAAAAAAAGGAAAACTTTTGGTCGTACCTGTAATAACTTGCTCCGGGTTCCTGGGTTGAGCCAGGTCCAGTGCATAAATCTGCTGTCCTCCCGGCCTGCGATCTCTACCCTGATATCCGCGTCCTTGGCCACATCCTCGGCCTCCAAAATGCTGAGTCGGTGGGGCAATCTGTGGTGCTAGTGGAGGCATCCCTCTCACGGGATAGTTTCTCTTGATGTGCCCCACCTGATGGCAGTGGTAACATTCCGGCGGAGTGTAAGCCCCACCTCCCGGTCTCTGTACATCTCTCATCTGAATAGGCTGAGGGGCCATCGTCACCTGCCCCCTCGGCTCCTGCCTCACCTCCTGTCGAGGCTGATCCTCCACCTTTTGTACCTCTGGCGGACGACCTCGCCGCTGATCATTTCGGGCTCCCCGGCTCTGATCCTCCGTTGGCCGTTTCCGGCCTCTGGTGGTGAGCCAATCTGCCTCTAACCTTTTTACCATCTCCAGAATACGATTGATAGGCCCGTCCGAAACGAAAAGAAGTGCATCCCTCATGTCTTCCCGTAAACCTTTGTAGAACCTCTTGGTGTACGCTGCCTCATCTAGCTGGTAGGAGTATGCAAAACGGGCCAGATGGTTGAATTCTCGATGGTATTCCACCACCGTCCTCGAACCTTGCTTCAACTGCAAGAAGCGGTCCTCCAGCTCATCTCGGGTCGACTGCGGAACAAAGTGCTCCAACAGCATGAGCCTGAACTCCTCCCACGTCACCTCGACAGCCTCCCTATCAGCAAAGGTAGTCTCCAGAACTGTCTTCCACCACCGCTTGGCATGGGACTCCAAGCAGGAAACAACCAGTGGCACCCTCTCCTCCCAAAGGCTCTGTATCCCTGTCAGCATCTCCTCCATGATGTCTAGCCATTCCTCTGTCCGAACTACCCCCTCTGTCCCCAAGTAGGACGGGGGAGAGAGTCCTCGAAAGATGCTGAGCCAGTTGGCTCCCGGAATAGGCTGCGGAGCCGGGGCCTGTTGGTTCCTAAAGGCTTCAAGGATAGCCGTCAGAGTCTGTCCCATGTCAGACTGTAGGAATTGAGTGGGAACCGGCGGCGGTGGTGCAACTTCTGGAATCTGTGTAGGCAGTACTGGAGGTTGCGTCACAAAATTTATCGTCAGAACTTTTTCAACCTTAACTAAAATGGACAATTATATATGTGATCCCCACATGGGCATACCACTGCTTCCGCTGCTTAGTTTGTCCCCAAACTAAACTCGCGCGGGGGTGACCCAGGGGTTGTGGACTGTTACTTTTGGATCGAGGTTTGCGCTGATACCACTTGTAAGACCCCCTCTTTTTTTTTCTTTTAAAACCCCGGGGTCTTAGGCCCAGAACCGCCGCCTTGCGGTGACACCTTCGCACCCGGGAAGGTCGACACTACAAGACGCCGATCCTGCCGGCCAAATCGATCGCAGCTGACGCAAAAGTAGCAGTACAAGAGAAGACAAGTCCACATCATATCACATATATATAAAAATCTCCACGAAGGGAGTGTCCACATAATAGTAAAGTGTACATAAATAAATAGGGCTGAAGCCCGGTACATCAATATCCTCACTACAGATCTCTCATGCGGAAGCAAAACAAAACAACTACTAGAAGTCAAAACTCACGGTCTCAGCTGGCTGTACTCCTGAGCTAGACTGCCCTATCTCCAACTACACCGGTCTCCTGGGCTGCTCCTCCATACTCGGCTCCACGATCCCCTAATATGATGTGGTTCGAAAACCATTAGTCTAAAAGACTAAGCCCTATCATCCCCCACCCCTTCCCCCATGCTCCTAGGCACCGAGCGGGGAGGAAGAAAGGAAAGGACGTGAAAGAGGAGAGAAATCAAAAACAGGTGACAGGGGGACCTAGCTAGTAATTTATAATCAGGTTATAATGAGTAAAGTAAGAAAGGAATATAACCTTCACTTATGTGAATACACATAAGCAAAGGGATCTTCTACAAGGCTCCCATCGTATAAAATGTCCCATACCACTTTATACGTTGGGGTGTCGGTTATCACAAGCAGCATATAAATATTGAAATAACCTTAATTTATAAACTTGCCCACACAAGCTTATAGACCAAGTGGTCGTTTTGCAGGGCCTAATGTATAAGCGTCCCATACCACTTATACTTTAGGTGTCAGGGTTAAATGAATCGATTATGCTATGACATGCAAGTGGGTATGATGGACATGCAAGTGCAACACACACACAACGACTCTGTGATCACAGACCTTTAGTTCCCACTTTTTGAGAGCTAGCATCACTCTCGGGTACCACCGCTGTGGCTACGGCAGCAGCGGAGCGGGCGTCTCCACTTCTAGACCGGTATGCACACTACCAAGCCTTAGACCCCTCTCATACGCCTCTGTACACGTCCAAGGTGCACTCTAGAGTCTCGCATACGTACTTTGCTGACAACCCGTCAGTTTTGTTGGGTCGGATGTGCGTTATCGGGGGTCGTCCTCCAGACCGCAGTGTAAAACAACCCACTGGCCCCTCTAACTCTCACAACCGCCTGGTGCACCGTACTGCCATCGGTGTGACGAACAGCCAGTACCGCATGCCCCGCCACTAGATTTATGCACATGCAAGTTTATCGTATCAGAACCGAGCCAAAGCTCCCCGGACCATCCCGTCCGTCACAAGTATCAACCGAGCCAAAGCTCGCCGGACCGAAACGTCCGTCTCTTATTCCAAACCTCATCCCTTTGAACACCGCGAGATGGCGCCCCTTTGAACACCTCGGGACGACTTAACCATTTCCAATACTTGTCCAACTAGTGAGTGCAGTGTGAAACCCTATTTACTAAATTACTCTTTTGATTTGTTCTTTAAGGTTTACGTTAACCCAGGACTGCCCCCGGTATTCCCTATGAAGGGCTCTCAAGGGGCACTAGGAACTGTGTTGGGATTACGCCCAGCATTCCCTTTCGCAAGGTACTTATTAATATTATTGGTTGATTTCCTTTACCCATTACCTTCTCATATTGCGATAGGCTAATCCTAAGGTAGTTTAGACCTTTCACTCTCGCGGGCACGACGATCTTTCGTCGAACTCGCTTACCTTCTAACACACATCCACACGATTCCCACCACTCCTTAGAACTTTCTAGGTGACTCATCCACTTTTATTCAAACAATTCAACACGACTAACTCCACCCTATTCCAACTCTTATCCTAATACAACTTTTCCCCAAATTACTATTTGCAGACCGACCTATACTGAGTGATGTTCATGATAGGATGTCCTTCGAGTTTTCATCCGAATGACCTAGGATTATTACGGGTGTCCTATCATGACATAAATGATTAAATTCCAGAATATTATATTTTTCTCAATTAATCTCCTATTTAAATAATTTCTTACAAATGCCAATTATTGCCAAGTTGATCATGAAGTATCTTAAATTATGATCCCACTGACCCAAGGAATTTTTCATAAGTTGTAGAATGGTAAAATAATACTGTCAGCCAAGTTTTATAATTTTCTCTTCAATGTTTTCTATTTATCTCCTAAATAATTCAAAATTCACATATTGGATATTTTTCAAAGGAGGTATAAGGAATTCATTTCCAAAAATTCTAAGAAATTTCCAGCAAGCTCATAATGTTAAAAGAGTGCCAGAAACAGAATTTCACTAATTTTGAAATAACAATGGCTATAAACTTTTATTTCTAAATAATTTACCAAAATGCCATTATGAAGATTTAAAAATTTGTGGTTCATCCAAAAATGCTGAGAAACTTAATCAAGGCTATTTATACTCAGATATGTCATCAATAAGTTTTTCATAATTTTCTACTGAGTATTTTCAATAATTCTAAATTAAATGAAATAAGGGCAAAAATGTAATTTCCACATTCCTCTTATCAATATTCCTCAAACAGAGACATAAAATTTTTTGGGAGTTAAACATGTCATGATATTATTCTTGACAAAATTTGGGGAAATAACTAAGTGACAAACCTAATTTCAACATTTATTCTTCAAAAGTCCTATTAATTCAATAATTCCAAATAATGGGATTTTTTGATTCCAAAAATCCCATTATTTCAATGAGGGGTAAAACTCATCCTAATAGGCCACTGAAATTAATTACATGAATTTAGCATGATCCAAATGAGCCTAATACTCAAAATTTCAAAAATTACTATTGGCACACCAAGCCTATGCATGTTCATCATTTGCATGTGGCATTACCCACCATACATTGGTCCAAACTTGATGAAATTTAAAACATATATTTATAATGTCCTGAAGGACAAGCCACCAAAATTTGGGGCATTTTAGAGTTGAATTAACCCAAGAATCACCTATACAAACTTAGGGGTAATTTGGTAATTTCACCATAATTTTAATTACAATAAATCCCAATTTTTGGGCAGGGCCTAAATATGCCCTAAACCAGTTACTTACCAAAATCGCAAGTCATATGGGCCTCTGGATGGACTTGGGCATCACTTTCAAATTTCTGCATTTTGCTATTTGCAGCCCAAGGCCATTTAATTTTTTGATCTTGCATGTGAGATATCTCAACATGCAGAGGGTTAAATTGTCTAATATTTCTACCATAGGTCTAATATACTACTAAGTGCAGGCCACCAAAATTTGGGGCATTTTGGAGTTGATATGCTCTAAATATCAACAAAATTTAATTTATAATATTTGGGCTAAAACTATATAAATATTTTCCCCAAAAATTCCCATTTTTGGGTATGGCCTAGATATACCTAATTCGGCCACATGCCCAAAATTTCAGCCCATTTGGACTTATGGTTTGGGCAGGGCACCCATTTTAGTTTCTGCCCTACTCTAGGACCAGCCCTAGGACAATGGCTCTATAGGGCAGTACACTTAACCCAAAATTATGTGTAACATGTCAAATTAAAGGTGACTCCAAGACCTACAATTTTCATGTTGAGAACATTTTATGAAAAAGGTTGTAAGGGCCCTAAAATCTGACATGGAACAGTCGGGTATAAAAGGACACAAAATACACTATTCATTTACTTATATAATTCCAGGATTTATATATATGCATGGCACGGATCTTGACGCAGATCGGACGGCAGCTGCTCATCTTCTCCAATTGCATGAATCCAGCCCGAGCTTTTCACGGGGCTTTTCCCGGCCGCCTCCGGCGGTGCCTCCACCGGATATCATCAGCTCCCCTCTCACGGTGGTGGGGGCAAGCATTTTCCGGCGGCTAGGGCGGCCGGAGGTGGCGGCGCCACCTCACCCGAGAGCTCCAAAAATGCCATTAATGGCCGAAAAAGAAGTGCTGGGCTCGGCTCATTCGATCCAGAACCCTAACCTAGATATTCCTAAGATCTAAGCATGAAGAGAGAGGTGAGGGAGGACCTTCCTGGCGGCCTTGCGATGTGAGGAGCGGCGGGGAACCATGGCGGCGGCGGCGGCGCTTCTCTCTTAGATTTCACAGCCAAATCTCAGTTTCTCTCTCTCTCTGCTGCTGCTCTCCTTGTTCTGAGAGAGATGAAACTGAAAGGAGAGAGGGGAAATGAGGAGATGAAGTATAGAGGTGGGTGGGTGATAATTCCTATGTGAGAGGTGGAGGGTTTGCCTTGTTTTTGTCACCATGCATGCATGGGTGGGCCCCACTTCATTCCAGCTCCTTCTCATGACTTCCAAGGGTCGGCCAGCCCATGTGGGGGCTGATGGCATGGGTCCAAGTGGTTTATTCCACTAAATACCCTTAAATATACCCCTTTCTCTCTCCTAAATTATTCTTTAATTTTGAGATTCTCTCTCTCTCTCTCCTAGTCACTAAGTTGGCTGGTAAATCTCATATTGGCAGCCCACATGTTTATTTCATCCACCAAAATATGGTTAGCCCAAGTGAGTTGGGCTTGAGCTTGAGTTAGCCCATTTGGGCTAGCTTGACTCAAACCTAGGCTAGGGTTGACTTAGGTCAATTTGGTCTTTGAGGTTGGCCCAAATGGGTCCTTGGTGACCCATTGGCCTCCCCTGAGGCCTAGGTAGGGTTGTATTGGCCCTTTAGAGGTCACTTGACCCTTAAGTAGGGTACCTTGACTACTTTAGGGCTAGAGTTGACTTTGGTCAACTTAGCCTTTTTGGTTGGCCCCAATGGGTCCTTGGTGACCCGTTGGCCTCTCAATATGGTTATGAAGGTATGTGTGGGGTCCACTTGGCTAAGGGAACTTCAATTGGCCCTTGTGTAGGCCAATTTGACCCAATGTAGGCTAGGTTGACCCATTTAGGGTTAGAGTTGACTTTGGTCAACTTAGCCTCTTGGGTGGAACCCAATGGATCCTAGATGACCCGTTGACCTCACTCTAGGGTTAGGTGGGCTTGGGTGGGGTCCACTTGGCTTGGGGATGGTCAATTGACCCTAAGTAGGTTGATTTGACCCATTTAGGGTTAGGGTTGACTTGGGTCAACTTAACCCTTTTGACTGCCCTCCATGGGTCCTTATTGATCTAATGGATCTTACCATGATTTGATTAGAACATGGTGGGGTCTTGAAGTCTTGGTGAAGCCCCATGGTTATCTTTAAACAAAGATTCAGGAATTTACTATTTGCAGACCATAGTGGTCTCACCCACATTCTTAGGTTTCCTTGGTCTTCTTGGGCTTCCTAGGGTTTGGTCATGACCTAGTCATGGCCAATAACCACACTTAGAGGTCTAGTTGGAAATGGGATGTTACAGATTATGACCAGACTTTTGCACTAGTTGCAAGGTTAGAGGCCATAAGAATCTTCTTAGCGTATGCAGCACACAAAGGTTTCAAAGTATACCAGATGGATGTAAAGTGTGCTTTTATCAATGGAGATATCAAAGAAGAAGTCTATGTCAGACAATCCCCAGGTTTTATCTCTTCAACTCATCCTGATTATATTTTTAAATTGCATAAAGCATTATATGGTCTAAAGCAAGCTTCTAGAGCATGGTATGAGACCCTAGCATACTTTCTTCTGAAAAATGAGTTTATATGGGGTAGAGTAGACCAAACTCTTTTTATTAGAACCCATAAGTCTCATACCCTACTAGTACAAATCTATGTAGATGATATTATATTTGGTTCTACTGATTCAAATTTGTGCTGAAGGTTTTCCAACTTAATGCATTCTAAATTTGAAATGAGTAGCATGGGTGAGCTATCCTTCTTTCTAGGATTGCAAATCAAACAACATGCTGAAGGCATATTTATTTCTCAAACCAAGTATGCAAAAGAATTGGTTAAGAAATTTGGTATGTCTGAAGCATCATGTATGAAAACACCTATGCATACTAATGTTGTATTAGATGCTGATGAACATGGGAAACCTGTTGATCAGACAACATATAGAGCAATGATTGGCTCTTTATTGTACCTTACAGCTAGTAGACCTGACATAATGTTTGCTACATGCATATGTGCTAGATTCCAAGTGAGCCCTAGAGAGTCACACCTAACCTCAGTAAAAAGGATTCTCAGGTATGTAAAAAGTTGTCCAAATCTAGGTCTCTGGTATCCAAAAGATTCAGCATTTGACTTAACTGGATTTTCTGATGCTGATTATGCTGGATGCAGAATAGACAGGAAAAGCACCAGTGGAACTTGCCAGTTTCTTGGTGACATACTTGTCTCCTGGTTTTGCAACAAACAAACATCTGTGTCAACTTCAACTACTGAAGCTGAATATATGGCTGCAGCTAGTTGTTGTTCACAAATCTTGTGGATTCAAAAACAACTCCTAGACTATGGCTACAACTTAGAGAAGTCAAAAATATTTTGTGATAATACTAGTGTTATTTCTATAGCACAAAATCCTGTCCTCCATAGTAGGATAAAATACATAGAAATTAGACATCACTTTCTAAGGGATAATGTTGAGAAAAATAAAATTGAACTTCAATATATCCCAAATGATTTGCAAAGGGGAGATATTTTCACCAAACCCTTGGATGAAAAGAAACACACTTTCTTCCTGAATCAGTTAGGAATGTTAGATGGAGGAAGTATAAAATAAGATCCAAGATTTTAAAATTATAAAAATGACCAAGACTAGGCAAACATCTTGATTTTTTTAGTGTATAGAGGTTTTCTGATCTTTGAACTACGCTCGACGATTTTCCCCCAGATCGTTGAACGGAGATCGACGACTTCCGAGATCATCGACTAGAGTTCAGCGCTTCTCATATAATGTTAAACTATCTTTTTCAGGTCAGCGATCATCGTGCGGAGCTTGACGATTTTGTTTTCTGAACTATCGTCGAACGGAGCTTGATGCTCTCCAATATCGTCGAACGGAGATCGACGATGTTGACGACCTTTCAATTTCCTTTAGAATCCCAGATCGTCGAACAGAGTTCAATGATCTTTCCTTTTCTGCGTCGAACCCTAATATAAAACTCATTTTTCGGTCGTCGTTCTCCCTTTACGCTTTCATACTTTCTGCAAACTTTCTCTTACCCTCCAAACTTCTCTACACTTGGTCGTTTGTTTGTTAATTTTTGCAGGAATCAATGGCCATCTCAGTTGCAATCCTGGCCGCAATGAAATTTGATGCAGGTTTTGACATCGACATGGATTCTTTCAATAACAGTGATCAAATCTTCAAAGATATTCTGGAACTTTTCAAGGAACAAAAGCTAGTTACCATCATGTATACCAGGATTAAATTGGCTGCAGATGAGATAAAAGAATGGGTGTATACTGCCCATAACCTGGATCAGAATACAGTAGTTGGAACAATCTCAGGAACCCAGGTATCCCTAACACCTGCTATCTTGACAGAGGATTTTGAATTGAAATCTGGAGAAGACTCTGCTGAACTTTCTGGAGAAGAGTTTTCCAATTTGCTTGAAAGAATGGGACATTCAGATGCAAACCCTAACAAACTGCTGAAGAAAGCTCTGTCTGTTGAGTAAAGATTTCTAGTTGATGTGGTTGGAAAGGTGTTGTTGGCCAAACACTAAGCTCATGATACCATCTCCAGGTATCAGCTCTGCTTGATGGGTGCTCTTGTGGACACGAAACAATTGAACTGGGGAGAAGTCTTCTTTGACTTGATCAAGAAGAAAATCAACAAAAATTTTGTTAACTTTGGAAGGATATTAGGGTTGTTTCTTCAGAACAGATGCCCTGCACTGCTTGATTCAAATGGGATGCACATCAATGCCTCTAAGAGGCTCTCCTGTGCCCTATTTCGAAAGTGGGACAGGCAAATTGTGAAGCCCAGCAGGCCCTCTGCAGTTTCTACTTCAGGCACAAGGACTGTTCCAGTCACTTCCCCTCAAGTTTCTGGCCATGCAGAAGACTTGCCTGGTTCATCCTCTCCACCTCCACCTCTTGTTTCATATACACCAGTCACATCCACCATTACAACTTCTTCCACAATCATTATTTCCACCCCATCTCCAACTTCCATTCCTTCTCCAACTCCACAACACACAGAATAAATCTTCCATCCTCTACATCAATAGCCCCACCTAGATATTGATTCATCCTCTCACATACCATCTTTCAATCTTATAGATGATTCCTATATGGATGATTCTCCCTCATCTCCTCCTCACCCACCATCTTCATCCACCTCATATCAACAACTACTTCAGGATATCATTGCACAACCATCCTTCACACCATCTATTTTCATTCCATTATTTTCTATTTCCACAATTCCCATCTCTCAACCTTCATTTCCACCATCCACCTGTTCTCCTCCAACATCTCCTGTTGCCCCACCCTCAATTCCTACCTCTACGCAAGTCCATCTTGAGCATGTAGATCTTCCAGCTCTTGCAGACAGGCTCTATAAGCTGATAGTTATCAGGCTATCACTCTTGATGGAGGCCTCTTTGGCTCCACTGATCAAATCAGTTGAAGAACTGTCTGCCAGGCTCTCCTCTCTCCTTCCTCCTCAGGCAATCCCTTCATCTTGGTGCCTTGATCTAGTCCTGACTGAATCTAGGCAGGGGGAGATGCCTCATGAAGCTGATAGATTGCCTGCTGCTGTATCTTCAGTCCAAGCCTCAACAGATCCAGTTGCAGTTATCAAAGTGGACCTCAGCTCACTGTTATCAGATTTTGATTTTATTTATTTCAGTTGTCTTCCAGAGCATACTGTAGTCCAGCAATCTGAGGATCTCTCTAAGGCCATTGTGCCCATTCCTAGCTGTGACACCAGTATAATAAATTCTTTTGTAAATTCCCTCTATGCTGCTGCTCCTTGTGTTTCTATTGAAAGTACTGCTGCTGCACCTACTGCAAATGTTGCTATTGCTGATAGTTTTGATGTTGCTGCTGTTTTAGTATCTTAGGACATGTATATGACAGAGGCATTTATTTTTGAGCCTGCTGTTACTGCTGATGTTGTTATTGCAGCTGCAAGTGTTGTATCTCTCTCTGCTGTTATAACTTCTTCTGCCAGTATTGCTTCTACTCCTCTTCCTTCTGTTGCTACTGTTACTGTCTCTGCTGTTACTTCTGCTCAATCTCAACAACAGTTAGATTATCTCAAAAGGATTGATGCATTATATGATAATCAAAGCTCAGAAAGTGATCAGTATAGGACTGACTCAGATGACTCCTCTGCTACAATTGCAAGGAAAAGTAAAGCCAGAAGCAAAGCAATGAAGAGAGTCCCCCCAGCAAAAGTGAAAGACACAAATGACATTCCATACTATATACTGCATAATTGCCATATCACAGAATATTGGATGCAATACTCCAAAAATCAATTGAAGGCTATGAAGAAGAAGAGAAAATATGATAAAGGATCATCGCAGTTTAATCATCCTCCTCCTCCTCCTTCACCTGATGCAGGTGCAAGTGGAAGTTCTACATCTCAACCTTCTGTCAGAAGCCAAAGCTCATATCAACCTCGAGGTAGATCCCAATACAGAGGAAGTCAATCTAGAGGCTACCAGTCAAGAAGAGGAAATTACAGAGGAAATCAAAGAAAATTCCAAGTTTATTCTAAAGTGTATTCCAGGCAACATCCATATTCAAGGGAAGGACAAGGTCCATCTGATACAACTTCTGGTCCACTTCCTTATAAACTGAAAGATTTAGTCTCCTCCAGAGCCCCTCTAAACAATCCTTCATATAGATATTACCCTCCAGTTCCATTTGAGGATCCAGAAAACAATCCTACTTCATGGACACCTAGGATGAAAGAATTGGCTGCTTTAGATCAGATCAAAAAAGCCAGAGAGCAATGAAAAGATACTTCCAATATAACTACCTTATCAGATCAAAGAAAGAAGGAACTTGAAAGATACTCCTCCAGTAAATTCTTTGATTCAGAAAGCTATGTTGGGTATTGTATCCACGATTACCTAGATTTGAGGAAGCCCCCTGTCAAGCTAAGATGAATTCACAATGTATTTGACGAAACATTTTAAGTTGTACTTGCAGTACCTCCACGCTAGGTGCACACCAATGTCAGGGTGCAGTAGGTCAATATACACGGCTCTGCACGACGTAATCCCTCGTTGAGCAGATCAGTGTGTTGGCCTACGTGTACTCTCTCTATTGGAGTGCACTTATTTTCAAGCACAGGGCCGCTCATATGCAAGAGAAGACAAGGAGCATGGAGGGTCAAGGAGCAGCTCCTAGGTGGAAGATGAAAAATCGCCCAAGGCAAATTCGACGAGAATCACCAAGTGATTCTCGCCGAATCGGCGAGAATCACTTGGTGATTCTCGCCGAATCGACGAGAATCATCAGTGATTCTCGCCGACTTCTTCTGGCCATCTCAAAATGGTGCCAAGCAAGATTCGGCGAGAATCACTTGTAATTCTCGCCGAACCAGTGGTCATGCAGCCCATGAATACCAAGTCCAATTCGTTGAGAATCGAAAAGTGATTCGACGAGAATCACAAACGATTCTCGACGAATCGTCGAGAATCACTTGGTGATTCTCGCCGATTCGTCGAGAATCGTCTGCGATTCTCGCCGATTTTTACTTGGCGTTTTCTCAGAATGCTGCTGGACCGGATTCTGCTTCTGGACTTATTTGAACCGGATTTTGGGGATTTCTTTTGTGGGTCCCACAAACGGTCATATTTGAGAATACTACAGTATAAATACGTGAGTATTTTTGAACAGTAGAGTACGGATAAGAGAAAAAAAGAAAAACGAGCGGCTACGTAACCCTAAATCCGCGAACTCGCTCCGCTCCGCCGCCGCCGCTCGCGTCAAGTGGTCGCCGCTGCTGATCGTTCCTCTTCCCGATCTCCGGTGACAGAAGCTTAGCAAGGCTTGTATCTCACGCGTCTATCCGGAGATCTCTTGTCTCTCGATTCGTTGACCGGGAAAAATTCCCCCGTCCGAATCGATCGAGACGACTGATCCTAGAGTGACCGTTGGTAGACCTAGCTTGCTTCGCTACGAAGTTTAGATCTCCAAGTTCTGCAGCCACTCTTCATCGTAGCCGCTGATCCCGAAGCTAGTCGCCGCTCGTGTGCCGCCGCCGGTTCCGGGGAGATCTTCTCCAAGAGAGGCCAAGGTCGTAGACTCTTCATCGACTTCAAGAACACGTCGTCGAACAAAGAGGAACACCGAAGTCTCCAAGAGAAGTTTGTATCACGTGTACATTCTACTTTTATTTTATTGTAAAGGAACTTTTGTTCCGCGGTGTAAGGGTTGGATGCAACCCGAGTTGTGGGAGTGTTGACTCTCACGTGTGGAAGGGCTCCTTCCGTTAGTGAAGGGATTGGATTTCAATCCCGTTGGAGAAGTGACCGAGTCGTCCCTTGTTGGGGAGATAGGTCGAAGGGGGAAAGTGGATGTACCCAAGTCGGGGAACCACTATAAATTTGCTGTGTATTCTGTGTTCTGTGTTTGTTGCTTTTATTGTGCAGGTACATCTGTGAATTCCGCAAAAGAACCACACGTCACCTATTCCCCCCCCATAGGTGCACATAGCCGACACTAGGTGGACTTTCAAGTGGTATCAGAGGGAGGTTCCTCAACAAAAAGGCTAACACCTTGAGGTGAATCCTGCCACCAGTGTCAGAAGCATGGATCTGGATTATGACGTATTGCCACTGAAACTCCCTGCTTGCACAAAGGATTATTATCCTATCTGGAGGATGAGAGTGTTATTTCACCTGGATGCCATCGATCCACGAGCATCCCTCATCCTAGAAGAGGGTCCATTCATCCCTATGAAGACCACCGACTCGGGGACACAAGTGCCCATGTGCATTCCTGAGATGACAGAGATGGAACTCTCATTTTTCCAACTGGACCAGAGGATTCGACAAATTATTATGGATGTCTGGTCTGGAGCCTCTCGCTCCAGGTTGGAAAAATGTAAAACGGCTAAATCTCTATGGATGATGATCTCAGAGCTGATGGGGGGGTCAGAGGAAGCTGAAATTTGCTGCCAATCTGAGGATGAAGCATATGTGGGGGTAATCACTTCTGAAGATGATTGCAAGGATCCTTCGGATTGCATCAGAGCTCCAGTATCCTTGTCAGAGACTGAAGAAGATAGTGAGGAAATCAGCTCCGACGAGGAAGAACCATTGATCACTGATTCTAATGACAATAACCCAGATGAGCAGGTATCATCTTCATCCTGTCCCTCATCTTTTGACTTCTCTGAAGACAGAAACTGCTCTCCTCCAGAAAATACTGATTCCCTGAAGAGAGCCCTTCCGGAAAGCAATCTACTTGCTAAGGAGCAAGCTCGGAGAGATTGCTCAACTGAAGATCTTGTTGGTTCTCCAATTGGCGTCCAACAAGGTCAAGGACTCTAAGATCTCAGCTCTAGAGAATAGTCTAGAAAATGAGAAACGTATAGTATCCAACTTCTCCAAAGTTGATGCTATAAAGAGAAAACAAGAAACCGGGTGGATCTCCCGGATTATCCAGGGATGGAGAAATGGGGAAACGGTGTTCCGACCTCCCACTCCAAGCGGGAAGGCAACTCATCATGCCTTCAGGTATGACCACAGGAATAATCGTGGTCACTGTAAGGGTGAGTTGTCCCCATGTGGAAATGTCCATAGTGCAAGAGGCATCATGGCCACCCTTGAAGAAATACCTAAGGCTCAGTCTGAGCCCTTTGTATTCACGGCCACTGCCACAACAAAGTGTGGATCTGCAGGTCCTGGTTCACAGAAGAATTCTCTCCATTCAAGGACACGGGATAGGGAGAATAGAAATCATGATGTCAGGCGTCATGGAGCCTCAGCAAGGAAGATGCCTGAAAGAATGGCACCACCTTCTCGGCCTCATAACGCTCACATCATGCATTCATTCCACCCCTCATCATGCCTCGATGGAAGAGGAATCTGTGCAACAAGAACATGCCCTATCCCCTTGAGACCTAGGACCGTGACTACATCAGTCACTAGATCAGGTCAAAAACGGCGATACAACATTCACTCTTGTTGGTGCTGCGGCAAAGTGGGACACTTTGCCATCGACTGTTGGCAAAACCTCTCTGTGCCCACAGCAAGGGCTTCTCCACATTATAGGGACAGAGGCAGTCTTCCAAACAGGTTTTCTCAAGGAAGGCAGTTGCGTGTTCATGCTAATAGAAACCTAGGGCCCAATATGATTTGGGTTCCTAAGGTAAAGTAATTCTGTTTTGTAGGGTAGTCTAGATCCCCGTGAATACTTGGGAACTAGACAGTACGTGGCTCAAGGCTAACTTGGAACAAGCGTCTACAATAACAGACGCGCCACCTGCTGAGCATAATCACTGTAAGCAACTGATATGTTCTACCTGTGGGACTAAGACGATGACTCTCCTTATCCCAGGTACCTTTGATCAGTTCAAGGACTTGTGTCATGATGCATCCTCATTCAAATTAAATATATATATATATATTTTTTTTATCCTTGTGCATAAGCATACTCATGCTTCTCATATATGTGTGCACCTTTAAGGAGAAATTATCACGCGACATGCAAACCATTACACATCGATAAAAGGATAACAAAGATATGTCATTGCGAATTTTGACACATCACAGTTGACACCAAGAAGGGTCTGACGAGGTCTCGTTCTAATCCTAATAAAGTGTCGTTATAACAAACATGTATGTATTAATCCTGTATCAACATGACATTCGAGGACATGTCGTTGTAAATTTCGACAACATACAATTGACATTTAGAAGACTTTGCAAAAACCTCAGTAAAATTCAACTAGATTGACTTTAGAATATACTTGCATTTATCATTCCTTTTTAGTGACTTGACATCGGAAAATCTAAAATGGTGCAATGCTTCCCAAAGTAGTCAAGAAAAACATCAATATATATACTCCGAATCTCGCCGAATCATTTTATATCTCGCCGAATTAGACAAACGGTATTAGAACCCCAATTAGACGAATCTCGCTGAATCCCGTCGAAGAAACTCGCGACCGCTCGGCTTCCCCCGAATCCCGACGATTCCTATAAATCCCGCCGAAAGAACTCCGCCTGTTCACCTTCCTCTCGACTCGCGCAGGAAACCTCTGGACGCCCCCGCCTTCCTCGCGCAAGTGCTCTTCCGTGAACTCGCCGACTCCCGCAGCCCTCCGAAGTTCTCGTCGACCCAGTCGAATCGCTTCTGTGCGTGATCTTCTTCTCCCGAAGCTCACCAACTCCCGAAGCTCCCGTGAGATTCTAACTAGGTCGTACCCCACGGGATACTCATCCCTCCGCCGAAGCTCTTCCCGAAGCTCACCAACTCTCTTCCACCGAAGCCCTTAGGCAACCTCCTCCTCACTGGCTCCAAGGCCGAACCCATGTGATGCCTTCTTTTTGAATATACACTAATGCTTGGCGTCGGGCTTCCGTTTAGATCCTCAATGGCCCCAAGGACGACTGCAGGCTTGATTTCTGGTTGCGAACTGGTTCGCACTGGTTTCTCTCATGCCTCGGACGAGTTCCGGAACATCGTTCTCATGCTGGAAGAAGCCGGACTAACCTTCGTATTGGAGCATCCTTGCAAAGTCTTAGACAAAGAAGTGCTGGAATTCTTTTCTACAGCAAGGCTTCGAAACAGAGACTCCATCATCAAGAGTAAGGTGGCGGGGACTAAAGTAAAGATGTCTGCCAGTAAGCTAACACGCTACCTGCAGCTCTCAAGTGCGGAGCAGGAAGACTATTTGAAGGACGAGGACAAAGCCAGAACCCTCTTGTTCTGCGGTCTACCCAGAGGCACTCGGTCCGTAAAACGAAAAGAGATGAATGAAGAAGGGAAGCTCCTATCCGACATCATAGGAAAAGTACTCATCTGTAAGCCAGGTTCCCATGATCATATCTCCGGAGATATGTTCAAAATTCTCATAGCCGTGGTCTGCAGAAAGCGGTTCAACTGGGGAGAGTTGATGTTTCAAAAGATCAAGGATACTCTGGGCACTCCAAGCTTCGGCCGCATTATCAGTCTTTATCTTAACCAGATCAACGGAGACAGATTCGACATGAGCAAAGGAGTTCCTCTACATTACTTGAAAAAGATGGATGCGACTGTGTTTGACCGATGGGAGCGGCGCATCGGGCAGCCGGCTGTAGAAGAGCAAGAGGAAGTTTCTCCAGCATCCTCCCCCCGTGAAATTCCTGATACTGTGACTGCAGGAATCGAGGGGGAGACTCTACCCACTCATCTGGATATCATATCTGAAATCGCCCAGGTGGCAAGGGATGCGGTGGCAGCAGTTCATGAAGAAAGTGAACCTGGGTTGGAGGATGATGAGGTCCTAAACAAAAACACCCACGAAACTGAAGCTGAGGCACTGGTCACTGCTGCTCAAGAAGTGGAAGAAGATGCTGAGGTGGATGAGTTCTTGGATGAGGACGGAGAGGACGAGGTAAGTGAGGGCCATGAAGTGGTTGAATCTCCAGATACTGATGAACCTCCTACTGATAAGTCTGCACCAGTGGAGGGGGAGGTAAATGAGGCCACCAACATTCCTCCCATAGAGGCTGTGATTGTATCCAGCTCTACTGATGCTTCTGCTGCCGAGCCAGAGCAAGGCCAAGAAGTGCCTCCGGGTATTCCACTACGAGATGACCTAGCCATTCACACTGTCCATATAATTCAGGGCATCGTGAATGAGCTTAAAACCTCTTTTGATAAAGCTCAGACAACAATGCTGCATGAGATTAAGACTTCTGAAGATCTCATGCTGAAGAATATGGTGGCAATCAACCATAAGCTGGATTTGCTGGAGAAGAAGTTCGACGACAAGTATACTGCGGCCGGCGAAGCTATCACACTGTTAATGGCCGGCTTGAAAAAGTCTACTGATACTCTGGCTGTTGTCAATCAGAACGCACACGTTGTGGCCAATAATATTCAGAAATTTGATGGCAACATGGTCACGTTGAATGCAAATCAGCAAGCCCTAGTCACTGAATTCAGCAAGACAACTAAGCACATTGATGACTCCTTGCACTCATATGCCAATTGCATAGCTGAAGAAGCCAAAAAGGGGGAGAAGGAGTATATCGCTAAGATGGCCGAGCTCCAGAACAACATGGATGCAAACTTTGCCCAATCAAGCAAATACGTCTATGAGAGTTGCTGGTGGATGCTACAACAGGCACTGGGCACGTTAGGCGTAGTCCTACCTGACCAACCTGCCGGTGTTCAGGTTCCTGAGACTTCTAAGGCTGCTGAAGAAGTACATATTGCTGAGGATGTAAGTACCAGTGCTGCTGATGTTTTCACTGATGAAGCTGACGCTAGGGCCATCTCCAAATCTAAGCTGAGAAGTATGTTTGACCAGGAGGCTTTAGCTAAAGCAAGGGGAAAGAGGAAAGTTCAGGAAGGGACATCAAAAGAGACACCAACTCAAAAGAGGATCAGACTAAGTGAGGAGGAGGTAAGAAACGAAAGGTGGAGCCCAGTCTCAAGGAGCATCATCCTAGACACCTTCCTGCTGCAAGAAAGAGGAGAGATAAATCGAAATGAAGTTTATAGCCAATATGAATGGGAGACGCACAAAGCATTCGAGGCGAAACGCAACATTTTCTTCAGAAACAACAAGGATCCTGACAAAGTTGCTCCTCCTAGATACTACCCAAAGCCCAAGGAATACATGGAAAGGCAGAGCAAAAAGTACTTGGCGCAAACTCTTAAGGGTGACGGAGCTAAGGACAAATAGTCATTATATTATAGCTGGTCACGGTGTATTAAGAACATTTAACAATTATTACTGTCGTGTGAACAACACTGACTTTCATGTGAATATATTTCTCTTGGTATATATATATTTATTCTTGAATGTGTGAATGACTCAAGTCCTGTTCTGATTGCATTTATTACCTTGTGTTGCATAATTAATTTTTACATGCTATAATTATTATTTGATAGATGTTATTCATCTTAGCTAGTAGGGTTTTGGCTTCGTCAAATAGGGGGAGATTGTTGGGTATTGTATCCACGATTACCTAGATTTGAGGAAGCCCCCTGTCAAGCTAAGATGAATTCACAATGTATTTGACGAAACATTTTAAGTTGTACTTGCAGTACCTCCACGCTAGGTGCACACCAATGTCAGGGTGCAGTAGGTCAATATACACGGGTCTGCACGACGTAATCCCTCGTTGAGCAGATCAGTGTGTTGGCCTACGTGTACTCTCTCTATTGGAGTGCACTTATTTTCAAGCACAGGGCCGCTCATATGCAAGAGAAGACAAGGAGCATGGAGGGTCAAGGAGCAGCTCCTAGGTGGAAGACGAAAAATCGCCCAAGGCAAATTCGACGAGAATCACCAAGTGATTCTCGCCGAATCGGCGAGAATCACTTGGTGATTCTCGCCGAATCGACGAGAATCATCAGTGATTCTCGCCGACTTCTTCTGGCCATCTCAAAATGGTGCCAAGCAAGATTCGGCGAGAATCACTTGTAATTCTCGCCGAACCAGTGGTCATGCAGCCCATGAATACCAAGTCCAATTCGTTGAGAATCGAAAAGTGATTCGACGAGAATCACAAACGATTCTCGACGAATCGTCGAGAATCACTTGGTGATTCTCGCCGATTCGTCGAGAATCGTCTGCGATTCTCGCCGATTTTTACTTGGCGTTTTCTCAGAATGCTGCTGGACCGGATTCTGCTTCTGGACTTATTTGAACCGGATTTTGGGGATTTCTTTTGTGGGTCCCACAAACGGTCATATTTGAGAATACTACAGTATAAATACGTGAGTATTTTTGAACAGTAGAGTACGGATAAGAGAAAAAAAGAAAAACGAGCGGCTACGTAACCCTAAATCCGCGAACTCGCTCCGCTCCGCCGCCGCCGCTCGCGTCAAGTGGTCGCCGCTGCTGATCGTTCCTCTTCCCGATCTCCGGTGACAGAAGCTTAGCAAGGCTTGTGTCTCACGCGTCTATCCGGAGATCTCTTGTCTCTCGATTCGTTGACCGGGAAAAATTCCCCCGTCCGAATCGATCGAGACGACTGATCCTAGAGTGACCGTTGGTAGACCTAGCTTGCTTCGCTACGAAGTTTAGATCTCCAAGTTCTGCAGCCACTCTTCATCGTAGCCGCTGATCCCGAAGCTAGTCGCCGCTCGTGTGCCGCCGCCGGTTCCGGGGAGATCTTCTCCAAGAGAGGCCAAGGTCGTAGACTCTTCATCGACTTCAAGAACACGTCGTCGAACAAAGAGGAACACCGAAGTCTCCAAGAGAAGTTTGTATCACGTGTACATTCTACTTTTATTTTATTGTAAAGGAACTTTTGTTCCGCGGTGTAAGGGTTGGATGCAACCCGAGTTGTGGGAGTGTTGACTCTCACGTGTGGAAGGGCTCCTTCCGTTAGTGAAGGGATTGGATTTCAATCCCGTTGGAGAAGTGACCGAGTCGTCCCTTGTTGGGGAGATAGGTCGAAGGGGGAAAGTGGATGTACCCAAGTCGGGGAACCACTATAAATTTGCTGTGTATTCTGTGTTCTGTGTTTGTTGCTTTTATTGTGCAGGTACATCTGTGAATTCCGCAAAAGAACCACACGTCACCTATTCCCCCCCCCATAGGTGCACATAGCCGACACTAGGTGGACTTTCAAGCTACATGAAGCTGCATCCTGAAGCTATAGTGCCCAGGACAAAGCAACAAACCTCTCTAGGTGCAGTTGATGACAGGAGATCTAAGAAAGAATCTCTCAATCCAAACAGAGAAATAGTCCTTATAAAGAGCAAAGAAAAGTGTAATTCTATAAGGTGACAACATATTCTGTTTTCTGAACTATTTGAGATAATATCTGTGATTCTGCAATGTATTGTTTGTTGCATTTCTGTTTTGTATGTTTTATTTTTTCCAATGTCTGTAAATAGTAATCCTAACCCAAATAGGGGGAGATTGTTGGAAAACCCTATTACTGATTTGGGCAAGGATCACTATGTCTCTTAGGAAACCTATTTTGACCTCATTGTATAGATTTAAAGGTCAATTAGAATTGAGTCTAAGGGTTAGTAGTTAGGTTTGGAAGCTACCCTCAAGACCAGGTTTTTCAGTTTTGGAGACTAAGTCATTTCGTCGAGCTCAGTACGACGAATCGTCGAACTCCATTCGACGATCGTTGAGCTCAATTCGACGAATCGTCGAACTCCATTCGACAATCTCTGAGTTCAACTTCAACGAGTCGTTGAACTCCATTCGACGATCTTCGAGCTCAGATCGACGTTCTTGACTCCAGTTTGATTCTCTATCTCTGAGCTCAGTTCGACGATAGTTGAGCTCAGATCGACGATCTCTATTTTTATCTAAGTCCAGGCTCTGAGCTCAGTTCAACGATAGTGGAGCTCAATTCGATGTTTTTCTGAAGAGTTAGACGATTTTCAAGATTCAAATTCAGCCAGTTGTGGAATTATTCTCAGCATTTATGTCAGAGATCTTGTAGCCGTTTTTAATAATCTGGAGCAAGTTTCAAGGAATTTTCAAAGGAATGTTTCATTGGACTTTCCTTCAGAAGACAAATACAGTTAAGGAAGTCATTTATGACAGGCCAATGGCTATCTTGTACAGAGGATCATTTCTATTCAGATCAAAAGGAATAAAACATCAGTTTTTTTATTCTCCTCTCAGAGAGAGTTAGACACACAACCTCTTCAACAACAATTCTCTGCAACAACAAGAATTACAGCTCTTACTACAACAATTACACAAGAGAAAGAAAGAGAGTTACAGACATTCTCAGTCTCAAAAATTCATACAAGAACACACATCACAAAAGGAGATCAACTAACTAAAATTTTCAAATCTCTCTTGATTCAAGTGTTCAAAGGGCATCATCATTCAAGACTCCAGACACATCACATTTTAGCTGTTGCTGAAATCATCTTTTGCTGGAGATCAAATCATCTGAAGGCCTATAACCCTACTGCAAAGCTTCACTTCCTGAACAACTCAAGATCTTAGGGGGAGCTTTGACAACATCCATTATCTTCTCTCTGACTGTTGACAGAGAAGATCATCTCATCCCTCTCTCTCTCTCTCTGCTGTAAAGGGTTTTTCAAACTCCCTTGAAAAGTTTGTGTTTGGTTTCTGAGACCTTATCAAAACCCAGTGGTGGCAAGACACCAGATCAAAAAATCTGGTTTGGTTTTTGAGCACCTTATCAAAAGCTCATTGGTGCCCAGGACACCCGATCAACTTATCCTGCAGTGGGTGCCTACCTAGGGTGGTAGAAGAGTGGATGTACCCAGGTTGATTGGGGAACCACTATAGCTCCTTGTGTCATCTGGTTGCATATCTTTCTTTTATTTCTGGATGTGTTTTGTGATTGCTTTGAGATTGCTTTGTGATTGATCTTTGATTATTCAGTATTTATATTTACTTTATGTTATTTGCTTCCCTGTTCACTTAGGAATAAAACAACAGTTATAAAACATTTTTAGCAAGCACCATACTCTATTCACCCCCCCTCTAGAGTATATCAGATCTAACTTGCACTTTCACGATGTAAGCTCGCTGCTCCAAGATCCAGTCCATACCAAAGATTACGTCGAACTCCACTAATGGTAGAACCAACGCTCGCAAGTCAAACTCCTGGTCCCCAATCCGAATCTTTACACACAGAACTTGTCCGCTCGCATTGAGCACCCATTGGGCAACAACACATCCAACCTATCTTTTGCCATCGAGGAAGGGGCCCCGACGTGCGATATGAACCTTTCAGACAGGAAGGAATACGATGCTACCGTATCAAACAGGGCACTTGCCGGACGATCGAAAATCAACACGAAGCCTAGCACCAACAAACATAGGCTAACATATAAAAAGGTAACAAATACATAAAGTTAAACTGCTATAATTTAACTCATACCTGTCACCATGTTAGCTTATTTCATGGCCTCTTGCAGGCCAAGATTATAAACTCTAGGCTGTGCTGGAGGATGATGGGATGCGATTGATTCCACCGCCTTCCCTTTCTCTTCATAGGTCGCACCAGGCTTCCTCTCAGACTTTGCACGTACACTCCAACATTCACGAGCAAAGTGCCCCGTCTTGCCACAGATGTAGCAAGCTCCTGGAACTCAACTTGTGGTTTCCCCCGACGCACTAGACGAAGGGGCTGAGTTCGAAGTCTTCTACTTCTTACTCCATCTGCGTAATCCTAGATTTGCATTTGGCACTTTGAACTCTATCTTCTTATCCCCTAGGTCCTTCTTCTTTTGGACTTTCTTCACAACCTTTTCCAATGACCGGGCCAAATTGACCAAGGATGGGAAGCCCTGTGCCTTAGGCCCAGTAAAGAGTAACTGTAGGTCACCGCTTAGACCCTCATAAAATCGGTTGGTCTTCCTCTCTTCTTCCGTAAACATAGCACCAGCATACCGACCCAACCGTGTAAACTTGTGGAGATACTCGTCCAGGCTTCTGGCTCCCTGAGTCAAGCCAAGATAATGATTTTCCATCTCAAGCTTCTGAGCAGAGGGTATATATCTGGCCAAAAACAATCTTGAGAATTCCTCCATAGGCACATCAGCAAGCAGCCTTCCCACTAAGAGATGAAACTCCAACTCATCCCACCACATCACCGCCTCACCATCCAAAAGGAAGGTAGCTATGGTGGTCTCCTGCCACTCTTATGTTAACGTGGCCGTCAAGACCCTCTTTATCGTAGAGAGCCAATCCTCAGCTTGAGCAGGCATTCCAACCCCATCGAACCTCAGAGGATTAAAGCCCATTATATGCTTGAGCTGTCTCTCCGTAGTACTCCTCGGCTCTTCCTGATCCACCACCAAGCACTCCACCACTCTCAGCTCTACCGCCCTTACCGCTTCTTGCTCATTCACAGGAGGTGCGTGATGCATTTGCCCTGCAGGTTGGGTATTTATCATGGCAAAAACTCTTCAGCCACCAACCTGATGGTTTCCGCTGAAGGAGGTATTGTAGGCACATGCCTCGGTGCACTACTTTCCGCTGATTGCGGACATTCTGATTGACCAGCACCGCTCCTAGCTGCCTATAATAGCAAAGAACCTATATTAGACGAAACACAAATTGCTAAAAGCAATCATTAGAACACTCAGGTTCCACAAAACAAGTGTATTTTTCATTCCTAAGTGGACATTCATGGGTTCTTTTTGATGTTATAACAATGACGCACACATGTGCTCCCCACCCCTTAAAAGAATTCGCCCACGAATTCATTTAAGTGTGACCATAACCAGAAGTCTGGTACCAAATTGTAACACCCTCATCCATTGTATGGCATACAATAGAAGGTCCAGCTGGAACCCGACACCATATACCACGGACAGTCGGAAGGGTTACGTATGAATAACCAAACTATCAAATTAATACTACTCGTCCTAACACAGAGCATTATAGCGGAAGCTTTTAAACAGTTGAAAGAACCCAAACTTGTATCCAAATAACATGAATGTCCAACACTACTACAACTGGAATGAAAACAAATACATAGAAAGGTACACGGCCTTATGGCCTTACAGAGGTTCACTTAATTAAATAATATTTTCCATACATCGGCTCGCAGGCCGGCCACACATGAGAAAATAAAGTACAACTATTCGCTTTGGCCTTCTAGGGCTAGCACAGCAACATGGGCTCTAGCACGCTATTTGGTACTCGGCTCCGCGGAACCTGCAAGCAACATTCCACGGCACGGTGGCAAACAAAGCAACGGTCAGCCAAAAGCCGACCAAATTATAACGACCCCGCCCCTAACTCGGGACGGTGGTGCTCCTTCCCTGCAATTCATTAGACCAGCTAAAATAATATAGTACAAACATGCTAGCCACAGGTGTAGGCTCGCACGACCAAACACCCCGTGCACTCAGGGCACACTATCGGTGAATCCTGACACTTCAGCGTCTTCACCACCACCCCCGGGATGGCAACAATGTGAGCATTTTAGAATTTCTGACCACTGTCTAAGGCTCCCGACTATACCAACGGCCAGTCCCCTTTTCCGGTCTCTCGCACCGAACCACATAGCCCAGGTCTGATTCCACTTGCACGTTGCTCACAATGCGTAGTGCACCTTAAGACGTAAGCACAAGCCAAGCATCTCTCAGATCCTGCCATTTCCAAACAATCACATAACCCAGTTATGTTCAAGGCCGGTTCCTAGACCGCCAAGTTAGCAGAACAACGATTCCACTTAGTTTTCTGGGTGCGCCTTGGAGTTAATCCCCAAGGATCCCTACTGCATTCTACCGCGTAGAAACCTGAAAACCCAAAGCACAGAGTCTTCTCCAGCAAATCATAACAAATGCAACATCACCGATCCAGACCAACTTGTCCAAGTAGGCTTCACACACAATGCCTATGCCCGTACTTCGATTCCGGACTCTATATGCAACACAAGGGGTGCTATTCCCGTCAACCCCAAGGAACACCGCACACTCGCCGCAAACTTGCGGGTGTAGTACGCCTTTGTGCCATGGAAAATTACACAGATAGAAGCCTTCGCAACGGGATTTCCTCCATGGATCCGCTCTCGGTTCTCTAAACGGTGCTCTGATGCTCCGCCGGTGGCCGGAATCCTCCTCCTTCATCCTCCTTGCTCTAACTCCTTGGAAAGAGAAAGCTTAAGGGAGAAATGAGCAGTTAAACAACCATTCCCGACCTTAACAGAGCAGGAACACGCATAGGCCGTCTGATCTTACATAAAGAAAACGAACGGCTCAGATCTGTATAGAAATCCTCAAAAGTGGGCCGAACACGGCCGTGTCCTAGGCCGTGTGCCTCAATCTTGGCACGATCGTCGAACACAGAAAAACCACACGGGCAAGACATGCCCGTGTCTCAACCTGACATGCCCGTGTTGGGTCTTGGACACGCCCGTGACCGGAGGCGTATCACGAATAACCGTCACGCCAACCGTCACGACCCTAGGGAACATGGGTACTGACACGGGTAGGAACACGCCCGTGTCAAATGACACGCCCGTATCATTCTCCCGTGTTTCTTGCCGTGTCCTTCTCGGGATACAGATGGCCAAAACACCACGCCAGACATGGCCTTGGACACTCCTGTGCCCTAGGCCGTGTACCCCTATACAGGCACCAAAATTACTTTTGGACGTGACTAGCTCGATAACGATTTTCGGGGCGTTACAAATCTACCCCCTTAAGGAATTTCGCCCCGAAATTAAGAAAAGGTATACAAAATTAAATGTTACCTGAGCGGAAAAACTCGTAGTTTTCCTCCAACATAGTTTTCTCTCGCTCCCAAGAAAGCTCCTCACGACCAGCTCGATAACGATTTTCGGTGCGTTACATGTTATATGTCATTCGGCAGATGGGGGTGTTACACGCTCGGCCTCCAGGGAAGTGTTAGGGGCGGCCATAACTTTGACAGAGGGTTCTCCGATAGATTCTTCGGGGTCTAAAGAAGGAATTCGGCGTTGAGATCGAATACACGCAAGGGAGCGTTCGATCTCAGGGTCGAAATCAAAATCTTCAGACTCCAATGGTTGTCCACGGGTTATACACCCAAAAAAAATTAAAACAAAATAAACACTTTTTTATTTTATTTAAAATAGAGTTTTTTGTTTTTTAAAATTTTTTAGTTTTTTTAGTTTATAGAAAATAAGTAAAAGTAATAGACTCCGGAATTCGAAATAATAACTCAAGATACTCCCCGACAACGGCGCCAAAAATTTGATGGCCCGTAAACAGACTCTTATTTAGGTGGTTGGTTCGATGAGTCAAATGTCGCGGGCTTGCTAAAAAGGGAGCTTTTAATGAAAGGAGGCAAGTACACCTATCGCAAGTAGTACTCGATATTCGGGGGAATACCGAGGTCGTATTATTCTTGGGGTCGGGTTGATTATCCCTACTGCTCCATGAGTAACTATTATTTTACTAAAAATTTGTTGGTGATTTTAATTAACTAAGGCAGATAAAATAAAAGTGCGAAAAATATTTAGAAAATTCGATGAAGGGTTAACGCTTGGCACCGGATCGGATTAAGACTAAAATAACTTTTAATAATTATTGAACTTAGTTTTCAAATTAATAGAAGGCAACTTGGCCATGGTGTTTCCATAATTATGAGCTCACCTAACTATAGGGATATCGCTCACCTGAACGCTAAGACTATTTGACCGAACGTTAGTCTGACAAATGATTCCTCTTAACGCCCGCTTTACGCTAAGAACCCCGCTATTGGGTGGGGAACCCAATCAAGAAGAATTACGCTTGTCCTCCCTCGAGGGAATTCACACAAATCTCTTTACCCAGGGATATTCTGTCCATATGCACAGCCTCTCGGCTAGTTAGTGTATGGATAACAGAAATAGAGCCCACACATCGTTATGTGGTGTTGCGCGTCGTTAACCCGGGGTAAATCTAAGTCCCAAAATTAAAGGTGAAAATAAAGAACTTTAAATATTTCAAATCATTTTATATGTCCCAATGCTCTTCTATGCCAAGGGCTAATAACGATTACCCACTCATTAGTATGGGGACGGCTTTATAATTTTGATGAGGCGCGAGTTCGATACTAAATGCTAAAAGATTATAAAAAGAAGACAAAAAATAACAAACATTTAGAAAACTTGAAAAGTTAGCTAATACGAGAACTCACACACACTTCAAATTATAAATAAAACAGGAACTAAGTTACAAAAAAATGAAATTACAAGTCCTACTCAAACGAGTAGGCAGGAAATAAAGGGCATGTCATTTAACTCTTAACGAGTACGCGAAAATAAATGCAAGTACAAGTCCTACACAAACGAGTAGGCGGGAAATGACGAGTCATACTCAAACGAGTAGGTGGGAAATAAAAACACGTCATTTAACTCTTAACGAGTGTGCGGAAGTAAATGCGCACACGCACACACTCGACATGAAATAAACACACACACTCACTCTACTGAAAATGAAAACGCACACACACTAGCATAAATGAAAAACGCACAAAAACTGCAAAAAGTAAAACACATGCTCGCACTCTACATGAATTTAAACAAAGCAATAAAATTATCTAATACACATACGCACTCTACATAATTGAAAGAAAGCGATGAAATAAACATGGAAATTTATCTCCTACACTCACATACTCTACATAATTGAAGAAAGAATTAAAAATTATTCTCATACTCTCACACACACAACATGAAATTTAAAAGAACAAAATGAAAACCTAACTCATACACTCACAGACACTATTAAAGAGAAAAAACAAAGTTGCTTAAAAATTAAAATTACAAGATTCCTACTCCTAAAGCATACTAAAAACACATAAAAAGAACAAATAAAAGTAAAAAGAACAAAAGGTTTTCAAAACAAAGCAAAAAACTAAAGTCCTTTAAAAATTTAAATTACAACTTTTTCATTCTTAGGATTTCATAAAAGTGATTAAAAAGTGAAAAGAAAGTGAAAAGAACCAAAAAGTTTTACAATCCTAAAACAAAGCTAAGTAAAAAAAACAAAATCACTTTTAAAATCTCTTTTACAAATCATAAGAACAAAAATTTAAAAACACTAAGAAAGAACATGGAGAAAAAGAGACAAACTTAACATACCACATTTGAATTAGAAATAAAATCTATAACAAAACCTGACATGGAGACATGTTAAAAACGTATAAAGTAAACAACTTACACTCATACACACACACACACACACACACACTTTTCATAAAGAGAAGAACTAAGAAATACAAAGGGATAAAATGAAGAAGAAAGTGGGCACACAAGTTCATTCCAAAGTCATTTATGAAGAGAAAATCTAACATATTTATTGATTAAAATGAACTATTACGAAGCTAATACAAACATAAAAGGAGAGGAGGAGAAAGTTATCCTTACATGGCAATGGAATACACCAGGGCATCCCACAAAACAAACTAAATTTTGGCTCAAAAAAGTGAACCCTTGGACCTTACAAAAATGGCCTATTTATAAGGAAAATTTTCGAAGTACATGCCCTCTAACACGGCGTGTCCGGGGGGGGTATGTCACTACTATTCATGAGGTGATCAGCGATTTGATTGCAAAGTTGACTTTGCGGCTGTACACGAGGATGTCACGCCCCATGTCACGGGCGTGATAGTGGGCGTGTCTGGGAGGTTGATCAACGCGCGGGTTATGTCGAAAAGTCGTTGGCGCGTTTTGTCAGGCCAGGTGGAGGAGTCACGCCCTATGTCATGTTCGTGTCAATCGGCGTGTCGGGTAGGTCGACGATCGTTGAGCGCATTTTCGTCGAGTACGAGTGATACGGGTCAAGGTCACGGGGCGTGTCATTGGACACGGCCGTGTTGCCGGGCGTGTCATATTTTTCTCTTCATTAGGTTGATTTCCACGGGAAATTGAAGTGTCATGCCCATGTCAAGGGTGTGACCCATAGTACACGGGAGTGTACTTGGCAAAATCTGACAATTTCTGTAAAATTTTAGGAAATCAAAATAAACTTAAGTTAGAACAATTTTTACATAAAGAAACTATTTATTAAAGAAAAATAAAGAAAAATAACAAAAAGAAACTAAAATGACTTAATTAACGTACAGAAAAATATGTATATTTACAACTCATCAGGTTCAGAAGTGAACCTGTGTAAAAGGATGAGGGCCTGAGGTGTAAGCTCTAAGAAGAATATTGGTGAAGTTTGTGTCCAGTCCAACAAATCAGTTGGACAGTTGGGAGGGAAAGTGGATGTACCCAATTGGGGAACCACTATAAATCTTTGTGTGATTGGTGTGTGCTTGTTTTCTTTCTAATTTCATGATCTAAGGACAAGCTCTAGATATATTAACTTGAAATCAGCAAAAGAACTAATAAAACTTCAAAGACCTATTCACCCCCCTCTAGGTGATTAGCTAACCTTACGTTAAACAACTGTCAGGTGGTATCAGAGGGAGGTTACTAAAAAAGGGATTTAACAATCTGAGTATACCTCCAAGGTTAGCTATAAGATAAAGAATGGGGTCTGGTGTAAACTATGAGGAATTGGGAGCCATGAAGTTACCAATCTGTAGAAAGAAAGGAAAGGGTTAGGCTATTCATGGAAGCTGCTGACCCTAGAATATAAATAACATTCAAAGAGGGACCTTTCATCCCTATGAAAGTCTCAGTTCTGTATGCCAACATCCAGACACTTAATCCTTATGAAGAAATGAATAAAGATGAGCTCCTCCTTGCCTCCATGGACAAGAGGGCTCAAAATATCATTGCCAGTGTAGTAGATGATTCTACATTCCAGAATTTGGTGCACTATCAGACCTCCAAGGAGATGTGGGACACCCTAGTTGTGTTCATGGAAGGTTCAAAAGAGGTGAGGGACGACAGAAAATCCATGATGAACCAGGAATATGAGGCCTTCAGACATGGAAAGTTTGAGGGCATTGCTGAAAGTTTTGAAAGATTTTTCAAAATTGTTAATGAACTGAGAACATAAGGAAGGTTCTTCAGCACCTATGAGCTAAATGACAAATTTCTCAGATTCCTTACAAAGGATTTAGAAACAAAGATTTGTGCCATTAGGGAGATGGGCAAGCTAGCTAACACTCCACCTCCAACCCTGTTTGGAAAGCTACTGTCTTATGAGATGCAACTTGCAATAAGGAAGGAAGAAGAAGATAAGAGTAATAAGTCATAGAGCAAGGAGAAATCTGTGGCCTTCAGAGCTGATGCTTCAACCAGGAGCAGAAGGAAGATCTCTCCAGTCAGGGGAACTACTATGTCAGAATCTGAGAGCTCAAGGTCCAGCTCCTCTAACAACCATACATCTAATGAGGACCTTGCTGCCTTCTCCAGGCAATTCCAGAAATTCATGAAGAAGGGGCATTGGAAAAATAGAAGTTCATCCTCCTCCTCACAGCACAGAAGGTAATCCTCTAAGGAGGATAGGTATGCTCAAAACTCTAATAAAAAACTTCCTCTAATATTATTTTTTTTTGCTGCAGCAAACCTGGGAATATTGATGTTGACTTCCCAGTGAAGAGGAAAGAAGAAGTGAAGAAGAACCACAAGGGAAAGAAGAAAGAAAAGTCCCTTGTGGACAAGAAGGAAAAGACCTTAACTGACTCATCCTCTGAGTCAGACAGTGAAGAAGAAGAACCCTACATTGGGCTTATTGTTGTTGCTGAAGAGGAACCTGAAGAATACCCTGCTGCTAGAATAACGATCAGGGCTCTTCTGTCTTACTCAGATAGTGACTCAGATGTGGATGAAGCTAAAGAAGAAGATGCTCAATGCCATGAATTGATGGCAGTGATAGATGAAGAAAGCCGCCAGGATCTGCCTAGTCAGACTCAGGTAAATGCTAAATCACAATCTTTTATTTTAAGTCATGAGGCTGGCTCACACTCTGAAGCTCAATCATCAACAGATGAAGGGGATTCAGACTCTGAGGATGATGTCAACTCCATAATTGCAAAGTATGGAGAACTTCTTGATGCATTCAAGAGGTGCAATCTACTTGTCAAGAGACAGGCAAAAGATCTTCTTAGTATTAAAAGCAAGTGTGAAGACTAAGAAAAAGCCCTCAATGACATGGTTACACAAGCAGCACAACTAAAGGAGATCATTGACAGTGAGTTTGTTGTAAGAGTCTCAAATGAGAAGCTTATCCAGAAACTTGAAAATGATCTCTTAAATGAGAAATTGCTAGTGACCAAATTTTCTAAGCCAAGCACTGTGTTGCCATTAATTGACACCCACCACATGCACTCGACGAGTTCTCAAGAGGGAACATGCCCTACGACATGGGCATGTCGGAGGGCATATCCCCCTGTGGTCGACGAACTTCGCTCGACGAAAAATACGTTGGAGGCGTGTCTGATGTCGTGTAATGGTACACGGCCTGTGACACGGAATTGTCACATGGCCGTGTACTTTTCTGGATTTGGCAAGGCAGTGAGGCCTGGTGAACACGAGCAGGACACGGGTGTGTCTCTGGGCACACGGCCTGTGACACGGGCGTGTCACATGGTCGTGTCCTGTTCGGGGTAAATCGGATGTGTGCCGCTTGAGGTACACGGCCCCAGACACGGGCGTGTCTGAATGCGTGTTAGGGCACACGGCCTGTGACACGGGAGTGTCACATGGCCGTGTCCTGCTCTGTGTAAGTCGGTTGTGTGCCGCTTAAGGTACACGGCCTGTGACACGGGCGTGTCACAGGCCGTGTCATCCAAAAATAAGACGTTTCTGGAAAAATTGTGGCCGTCCATTTCCTTCATCTGGGATCTGATGGACCAGGCTTCTCCCTACTTCTTTATAGCCGAAAAAGAGAAGATATCTCTCATTATTCACTAGGCCATTCTCTTTCTAAGAAAGCTAGAGAGAAGGGAGAGCAAGGAGGAGGAGGAAAGGAGCCAGCCACCGGTGGAGCTGCAGAGTTCCGATTCGAGATCTGAGGCCAGCGTTGCAGAGGCAAGGACGCTACGGTGCTTTCTAGCCGGCTAGAATTCCATGGCTCCAAAGAGGTCGTCAAGGGTAACGATCTTTTTTCCTTGGACATGTGAAGTTCTTCCTTTTTAGCATGTGCATGGATTTCCCCCACCAGAGGGTAGATTGTTATGGATTTCCTTGGGTTGATTCTTGGAATTCCCAATAGTTTGGCAAATAGATCCAGAAATAGAGTACGAAATAGGCATGTTGTGTGAAACCCATCAGGACAGGTTGGTCTGGATTGGTGATGTTGCATTTGCACACCGGAGAAGACTCCGCGGTTAAACGTATTATTTGTGGGGTCGATGGGTTGGACCTATGAAGGGTAGTAGCAGGAAGTACTGGAGTGGTATTCCAGGAAAATACCCTTATGATGCTTGTGTTGTGTGCTATGGCAAGACCAGTTTTCTGGCACTACAGGATGCTGCAGGGTTTGGGCGGAGTTTGGTGCAGAAAGTGAGTTCAGTAGAACCCGCTAAGCGATCGTGAAGGACACTAACATGAACTACCCTGGTTGATTGTGAAGCCAGTCCGTGGTGGACATTGTGGCTATTATGACGCTAGTGCGTGGTGGACATTGTGGCTATTATGAAGCCAGTCCGTGGTGGTCATTGTGGCTATTGTGAAGCCATTCTGTGGTGGACCTTGTGGCTATTGTGAAGCCAGTCCTTGGTGGATTGTGTAGCTATTGTGAGGTTGATGAGCTCTTGAAAAGGCCTCGTGCCGAACAGGAAAGGTAAAACCGACCCGCCCCTTATATTTATCCATGAGTACGTTCGTATTCGGTGATGGCAAGGCAACTTGAGCAACGGGGGGGGGGGGGGGGGGGGGGGGTGGGGGGTTGGTCCGTACCTGCATTATGTCCGTCCGACTTGAAGACCTGAAAGTGCGGTCAGTTGGAGTGCATAATGAGTGTCTTAGGCCTGTGCGCCGGAAATACTATATGCTAAATTTTACCGTTGGGTATCGGACCTAAAATGGTGGTGGGACCCTGGTTCACCAGTACACCAAGAATATGCCATGAGTGCACGGACCGTCGGGTCGCGTGCCTGACGGTTGTGATGGATTGTTTGTGCATGAGAGCACAATATGTGATATATATATATATATCTGCCTATGAGTTGTTATGCCTATAGGGAAGGAAGACCACTTGCCCGGGAAAGGGATGGGGTCGTTATAAATTGGTTAGCTGAATGCTGACCATTGCCTTGTTTGCCACCGTTGGGTGGGCTGTCCTTGTACAGGTGCTGGAGAGTTGAGCGGAACATATAAAGGCTGAAGTCTCTGTTGTTACTGCTGCTAGCCCTTGAAGGCTAAGCTGAAAAATGTTATGGTTTGTTCACGTGTGCCTGACCTGCGCGCCGATGTTTGGAATCCACACTTATAAAGAGTTACTGTAAGGACATAAGGCCAAGTGATATTGTATTTTGTGTACATTCCTATATAAATGTGGGTATTTATATTAGTGGACATTCATGGTTAGAGTTGTATTTTTGTTAAAAGCTTCCGCTTGAATTCTCGGAGTTAGGATGCGCATCTCTGATATCAACCCGTAACTTCGCAGCCTGTTTTGTCGCATATGGTGTAGGGCCCCAGCCGGACCTTCTATTATATGCTATATGAACGGATGGAGATTTTACATTTTTGGTATCAGCTATCTCGGTCTTTCCCTTTCGAATACGTGGTCAAATTCTTTTGTGGGGTGGTGAGCACGTGTACGTGCAAACCGCGTGAACACCAATGAACTCTTGAATGTCCACTTAGGAATGCAAATACACTTGTTTGAGGAACCTGTGCATTCCATTATTGTTGTTATTACTTGTGTGAGGTCGCTAATATGTGTGTCTTGTTCACCTATAGGTGACGCGGAGTGGTGCTGAGCCGTCGGAGCCCCAGCGTTCTGATGAGAGTATGACACCAGCTGAGGTGCCTACACCTCCGCCTTCTGCGGAAACTGTCCGCTTAGCTGCTGAGGCGTTGTTTGCGATGTTGCAAGCATAGCCTGGTAGGCAAGCGCAGCCGGCAGTGGTGTTAGAACAGGTTGTGGCGAGGCCATAACCCTTTGCGGCTGTTGATCCTCGAGCAGCTGAAAGGTAGTTGAAGCAGTTCATGAGTTTCAATCCGCCAACGTTTATGGGTGTGAGATCCCCTACACCGGCAGAGAACTAGTTGTCGCACGTCAAGCGTATATTGATGGCGATTAGGACGGAGGAAAATCAGATGGTCACCTTGGCCACCTTCGTATTGGAAGGAGAGGCTCGGTTATGGTGGGACGAGATCGAGTTACACCACTTAACAGGCAGGCAGTTAACATAAGTTTCGATTGAGGAGTTATTGCAACTAATCTTTGCAAAGCACCTACTAGTGGCATAGTGCATTGCCATGGAAAATGAGTTCCAACGGCTAACGCATGGAGAAGGTAGTGTGGAGACATACCTGCATGATTTCACATGGTTGGGACGGTATGCGGGCTCCATCTTCGCCGATGAGCAGCGGAAAACCAATAGGTTATATGAAGGATTGCGGGATGAGTTGCGATTCCTGCTTTTGAGTTCAGTGAACCAAGGGTTTCAGGCATTGGTCGATACTGCGTGTGCGCTGGAGAAAGACATGAAACAGGTGCAAGGAAAAAGGGCATTGGCTGTGACAAAGCCAGAGTTCAAGGCGCCCCGACCTGGGAAATCGTATTATAAAAATAAATGGGGCAAGAGGTCCAAGTCGTCTGGACAGGCTCCTTTTATGGTTGCATCGGGAGCAACGTCGGGGGCCACGTCGAGGACAAAGACTAGTACTTGCTTTACCTGTGGAAGAGTGGGCCATATAGCCCGTGATTGCCGGGTTGCTCCACCAAATGGTGACAAGAAGACGGGAGCGTCTTATACTGAGAAGGGAAGGCCGTGTTTGAGTCCTCTGCATCCCAGGCACAGCCCCGAGTCTTTAACCTTGGCCAGTAGGAGGCCATAAAGCAAAGTGATGTCGTCATAGGTATGATTTAAGTTAACGAATGCTTTTATTATTACATACATTGTGTGTAGCTTGTGTGTGATGTGGTTGCCACAGGCTTTATTATGATTCGGAACACGCTGGTGTGAGCACTATTTGATACAGGTGCTTCACATTCATTTCTGTCTAAGGACTTCGTAGCTTGCATCGGAGTACCTAGTCACGTGAAGACAGGTAGCTTCAAGGTGTTATTACCGAAGGGATGTTTGATGCTTGCGGATAGGGTTTGCGATATGGCGATTCAAATTGGAAGTCGGGAGTTCTGTTTGACTGCATCTGTACTGCCGATATCAGAATTTAATGTAATTTTTGGTATGGACTGGCTCGCGGAGCAGCATGATTGTATTGATTGCCAGTCAAAAGAGATCACACTGGGCGAGAATATGGAGATTGAGACTAAGTTTGCTGGTATGCGAGGGGTGAGCGGGACATTGTTGTCTATATTCCAAGTCATCAAGGCTGTTCGGACGGGCACAGAGGTATTCTTCACGCTGATTCAGGTAGTTGAGCCAAAGGCCACTCTGAGTGATGTTCCGATTGTATCGGAGTTTGCGGATGTGTTTCCTAAGGATCTTCCTGGGCTACCACCCCAGTGGGAGATCGACTTCACGATCGATTTGGTGCCAGGTGCGAAACCTGTGGCCCGCTCGCCATATCGCATCAAGCCAAAGGAAATGGCTGAGTTGAAAGTCCAATTGTAAGAGTTGCTGTAGCAGGGATATATACGACCAAGTATGTCACCTTGGAGTGCACCTATTCTCTTTGTGAAAAAGAAAGACGGTGGTTTGCGGTTATGTATTGACTATCATGAATTGAACGAGCTGACCGAAAAGAACAAGTATCCGATTTCAGGAATAGATGATTTGTTCGTTCAGCTAGTAGGATCAACCATCTATTCAAAATTGGATTTGAAGTCTGGGTATTACCAGTTGAGGATTCGAGAAGGTGATATTCCCAAGACCGCATTCGGAACACGCTATGGTCATTATGAGTTCACGGTAATGTCGTTTGGGCTATGCAATGCGCCATCGGTATTCATGGACCTAATGCTCCGAACATTCCGAGAGTACTTGGACTTATTTGTGATCGTGTTCATTGATGATATCTTGGTGTACACTCAATCTGAAGCTGATCATGCAAACCACGTGCGGTTGGTGTTGTATACCTTACGAAGGAATAAGCTCTATGCCAAGTTCACAGAGTGTGAGTTTTCGCTGTCGTCGATGGCTTTTCTTGGCCATGTGGTAAGTGGAGAGGGCATATCAGTGGATCCATCAAAGATAAGAGCAATACAGGAGTGGTCGGTGTTGTCTTCGTTGGTCTAAGTCAGGAGTTTCCTTGGACTGGTGGGCTACTACAGACATTTTGTAGAAAACCTCTCGCGGATTGCTTTGCCTCTGACCACACTGACGAGGAAGGATCAGAAGTTAGTTTGGATGCCGGAGTGCGCGCGAGCGTTTGAAGAGCTAAAGAGTCGTTTGACCACGACGCCTGTATTGACGTCTCCATGTGGTACATACGGATATGAGATCTATAGTGATGCTTCAAGGAGCGGCTTAGGCTGCGTTCTTCTATAGTTTGGAAAAGTGATTACTTATGGCTCATGCGTGTTGAAAGTGCATGAGTAAAATTGTCCCATCCACGACCTGGAGTTAGTGGCGGTGATCTTTGCACTGAAATTATGGCGGCATTATCTTTATGGCATAAAAGGGGATATCTTTACGGACCATAAGATCCTAAAGTACTTGTTGGAGCAGAAGGATCTGAATATGTGACAACGAAGGTGGCTAGAGTTCCTTGGGGACTACACCTTTGATATTCGTTATACTCCCGGAAAGAGAAACATGGTCGCTGATGCCTTGAGTCGGAGGGTTCCGTCAAGGGAAAATTGGTTGCAGATGCAGGACGAGGGTCTGATCCAGGAGTTGGAAGCATTAGAGATTTCTTGTGTTGACAATAATGCTACAGCAGATGCATGTTTGAACTGGACGGAGGTACAATATGATTTGGCGGACAGGATTTGACGGGCAACAGAGCTGGATGAAAGTCTCCAACGCTATGCAAATGATACGCTAAATGGCCAATTCTCCTGGGATGACGGCCTTTTGCAGAAAGAGGGCCTGTTGTGCGTCCCGAGAATGGGTTAGTTGGGAGAAGAATTTATGTATGAACCACACTTTACAAAATACTCAATTCACCCTGGGAGCACAAAGATGTTCAGGGATATAAAAAAGTTGTTTTGGTGGACAGAACTAAAGAAAGACATCGCTCATTATGTGGCTAAGTGTCAACTTCGTGCTTTGGTAAAAGCAGAATGCCAGAAGAATGGAGGTTTCTTAAAGTCGTTGTCGATTTCGGAATGAAAGTTCGATGATATTTCAATGGATTTCATGCACGGGTTGCTGAGATCTCAATGAGTGAATGATTCAATCTAGGTGATTGTAGACCGGTTGACGAAAGTGGTGCACTTCCTTCCGAACAAGCGGTACGATTCAGTGGAAAGTTTGGCAAAACTCTAAGTCGAGAAGATTGTACGGCTACACGGTGTTCCTCGTAGCATCGTGAGTGATCGTGATGGGCAATTTACATCGAATGATTGGAGGCTAATCCATCAGTTGTTGGGCACGAAGTTGACGTTCAGTACGACCATTCATCCCCAAACAGATGGCCAGACTGAGAGGACCAACAGGACAATGGAGGATATGCTTCGAATGTGTGCCCTGGATTTTGGTAAGAGATGGGAGCATCATCTTTATATGGTGGAGTTTGCCTACAATAATAGCTAACAAACGAGCATCGGTATGACACCATTTGAAGCTCTGTATGGTCGCAAGTGTCGTACACTGTTAGCTTGGGCAAAAGCAGGCAAATCCAAACTATATAAGCGTAAAGAAGTCGATGAGACTAACTCGACGATATACGCTATTTTGGAGAGGCTACTGATAGCCCAAGATCGACAAGAAAAATACTACAACGCCAAGCACTGGAACGTGGATTTCGCGGTGGTCGATTGGGTGTATTTGAAGATCAAACACCTCAAAGGCGTGTCCAGAATTTGGCATCTGAAAAAGCGAAGTCCGAGATATCTTGGTCCGTTTGAAGTGGTGGACCGAATTGGGGAAGCTGCCTATCGGCTAGCTCTTTCGGCAGAACTGACTGAATTACATGATGTGTTTCACATCTCGGTGCTTCAGGAAGCCGTCAAAGATCCAGCTCAAGTGATCAAGAATGATGTCGTGTGTCGGTAGAGTATGGGCTAATAATGAAGGTTAGGCCCATTCCGGAATGGAAGTTTGATGATATTTCAATGGATTTCGTGCACGGGTTGCTGAGATCTCAACGCGGTAATGATTTAATATGGGTGATTGTAGACTAATTAACGAAAGTGGCGCACTTCCTTCCGAACAAGCGGGACAATTCTGTGGAAAGTTTGGCAAAACTCTATGTTGAGCAGATTGTACGGCTACACGGTGTTCCTCGTAGCATCATGAGTGATCGTGATGGGCGATTTATATTGAATGATTGCAGGCTAATCCATCAGTTGTTGGGCACGAAGTTGTTGTTCATTATGGCCTTTCATCTCCAAACTGATGGCCAGACTGAGAGGACCAACAGGACAATGGAGGATATGCTTTGAATGTGCGCCCTGGATTTTGGTAAGAGATGGGAAGATCATCTTTATATGGTGGAGTTTGCCTACAACAATAGCTAACAAACGAGCATCGCTATGGCACCGTTTGAAGCTCTGTATGGTCGCAAGTGTCGTACACCATTAGCTTGTGCAGAAGCAGTCGAATGCAAACTATATAAGCGTAAAGAAGTCGATGAGACTAACTCGACGACTCACGCTATACGGGATATTGAAAGATATGGTACCTAAACACCTAGAGGGGGGGGGGGGTGAATAGGTGACCTAAACCTTTTTAACTTTTGTTTGACAGCACAACAGTTTATCACAGATTATTACAGTTAACAGCAATTTCAGAAATCACACAGAAAAGCCACAACACAGCACAGCACAGCAGACACACTAATTTTATAGTGGTTCCCCAATCTTTGGGTACATCCACTTTCCCCCTTCGCCTATCTAGCAGTGTACTAGATTCGGCCAAACTTCTCCACTAGCTCAGAACCCAACAAGGTTCCTACCTCAGGCCCAAAGCCTTACACTCAGCCAAAAGGCCTACACTCAGCCACCCAGGCCTACACTCAGCCAATCAAAGGCCTACACTCAGAGTTCTTCAACTCCTACACTCAGGCACCAAGCCCTACCCTCAGCCTTTATAAAATAGGCTTACAATCACTCAGATCCAATGGATCTTACAAGTTATAATAGAAATTACAAATTCTAACTCTACAACTCAGAAGGAATGAGAGGAGTTGAGAGTTTCTTGGAGAGTTCTTGGAAGAACTCAGCTTGATCCAAACTGACTTAGCTTTCTTCAAAGCTTCTTGAGTAGAACTGAATTAGTCTGAATCTTCTGCAGTTGATCCTTGATCTCTGCTTCTTGAAATCCAGATGACTCTGAATTCTTCTTCTCAGCCTTAGTTCCAAAGACTGAATCCTTGGTTGGAGCTCTCTCTCTCCAACTACTTAGATCTGCAGTTGGACTGCCTGATCTTCTTGTGTTGATCTTCTGTGTATCACTTCTTGATTTAGTCTGATCAACTACTTCAATCACACCATGTAATGTTTGTGAACTTCTTAATTATTATCTCTCCACTTCTGTAGACTGTGGGTGCCTATTTATAGGCTTCCTTCATGGTAACCGGCTGATCCGGTTTATAACAGTCTTTTGACTTTGCTGACAGTTGCTGTAGACCGGCTGGATTGGCAGCTGTCATGTCAACCAGTCACTTCTTGAAATTCTCTAACTGTCAGTTAGTGTCGAGACTTTCTGTTCTTAAGTGTCGACACTTATAGACCAAGTGTCGACACATGTTGTGTAAGTGTCGACACAAGTCTACAAGGTGTCGACACATTCCCTTGTATGTCTCGACACAGTTTCTTCTGCATGTGTCGACACTGAAATTGAGTGTCGACACAAGCACTTGTACTTCATTCTTTCTGTATTCTTCTAAGTGTCGACACATCTCCTTTGTGTCGACACATCTTCATGTGTAGAAACTGTCAAGTGTCGACACTGCTTCTTGGTGTCGACACAAGTCTTCATTCTTGATTCTTCAGCTGAGTGTCGACACATCCCATTAGTGTCGACACTTATACTTAGAATATTTTACAAGTTTTCTGTTCTTTGCTAAGTGTCGACACAGCTCCTTGTGTCGACACTATCTTCAAGTGTTGAGTCTTCTGGTTATGTGTCGACACATTGTGCTGAGTGTCGACACATTCTTTAAGTGTTGACTTCTTTGAGTGTGTGTCGACACATTATGCTGAGTGTCGACACATTCTTCATATGTTGACTCTTTGATTGAGTGTCGACACATTGTGTTGAGTGTCGACACTTGTACTTAGTCTCTGCAGAATTATGCTGAGTGTCGACACAACTCCAAGTGTCGACACTGTCTGGTGTTGACTCAGCTCTTCAAGATGTCGACACTTCTGCTAAGTGTCGACACAGCTTTTCTGCATCCTTCTACACTGAGTGTCGACACAGCTCCAAGTGTCGACACTTTCTGACTGGTGTCGACTCTTCTTCCCTGGTGTCGACACAATGACTCCAAGTGTCGACACTGCTTGTCTGGGTGTCGACACAAGCTTTCTCAAGTGTCGACACTTTGCCTCTGGGTGTCGACACATGGACTTAGAAATTTTCAGCTTCAGTCCAGTGTATACCTAACCTGCACAAATAACTCAAACAAACATCAAATACATTCTGATGTATATCATTGAGTTAGGTGAGGCTTCTTCAAATCAGGTACATTTGACCAATGTACCCAACAATCTCCCCCTATTTGGAGAAGTCATAACCCTTAGTCAATGATATACACCACTCATAATTAAAAATTACAAAATGATGTAAAACATATAAATGACAACAGGGAAAACTTGAACATGTAATAAACCACACATGTATACTTATTAAACATTGCAGAACAATTAAGAAACACACATATTTCAGAACATTCAAACTATATTTATCATATACTGTTCCAATAATGTTTCTTATACATTTTCAATGAAGTATTACAATGTTTTTCTCTTAACAAAATTACAATAAGCAACAAGTTAATTCCTAATCTAGTGCTGATCAGGTTCTTTGATAACAATCCCTTTTCCAGCTTTAACTTGAGCTTTCACAGCAGCAGCAGCAGCAGCAGGCTCAGCTTCACCAGTCTTCTTCCCTTTTAGATCTTGCTTATCTGCCTTGATCTTCTGCCTTTCAAAATAATGATAAGGCTTGGGAAAGTACTTGCTAGGCTCCACAGCTGTTGGAGGTAGCTTTCCTAACTTGGCCTTCCTTCTGTGTTGGACAATGGCTTCTTGTCTAATCTCATGCTTTCTCCATTCAGCCTCTGAGAACCACTTGTTCCTCTCATGGGCATTATCCTTGGCTGCTTTCCAGGCTGTAAGAATTATGTTTCTAGAAGTAGGGCTCCATTGTTCAAAATCTGGCTTTTGTTCAGCAATTTCCCTAAACTTCTTCTTTGACAGCCTAGTTTCTTCTTCTTTATCCAATGCCTCTTGCATAGCAGCTGTGATAGGTTGAACAACCTTTTCCAGAATAACATTTGGCTTGCCAGCAGTTGGACTATACATAGTGCTTACATCAGCATGAATCATTTCAAAGTCTGGAGGTGGATAGATGACATCAGCCACTGCTTGTTGCTCACCTCCAAGAAATGTTCCTTGAATACCAGATTCACCTACTTCATTGTCATCACACAGGGGAGGGTATCCAAGTGTAGCCCTTATAGAATTTGAAATCCATTTTGCATGCTCAGAACTGGCCTTGACTAACACTCTCTCCCCCTTTATGACTTCTTGAGCCATATGATCCCTTACATCATCTTTCTGAAATCGGATTTGGCTATCCAAATATCTTATGCCCTCTTTAAAGAAAGGTCTAAGCTTTGTAAGCTGTTCTGATATGACCTTCTGGGAATCTTTTATGGCAGTTTTAACAGCAGCAATCTCTGCTTGAAATATCTTATCAAAATCAGCTTTGGCAGCAGCTGAGGAAGTGGAAGGTTCATCTGACTTATTCTTAATTTCAGTGACAATTGCATTGTGAGATGCAGTCAAGTTATCATTCATCCTCAACTGATTCTCCAGCACATAGCCTTGCTTGACTGCTATATCATCCACTTTCTCTTTAATTTCTTCTTGATGTTTAGCTAGATAGACCACAGCATTAGCACCCTTGGTAAAACAATCAGTCATTGCAGTTTTATTAAGGTTCATTTCAAACCTTATAGACTTGATTTCCTGGCCCAGATCAGACTGTAGTGCTTTGTGCCCTTCATCAACATAAGTTTCTAAGGCTTTTCTTTGTTCATCCATCTTGATTTGCATTGCAAGCAGTAGAGCACTATAATCAGTGGATGGAGCTTGTTGAACTAGTGAATGCTGAGCAACTGTTTGTAGAGCCTTCTTATAGCTTTGGCTCCTCCTCTTGAATACAAAGAATTTCTTTTTCTTAGCTTGCTCAGCTTCCTCATCTTCAGAGTCAGATGTACTTGCTATATCCACCCTATCCTTAGGGCTGGATGGTCTTTCAGTATGCACATCTTGTGCCTGCTCAGAATCTAGCCTTATAGGCTCTTCTTGACTATCCAAAGTCTCCCCCTCAGCAACAGCATCCTTCACTGCATCAGCAGCAGTCTTTTCCATATCAAAATCTTCTTGATCAAGTTCAAAAACAGATCTTCCATGGTATACTCTGGTGGAGACTGTGCAGGAGATGTCCTTGGTTCTTCAACCACTGTATCAGGTATCACAACAGATGTGTCTGGAAGAACAACATCTGGTTCTGGGTTTGCTGGCTGATTTTGCTGATGATCATCAGACAAATCAGAATTTGTTATACAAAAATTCAAAGTGTTAAGATCAACAAGTACCTCTTGAATGATGAGAGTAGCCTGCTCACTATCCAGTGTAGATGGATGTTCTACAGCTGGAGGCTCCCCCTGGATATCAGCTGGCTCCTGAGGAGCAGGTGACTTTGCTGCAGTCACATCTACTGGACTTTCAGGAGTGAAGACCACCTGTTCTTCACTGCCTGAGCTGCTTGAGGACTCTTGAGGCACAGCAGCTGTCTTCCTTTTCTTCCTGGGAGGAGAGTCTGTCTTAGAAGTTTGTTTCTCAGGGGTGGCCAAGTCCTTTGACACCAGCACCCTTTCCCATCTTGAGAATATTCTGGAGTCCATTCTTCTCATATGATTTATCTTTGTTCCTGCAGCTGTGCTCATTACCTCTGGAATGGATCCAGCCAGGTAGAGACTTATAATCCTGCCCAGATTGGGCTTCTTCAGGCTTTCCTTCACTTTCTCAAAAACCACCATTGACCAATCTGTCTTCAGAGTGAAGATGATTCTGGTCATTACTTCAAACATGGAGGCAGACACCCTGTCATGCCCTCCTGGTTTGCACAGAATTACCTTGCCTACTACTTCTGACAAGAACTTGCCTTGATTGTTCATCCCCTTCCTATTGAAGACTGATCCCACCTTCATCTGTGAATCCAGTCCACACCAAGTAAGAGCTTCCCTGGTCTTAGAAGCAGTTACCTCCTCTTCTTCTTGAATCTTAGGTAGCTGAAGTACCTTTCTCAAAGACTTGGGGGATAGTTTGATTTTGGTGCCATGCACCCTGGACTTGATTCTGAATCCAGAGTCGTCCACAGTTGCTTGAGTAAGAAATTCAATTACTTCTTTCTTCCAGATTTTCGTTGGTTCTGAAACCAAGAATTCCAGTCCTGAATCGCTGACTAGGGTAATCACCGATTTGAATTCCTGATCGCTGTCGTCAAATGCGCCTCGCACGAGCTCATAGCCCTCGTTGACGTTCTCTTCCAGCTTGGGAGCCATTAGGGTTTGAAGATTTAGTCTTGAGAAGAGAGAAATGTCGACACAAGAGTTTAGGTCTCGAAACTTTGAAAGCGTGTCGACAATCAAAGACAGAACCCTATTTATACCTTTCCTGTTTGAAGACGAACAGGCGGGAGGAATTTCTAATGATGTGTCGACACTGTCAATAAGTGTCGACACTGACCTATAATGTCTCGACACTCATGTGTCGACACAAATTTAGTTAACAGATACTATGTGTCGACACTTGGTTAAGTGTCGACACCACTATACTCGACATGTGTCGAGACTTTACTTAGAAAAATTCTGAGTAAAACTTAAGTGTCGACACCTTAGTGGATGTGTCGACACCTACTCGACATGTGTCGACACTAACATTCTGAAGTGTCGACACTAACTTCCTAGATGTGTCGACACCATTTTTCTGAAGTGTCGACACTTACTATTCTGTGTCGACATAGACTTGTCTATGTGTCGACACCTTTTTACTTAGCCAATTTTTGTTCTGTATACTTAGTCTAAGTTTATCATACCTAGTTCAATTTTGAACTTATTAAACTTAGCTTCATCTAAGGGCTTAGTGAACATATCAGCTATCTGATTATCTGTTTTAACATATTCAAGTGCAATATCATTTCTTTCTACATGCTCCCTAAGAAAGTGATATTTTATCTCAATATGTTTAGTTCTACTATGAGATACAGGATTATTAGCTATGGAAATAGCACTAGTAGAATCACAATAAAGTGGAGTTCTACTTACCTGACATCCATAGTCTTCTAGCTGATGTTGAATCCATAGAAGTTGAGCACAGCAACTTCCTGCAGCTATATACTCTGACTCAGCTGTGGAGATGGCCACACTGGTTTGCTTCTTACTACTCCAAGAGATAAGTCTTCCACCTAGGAATTGACAGGATCCAGTTGTGCTTTTTCTATCTTCCTTGCATCCTGCAAAGTCTGCATCTGAATAGCCTGTTAGATCAAAATCTCCATTCCTAGGGTACCAGAGGCCTAGATAAGGTGTGCCCTTTAGATATCTCAAGATTCTCTTGACTGCAGTCAAGTGAGACTCTTTGGGGCAGGCTTGATACCTGGCACAAACACATGTAGCATACATAATGTCAGGCCTACTTGCAGTCAAGTATAGTAAGGAGCCAACTATCCCTCTATACAAGGTTTCATCTACAGGTTTCCCTGCATCATCCTTGCTTAGAGACATACTTGACCCCATAGGAGTCTTCATGGTACTGGAGGAATCCATACCATATTTCCTTATGAGTTCTAGGGTGAACTTAGACTGACATATGGAAAGACCACTTTCAGTCTGTTTAACTTGGAGACCCAAGAAAAACTTCAGTTCTCCCATACTACTCATTTCAAATTGACTCTGCATAAGCTTTGCAAACTTTTTGCAAAGGCTACTTTCAGTAGACCCAAATATAATGTCATCTACATATATTTGGACAAGTATTACTTTGCCTCTAGATTCCCTAAGGAATAGAGTCTTATCTATTTTCCCCCTTGTGAACTTGTTCTCAATGAGGAAACTAGATAGGGTTTCATACCAAGCTCTAGGAGCTTGCTTTAACCCATACAATGCTTTCCTAAGTCTATAGACATAATGTGGAAAAGTAGGATCAACAAAACCTGAGGGCTGCTCCACATATACTTCTTCTTTTAAATTACCATTAAGGAATGCTGACTTCACATCCATTTGGTATACTTTGAATCCTTGGTAGGTTGCATAGGCCAAGAACATCCTTATGGCTTCCAGTCTGGCTACTGGAGCAAAGGTTTGATCAAAATCAATACCTTCTTCTTGCCTATATCCTTTTGCAACCAATCTTGCCTTATTCTTAATGATGACTCCTTGTTCATCTAACTTGTTTCTGTAGATCCATTTTGTTCCTATCACATTGTGATCTTTAGGCTTAGGAACTAAGTCCCAAACCTTGCACCTCTTGAACTGGTTTAGCTCTTCCTGCATAGCTTCAGTCCACTGTGGATCTTGTATTGCTTCTTCAAATTTCTTTGGTTCTATTTGAGACAGAAAACTTGAATATACTGCAGCATTCTGATTTCTGCTCCTTGTCTGAACACCTTGTCTTGGATCTCCAATGATCAGCTCCACTGGATGATCTCTTAGATGCCTGTTGGCTGGAGGCATCCTTACTTCTGGTTGTACTTCTTCAGCATCTTCATTATGCTGAGTTCCTTGAACTTCTTCAGCTCCTGGTACATGTAGTTCTCCCCCTGGACATAAGCCATCTTCTTCTACTTGCTGTCTTGCAGCAGGTACATCTTCCATGGTTAGCTTGTCCATCTTCTTAGAAAGACCTGTGGGGCTGCACACACTACTAGACAACTCATTGTTAATAAGAATTGTCTCATCAAAAACTACATGCACAGATTCCTCTACAACTTGTGTAGTCAAGTTGTAGACTCTATAAGACTTACTATTACTGCTGTACCCAACAAACACTCCCTCTTGGGATTTGGCAGCAAACTTAGTTAAGTAAGTCTTCCCATTGTTAAGTATGAAGCATTTACAACCAAAAATCCTGAAATAGGATAGGTTTGGTTTCCTGCCTTTCACTACTTCATAGGGTGTCTTGTTTAACCTTTTAGTTATGGTAGCTCTATTTATCACATGGCATGCAGTGTTTACTGCTTCAGCCCAGAAATATTCTGGTAGTGAAGAATCACTTAATAGAGTCCTACCAGCTTCTATCAAGGTTCTATTTTTCCTTTCAGCAATGCCATTTTGCTGAGGTGTTCTTGGTGAAGAGAATTCTTGAAATATCCCATAGTCTTCACATAGTTTTGTCATGCTTTCAGATTGAAACTCTGTACCATGGTCACTTCTAATTTTGACCACTGTACAGTTCAATTCATTCTGAATTTGCTTAACAAAACTGTGGAAGACACTAGGTGTTTCAGATTTCTGCTTTAAGAAGAACACCCAGGAAAACCTTGAGTAGTCATCAACAACTACAAAGGTGTAGACCTTCCTACCTAAGCTGTGAACTGGCATTGGACCAAATAGATCCATATGCAAGAGATATAAACATCTCACAGCATCCTTGTTGTCAATGCTTCTAAAGGTGGATTTAGTCTGCTTGCCCTTTTGACAAGCTGAGCAAATGCCATCTTTGACACACTTAACTTGAGGACCATTCCTCACTAACTCTTTACTAAAGAGTTTGCCAATAGTCTTGTAATTTAGATGAGCAAGCCTCTTGTGCCACTTGACACATTGAGAGACTGTCTCATCAGCTACAAGACAAACTGGAGAACTATTGTTCTCAACCATAATGTCTAAACAATAGACATTTCTCTTCCTATAACCTGTCAAAATGATCTTTTGATCACTAGACCTCTTGATATGACAACCATTTTTAACAAATGAGATGTCATACCCTACATCACTTAATTGACTTATACTAATGAGGTTATGTTTCAAACCTTTAACATAAGCCACTTGAGTAATGGTAACTAAGTTAGAAGATATGTTACCAAACCCTTTGATGATTCCTTTTTCTGAACCACCAAAGGTCACCTTTGGACCATTCTTGATAGGGATGTAGTCCTTCAGTAGTCCCCTAGTTCCAGTCATGTGTCTGGAACATCCACTATCCAAGTACCATGTAGGGGTATGGTCACTTGGATTCTCCTGCAAAACAAATTAATGAACCTTAGAACCCAAAGTAAACTTGGGTCCTTGGTGATTGTTAGTTTGCAAATTGACATAGCTACCTGCTGTCTTTCCAACAGGTAACTTGCTACTCAACTTGGCACTGGCATTGTGCCAACAATCCAAAGCAAAGTGGCCAACCTTGCCACAGCACCAACATTCAAATTTGTTGTACCTTTGCTTAGGTACAGACTTGACTGTCTTAGTGAATGTTGGGGCTTTGCCCTTGGACTTGGACTGATTCTGAACAGTCCAAACTGGGTTAACAAATCCCAGTCCAGTCTTTCCTTTATGATGAACAAAATCATCAATCAAGGGTAGCACTGATTTAGGTTTTGAAAAGCTAGCTACTAGCTCTTTCTCCTTCTGAAGATTAATCTCCAGTTTCTTAATTTGATCATTCTTAAATGTAATGGTACCCATCTGAATCACAGTAATGTGTTTCAGCCTGGCCACTTTATTTAGTTTTTGATCATAATTCTTCTCATAATCTATTGCAGCTGTCTTGAGATCAGCAATTTCCTTGGCCAAATTTTTGGCTAGGGTCTTGCTTTTCTTATAGGCTAGCAATAGTACTTGATATTCATCTAGGAGTTGATGAATATCTCCCTCAGACTCAGACATATTCTCATCACTTGATGAAGAATACTCTGACTCTGAACTTGAACTGGAATCAGAACTTTGAGTTAAGCCTTGTACCTGACTGGGTCCTGGCTGCTCCAGGTTTTTGGTACTTTCAGTCAAAGCCATCAGTCCTTGGCTTTGACAGTCTTCTTGCTCATAGATAGATTCCATGATCTGCATGAACTCTTCTTCTTCTTCAGCAAATAGCCCAATATAGGCTTCAGCATCTGTCTCTGTGTCTGAAGAAGACATATCTGAAAGAGTCTTCTCATTCTTTGCAACAAAGGACTTCTCCTTCTTTCCTTTGAAGTGTGTTTTCTTCTTGTCACTGGATTCCTTCCTTCTTTCAGGACAGTCTGCAATAACATGGCCCTGTCTATTGCAGCAGTAACAAATTATCTTGGATCCAGTTGCCTTACTTGTCTTGGTCCTTTTCTTGTCCTTCTTTGAAGGCTTCTTTTCCAGATACTGAACCTCTTTCCCTTTGGAAGATGAAGGTCTAGACCTCCACTGTTTCTTCTTAAGGAACTTCTGAAAATGTCTGGTGAATGCAGCAAAGTCTTCATCACTTTCACTGCTTGTAGATTTTGTACTTTCAGATTCTTCAGATTCTGATTCAACTACCTCAGGAGGAGGAGTTGATGACTTGGTCCTGCTCTTTCTAGGTACATCTGACTTAAAGGCAACAGTCTTTTCTCTGTATTCAGTCCTTGTTGACTTTTCTTCTTCTTTTCTTACTGACAATTGCATCTCATAGGATAACAACTTGCCAAAAAGTGTGGGAGGAGGAATTTCTCCCAACTTTGCCATTTCTCTGATGGCACAAATCTTGGTGTCCCAGTCTTTGGTTAGGGACCTTAAGAATTTGTCATTCAACTCATAGTTTGTGAACTCTCTTCCATATGACATGAGTTCATTTACAATTCTATAAAATTTCTTATAGCATTCAGTGATGCTATCTCCTCTTCCTTGCCTAAAACTCTCATATTCTTGATTAAGCAAGGACTTCCTATCTTGCCTTACTTCTTCAGAACCTTCCATGTAGACAATGAGGGTATCCCACATTTCTTTTGCAGTTTTACAGTGAATAAGGTTCTGGAAGGTGGCATCATCAATTGCACTGACTATGATGTTCTGTGCCCTTTTGTCCATAGTTGCTAGGACAATCTCATCCTTGGTCATTTCAGAGAAATCCTTTGGAGTCCTCTGATTTGCATCCAAAACTGAAATCTTCATAGGCACATATGGCCCTTCTTTGACTGTGATGTATATTCTAGGGTCAGAGGCTTCCATAAACAGCCTAACCCTCTCTTTCCAGATCCCAAAGATCTCTTTTCTGCATATAGGTAGTTTCATTGAACCCAACTCCTTATGATTCTCTGAAGAACCCATGTTCTTGATTTTCTTGAAACTGTTTCCTGTTTCCTGACTTAACTGAATCTGCCAAACTGGATCTCCTCAGACAGTTAGTCCTGATTTTGAGGAACCTGGCTCTGATACCACTTGAAAGATATGGTACCTAAACACCTAGAGGGGGGGGTGAATAGGTGACCTAAACCTTTTTAACTTTTGTTTGACAGCACAACAGTTTATCACAGATTATTACAGTTAACAGCAATTTCAGAAATCACACAGAAAAGCCACAACACAGCACAGCACAGCAGACACACTAATTTTATAGTGGTTCCCCAATCTTTGGGTACATCCACTTTCCCCTTCGCCTATCTAGCAGTGTACTAGATTCAGCCAAACTTCTCCACTAGCTCAGAACCCAACAAGGTTCCTACCTCAGGCCCAAAGCCTTACACTCAGCCAAAAGGCCTACACTCAGCCACCCAGGCCTACACTCAGCCAATCAAAGGCCTACACTCAGAGTTCTTCAACTCCTACACTCAGGCACCAAGCCCTACCCTCAGCCTTTATAAAATAGGCTTACAATCACTCAGATCCAATGGATCTTACAAGTTATAATAGAAATTACAAATTCTAACTCTACAACTCAGAAGGAATGAGAGGAGTTGAGAGTTTCTTGGAGAGTTCTTGGAAGAACTCAGCTTGATCCAAACTGACTTAGCTTTCTTCAAAGCTTCTTGAGTAGAACTGAATTAGTCTGAATCTTCTGCAGTTGATCCTTGATCTCTGCTTCTTGAAATCCAGATGACTCTGAATTCTTCTTCTCAGCCTTAGTTCCAAAGACTGAATCCTTGGTTGGAGCTCTCTCTCTCCAACTACTTAGATCTGCAGTTGGACTGCCTGATCTTCTTGTGTTGATCTTCTGTGTATCACTTCTTGATTTAGTCTGATCAACTACTTCAATCACACCATGTAATGTTTGTGAACTTCTTAATTATTATCTCTCCACTTCTGTAGACTGTGGGTGCCTATTTATAGGCTTCCTTCATGGTAACCGGCTGATCCGGTTTATAACAGTCTTTTGACTTTGCTGACAGTTGCTGTAGACCGGCTGGATTGGCAGCTGTCATGTCAACCAGTCACTTCTTGAAATTCTCTAACTGTCAGTTAGTGTCGAGACTTTCTGTTCTTAAGTGTCGACACTTATAGACCAAGTGTCGACACATGTTGTGTAAGTGTCGACACAAGTCTACAAGGTGTCGACACATTCCCTTGTATGTCTCGACACAGTTTCTTCTGCATGTGTCGACACTGAAATTGAGTGTCGACACAAGCACTTGTACTTCATTCTTTCTGTATTCTTCTAAGTGTCGACACATCTCCTTTGTGTCGACACATCTTCATGTGTAGAAACTGTCAAGTGTCGACACTGCTTCTTGGTGTCGACACAAGTCTTCATTCTTGATTCTTCAGCTGAGTGTCGACACATCCCATTAGTGTCGACACTTATACTTAGAATATTTTACAAGTTTTCTGTTCTTTGCTAAGTGTCGACACAGCTCCTTGTGTCGACACTATCTTCAAGTGTTGAGTCTTCTGGTTATGTGTCGACACATTGTGCTGAGTGTCGACACATTCTTTAAGTGTTGACTTCTTTGAGTGTGTGTCGACACATTATGCTGAGTGTCGACACATTCTTCATATGTTGACTCTTTTGATTGAGTGTCGACACATTGTGTTGAGTGTCGACACTTGTACTTAGTCTCTGCAGAATTATGCTGAGTGTCGACACAACTCCAAGTGTCGACACTGTCTGGTGTTGACTCAGCTCTTCAAGATGTCGACACTTCTGCTAAGTGTCGACACAGCTTTTCTGCATCCTTCTACACTGAGTGTCGACACAGCTCCAAGTGTCGACACTTTCTGACTGGTGTCGACTCTTCTTCCCTGGTGTCGACACAATGACTCCAAGTGTCGACACTGCTTGTCTGGGTGTCGACACAAGCTTTCTCAAGTGTCGACACTTTGCCTCTGGGTGTCGACACATGGACTTAGAAATTTTCAGCTTCAGTCCAGTGTATACCTAACCTGCACAAATAACTCAAACAAACATCAAATACATTCTGATGTATATCATTGAGTTAGGTGAGGCTTCTTCAAATCAGGTACATTTGACCAATGTACCCAACAGATATGCTACTGATAGCCCAAGATCCACAAGCAAAATACTACAATGCCAAGCACCGGAACGTGGAGTTCGCGGTGGGTGATTGGGTGTATTTGAAGATCAAACCCTTCTAAGGTGTGTCCAGGATTTGGCGTCTAAAAAAGCTAAGTCAGAGATATCTTGGTCCATTTGAAGTGGTGGAGCGAATTGGGGAAGCTTCCTATTGGCTAGCTCTTCCGACAGAACTGAGTGGATTACATGATGTGTTTCACATCTCGGTGCTTCAGAAAGCCGTCAAAGATCCATCTCAAATGATCGAGAATGATCATTTGCCGGTAGAGTATGGGCCAACAATGAAGGTTAGGCCCATTCGAATCGAGGATCGAGTTGATAAACAGTTATAGAACAAGACAATCGGGATGGTCAAAGTCCGATGGGACAACTATGGCCGTGAGGAGTTAACATGGGAGCGAGAGTAGACCATGCGAGCTGAATTTTTCGGGTTGTTTGTGTAAACTGTTGTACAGTGCATCTCTTGTTGTAACAGACATGTTTTAACTTATAACATTGTGACTGCTGATTTCCTTCCTGTGTGCAAATTTCGGGACGAAATTTCTTGTAAGGAGGGGAGGGTTGTAACACCCCAAATCCCATAGTTGGGATTCTAGTTGGGAGACACGGCCTGGTACACGGGCGTGTCCCATGGTGTGTCCTGCTGATGTGTTGGAATCGTCTCACAGACTACAATCCGAATAGGCAAGTGTACCTATCGTTTTATAGTATAGTGATAAAAATATATCAAGGTCGTATAAAAACTCGGGGCAGGCAAGTACTATTACTCACAACGATTCTATTATCCTACAGAACGATTGATGGGTTTGAAAATTAAAATGAACTAAGCTTAATTAAAAGAGAAATAAAAATATTGCGAAAGAGTGCTCGATCGACGATTCACTTTGAAATAAAATAACGAATTAAATTAGTTTAGCATTTGCAATACTATTAAGACCGTGACGGATCCGAAATTAGGAAGTAATCTCGCTAGAGCATTAAATCCCCTAACTTATAGACGTTTTGACCGAAATCTCTTTACAAGTCAAAATGGCATAAAGTCGCATTACCGAAGTGACCCGCACTATTGGATTTGACTCCAATCCGGAGGATTTACGTCATCCTATCTCTAGGGTTGCGTTCAACTCCTTCCTTCTTTGAGTGATATTTCAAATCAACGAGTCTCTCGACTACTATGAAATGATATCAAATTGCCTACTACCGTATACCGGAATACGGAGTCGACACGATAAAAATCAAAGAAGGATCAAAAATAGAAAAAATACAAATGCAAACATAAAATTAAAGATGCGTTATTTTATCGCAAAGCTCATCGCGATCGGGCATAAAATATAATTAGCTAAGCATAATAGAAGAAGAAAATAAAATAGAAGAAAGAGAAGTCATTTGCATTGCTTAAGAAAAGGAGATACGCAAAAATTAAAATAGGATAATGCTATTCTACTACAAAAAGGAAATTACAATAAAAACTACAACAAGGAAAGAAACTCTCATGAACTAGCTATCTCACTTGCTATCTAAAATCCTCCCTCTCAAAAGCATGAGACATTGGTTCCTTTTATAGGAGAGGGAGAAGATTCTAGATTGAAAATGAAGAAGAGGGGGCAAGGGGGGTGGCCGCCATGTAGGGTGGAGAAGGTGCATGAATGTCATTAATGGGGGAGAGAGGGAAGAGGCTACATGCATGCATTTTCATTTAGGAAAATAAAAATAACAAAATAAATAAAAGATGGGGGAATGGATGGGTTTAAATGAGAATGAGAGAAAGGGAAAGAGGGGTGAATGAGAAATAAATAAGAGAGAAGGAGTGAGTGGGGAGATGCATGAGGAATAAAGAGAAGAGAAAAAATAAAGGGGAGAGAGAAAGGTGGATTCATTGCATGCAATCTATGGAAATAAAATAGAGAATATAAAATAGAGAGGGGGAGAATATGCATGAATGTGGCCGGCCATGCATGGTGGGAGATTCATGCACTCGGGTAGCTTCATGTAGTGGGCTGCATGGAGTGGGCTTGGAGAGTAGCCGGGCTGCATGCATCTGGATTTGGAGGGGGCCGACCAACTTGAAGAGGGCTGCACTTCGTGGGCTGGTTGCATGGGCTCGGGTTCACCATGAGGGCTTGGCTTGCATCATGTGGCTTCAAGGGAAGGAGCCGGGCTGCTCCAAAGCTTCAAGGGCTGCATGTGGGTTGTCTTCAAGTGGAGGCTCGGGTTTAACTTGAAGTGGGCTGCATCATGTAGCATGTACCTACAAGAAAATAATGCATAATAACATTAGTTATATAACAAAACATAACACAAATAAGTAACATAATATTAGTTATTAAAACTAAACTAAACTAAACATAACAAACATAACATACTATTAATTAATTATATTCATAACAAAACACTAGTAAACATAAAACATAAAACCTATAATAAAACTATAGATTTTTATATCAAAACATAACAAAATAAAATTGCAACATAATGAGCAAATAAAACTATAATAAAACTAGGAATTATAATATCCTAACACAACAAAACTTTAAGAAGAAATAAAACAAGATATGCATAAAAATACTTAAAACATATAATTAAACTAGGAATTTTGCATACTAAAATACCCCAAAATCGATGACTAAAATAAGTCATCAAATTCCCCCATGCTTAGGCTTTTGCAATTCCAGAGCAAAAGTATGAGAAATATTTATAAGGCATTTAAAAAGTTTTCAATTAAACTAAAAATTTATTTACACCAAAGTCAAGCCAAAAATAAAATTTAGGGATTTACAAATTAAGTCCTAAATTATGGAATTAAAGTGAAAAGAGAGAAATATTTAGCCAAAAATTCTCTAATAAATTAACTAGCACTCAAAATTGAGTAAATTGCAAACAAGATTTGATTAAAATTATAAAAACCATAACTTAAAAGAAACTTAAGGAAGAATGCAACCTACTACTTATGCTCTCCCAATATTTTAATTTAAAATCTAAGACAATAATATTGGCTAAGGGATTTGGGGAGGAAATCAACATGAAGAGGTCTTTGATTGGAGGTGATCATCATTATTTTTTTTCACACCCCACCAATTTTTTTTTAAATATATATGTAATACCAGAAAATGATAGACTAACATCCTATCACTTCCCACGACATATATGAACTTTTAAATATATATGTAATACCAGAAAATGATAGACTAACATCCTATCACTTCCCACGACATATATGAACTTTTAATTCCTCTCTTCATCTGGGTTGCATATGTTTACCAGAGAATAAGAAACTAACATCTCCTTATTCCCATGACATATGATCTAACAATAAAAAAAAGGAAGGAGTTAAAAATTTTTTAGAAAATAAACTAAAATACTAGAGAGCAACTACTAGTAGATTGAGATTTCCTAAGAATCTAAAAGCATGAGGTAATAATAATTGGAATCCAAAATTGTTAAGCAAAATTACTACAAAATTGAAACTATTTAAAATAAAAGAGAAAAAGTGCTAAATAAAGTACTCTAAGCAAATTAAAACCATAAGATAATTCTCAAAACGAAATCACTAAATATTAGATTTAACTAAACATGATGAAACAAAAGATTAGCAAATCAAAAATAGTAAAAATGCTTATAAACAAACTCAAACAAAATTTCTGAAAACAACAAAGACTAAGGGAGAGGGTTTATTATATTTTTTGGATTTTGATTTTTGGATTTTTGTGGGGTTTTTCTAGTTTTTTTTTATTTTTGATAAAGCTAAATTACTTAAAAACTTTTTTGGGGTTTTTGTATTTTCTAGCTTTATTTTTATTTTTGATAAAGCTAAATTACTTAAAAACAAACATTTTTTTTGAAAAACATAAAAAGAAAAGATATTTTTTAAAAAAAAGGAGAAAAAAAATTAAAATAAAAGAAAAGGAAAAAGAGCGAAGCCCTCCCCCATGCTTGGATTTTGCATTGTCCTCAATGAAAAACAAAAAAAAGGAAGAAGAAGAGGGGGGGGGGGGGGAATAAAGTAAATACTTAAAAAGAAAACGACTTCCCCTGATTTGTAAGGCCGAATGCTGATTTCATTCCCCCATGCTTAAGCTGGACACCGGCTCAGGCCTAAGGAAGAGAAGACAAAAAAATGATGGAGCCAAACGAACAACCAGAGGTCTTATTCCTGCAAAACATAATAAGCAAACAAAAAAAGGAATAACAAAAAGTGATAAGCAAGGGGTGCCTCCCAAGAGCGCTCTTTGTTTAACGTCGTCTGAGCCCGACGTTATTGGTTAGCTAAATGGAGAATAAAAACTAAAGTGAAGGGGTAACTCCCTAAGTATGCGCTTAGGAAAGTACATCAAAAAAGAGAATAAATGAAGAATTGCACCGACATGGGGTGGGATCTTCAATGGAAGGATGCCCGGAAATGAACAGACGGAGTTATAGAAGAACTCTGCCGTATGTAAAATGGGAAAGAAGGGGTCATCAAAAGAAGAAGAAAAAAAAGAAGAAGAAATAGAAAGAGGAGTAAAAGAGGTAGAAAAAGAAAGTTCATCAACGGAAATTTCACAAGGAGAAGTAGAGACTTGTGAAATTTCGGGAGAAGAAGGGGTAGAGAGGACTAAAGTAGAAGAAAAATTATCTAAAATAAAAGAAGAAGAAGAAGAAAAAAAAGTTGGAACAGTTAATGTTTGAAGAGAAAAGGAGTCACACACGTCTTCAGAAAAAGAAAGAGAATGATGAGACGTCTTGTCATCCTCAAAAGGTAAGAAGCATGCTGGAGTATCCATAGGGGCGTCATCCAAAGGAGGAAGGAAACAATCCGGAATATCCGAATAGTTATCCCCCTCGAGAGGAAAAAGACAAGCCGGGATATCCGGTGACTCATTACACGATGAAAGTGGAGGAGACAGAGAAGATGACAAAGAAAATGAAGCGGCCTCACGAGAAAAATAATCGAGAATGGTTTTCAAATGCAAATTAATATTATCAAGAAAAGTTTGCAATTCAAAATACGCATTATCGATTGAAGTAAAATTTAGAGGCACGGCGCTTTGCGGAGCAAAATCATAAGAAAAATAAGACGGGTTCCCCATCTCCCAAGTAGGATAAAAATTGGAGTAAGAGTCAAATTGGCCACTTTGACCTGCTCCAGAAAAATTGAAATCAAAAGAGGGAGGGGTTCCCAAAATACATTCAGAATAAAAGTGGTAGTGCGACCCGCAAAAATTACAAAAAGCGCCAAAAGAAGATAATTCCATAAAAAAAACGTTAGCAAAAAAAGAGAAAATTTAATATTTTGATTTTTTTTTGTTTTCTTAAAAAAAAATTGTTTTTGCTTTTTTTTTTTGAATTTTAGTAGAAGTAATAAACTCGATGCTTTCGTAATATTGCCAAAATACTCCCCGGCAACGGCGCCAAAAACTTGATGTGTTGGAATCGTCTCACAGACTACAATCCGAATAGGCAAGTGTACCTATCGTTTTATAGTATAGTGATAAAAATATATCAAGGTCGTATAAAAACTCGGGGCAGGCAAGTACTATTACTCACAACGATTCTATTATCCTACAGAACGATTGATGGGTTTGAAAATTAAAATGAACTAAGCTTAATTAAAAGAGAAATAAAAATATTGCGAAAGAGTGCTCGATCGACGATTCACTTTGAAATAAAATAACGAATTAAATTAGTTTAGCATTTGCAATACTATTAAGACCGTGACGGATCCGAAATTAGGAAGTAATCTCGCTAGAGCATTAAATCCCCTAACTTATAGACGTTTTGACCGAAATCTCTTTACAAGTCAAAATGGCCTAAAGTCGCATTACCGAAGTGACCCGCACTATTGGATTTGACTCCAATCCGGAGGATTTACGTCATCCTATCTCTAGGGTTGCGTTCAACTCCTTCCTTCTTTGAGTGATATTTCAAATCAACGAGTCTCTCGACTACTATGAAATGATATCAAATTGCCTACTACCGTATACCGGAATACGGAGTCGACACGATAAAAATCAAAGAAGGATCAAAAATAGAAAAAATACAAATGCAAACATAAAATTAAAGATGCGTTATTTTATCGCAAAGCTCATCGCGATCGGGCATAAAATATAATTAGCTAAGCATAATAGAAGAAGAAAATAAAATAGAAGAAAGAGAAGTCATTTGCATTGCTTAAGAAAAGGAGATACGCAAAAATTAAAATAGGATAATGCTATTCTACTACAAAAAGGAAATTACAATAAAAACTACAACAAGGAAAGAAACTCTCATGAACTAGCTATCTCACTTGCTATCTAAAATCCTCCCTCTCAAAAGCATGAGACATTGGTTCCTTTTATAGGAGAGGGAGAAGATTCTAGATTGAAAATGAAGAAGAGGGGGCAAGGGGGGTGGCCGGCCATGTAGGGTGGAGAAGGTGCATGAATGTCATTAATGGGGGAGAGAGGGAAGAGGCTACATGCATGCATTTTCATTTAGGAAAATAAAAATAACAAAATAAATAAAAGATGGGGGAATGGATGGGTTTAAATGAGAATGAGAGAAAGGGAAAGAGGGGTGAATGAGAAATAAATAAGAGAGAAGGAGTGAGTGGGGAGATGCATGAGGAATAAAGAGAAGAGAAAAAATAAAGGGGAGAGAGAAAGGTGGATTCATTGCATGCAATCTATGGAAATAAAATAGAGAATATAAAATAGAGAGGGGGAGAATATGCATGAATGTGGCCGGCCATGCATGGTGGGAGATTCATGCACTAGGGTAGCTTCATGTAGTGGGCTGCATGGAGTGGGCTTGGAGAGTAGCCGGGCTGCATGCATCTGGATTTGGAGGGGGCCGACCAACTTGAAGAGGGCTGCACTTCGTGGGCTGGTTGCATGGGCTCGGGTTCACCATGAGGGCTTGGCTTGCATCATGTGGCTTCAAGGGAAGGAGCCGGGCTGCTCCAAAGCTTCAAGGGCTGCATGTGGGTTGTCTTCAAGTGGAGGCTCGGGTTTAACTTGAAGTGGGCTGCATCATGTAGCATGTACCTACAAGAAAATAATGCATAATAACATTAGTTATATAACAAAACATAACACAAATAAGTAACATAATATTAGTTATTAAAACTAAACTAAACTAAACATAACAAACATAACATACTATTAATTAATTATATTCATAACAAAACACTAGTAAACATAAAACATAAAACCTATAATAAAACTATAGATTTTTATATCAAAACATAACAAAATAAAATTGCAACATAATGAGCAAATAAAACTATAATAAAACTAGGAATTATAATATCCTAACACAACAAAACTTTAAGAAGAAATAAAACAAGATATGCATAAAAATACTTAAAACATATAATTAAACTAGGAATTTTGCATACTAAAATACCCCAAAATCGATGACTAAAATAAGTCATCACCTGCTCTGTATGGCTGAGCAGCCTATCGAGTGCTCGACGAACTGCACTTGACGAGTTCTTGAGAGGGAACATAGGCATGTCAGAGGGTATGTCCCCCTCTGGTCACGAACTTCGCTCGACGAAAAATACGCTGGAGGCGTGTCTGATGTCGTGTAAGGGTATACGGCCTATGACACGGGCGTGTACTTCTCTAGATTTGGCCAGGCAGTGAGGCCTGGTAACACGGGCAGGAAATGGGTGTGTCTCTAGGCATATGACTTGTGATACGGGCGTGTCACATGGTCATATCCTATTCGGGGTAAATCGGGTATGTGCGCTTGAGGTACAAGACCCCAGACATGGGCGTGTATGAAGGCATATTAGGGCACACTGCCTGTGACATGAGCATGTCACATGGTCGTGTCCTGCTCTAGGTAAGTCGGTTGTGTGTTGCTTAAGGTATACTGCCTGTGACACGGGCGTGTCACAGGCCGTGTCAGCCAAAAATAAGACCTTTTTGGAAAATTTGTGGCCTTCCATTTCCTTCATCTGGGATGTGATGGCCCAGGCTTTTCCCCACTTCTTTAAAGTTGTAAAAGAGAAGATATCTCTCAATATTCACTTGGCCATTCTCTTTCTAAGAAAGCTAGAGAGAATGGAGAGTAAGGAGGAGGAGGAAATGTGTCGGCCACTGGTGGAGCTGCAGAGTTCTGATTCGATATCTGAGGTCAGCGTTGCGGAGGCAAGGCCGCTGCGGTTCTTTCCAGCCGGCTAGAATTCCATGCTCCAAAGAGGTCATCAAGGGTAACGATCTTTCTTCCTTGGACATGCGAAGTTCTTCCTTTTTGGCATGTGCATGGATTTCCCCCACCAGAGGGTGGAATGTTAAGGGATTTCCTTGGGTTGATTCTGGGAATCCCCAATAGTTTGGCATATAGATCCATAAATGGTGTAACGGTCCAGGCCCATCACATGGGAACCCGCTGGACCGCCGGCCTACCAGAGTCCAGACCCGGGCCCACTCATGGTAGTCAGCCTATCACATTCAAGCCTGCAGGCCATGTACCCCAACCCCTCTCCAGCCTGTTTATCAGCACGGTAGGTTGTTGCCACTGGGTCTCAAACCCAGGACCTTGATAAGAGAGCTTTCCTCCACTCCCTCACCACCAACTGAGCTGCAGCTTAGTTGGTGGTGAGGGAGTGGAGGAAAACTCTCTTATCAAGGTCCTGGGTTCGAGACCCAGTGGCAACAACCTACCGTGCTGATAAACAGGCTGGAGAGGGGTTGGGGTGCATGGCCTGCAGGCTTGAATGTGATAGGCTGACTACCATGAGTGGGCCCGGGTCTGGACTCTGGTAGGCCGGCGGTCCAGCGGGTTCCCATGTGATGGGCCTGGACCGTTACAAAAAGTGCACTTTTTATAACGGTCCAGGCCCATCCCATGGGAACCCGCTGGCACCGCCGGCCTACCATGGTCCAGACCCGGGCCCACCACTGGTAGTCAGCCTTTCACATTCAAGCCTGCAGGCCATGCACCCCAACCCCTCTCCAGCCCACCGGCGGGTTGTTGGTGGCCGCAGCCTCCCTTTGATGAGGTAAACTCGATAGTCAAGCCCGCACTACGGGGACTTCCCAGGAGGTCACCCATCCCAGGACTACTCCAGCCCGAGCACGCTTAACTATGGAGTTCTTTCAACTCTCATCACCAATTGAGCTGCAACCGCCAGCCTACCAGGGTCCAAACTCAGGCCCACCACTGGTAGTCAGCCTTTCACATTCAAGCCTGCAGGCCATGCACCCCAACCCCTCTCCAGCCCACCGGCGGGTTGTTGGTGGCCGCAGCCTCCCTTTGATGAGGTTAACTCGATAGTCAAGCCTGCACTACGGGGACTTCCCAGGAGGTCACCCATCCCAGAATTTCTCCAGCCCGAGCACGCTTAACTATGGAGTTCTTTCAACTCTCATCACCAATTGAGCTGCAGCTTAGTTGGTGATGAGGGAGTGGTGGAAAGCTCTCTTATCAAGGTCATGGGTTCGAGACCTAGTGGCAACAACCTACCGTGCTGATAAACAGGCAGGAGAGGGGTTGGGGTGCATGGCCTGCAGGCTTGAATGTGAAAGGCTTACTACCAGTGGTGGGCCCGGGTCTGGACCCTGGTAGGCCGGCGGTGCCAGCGGGTTCCCATGGGCTGGGCCTGGACTATTACAAAAAGTGCACTTTTTATAACGGTCCAGGCCCATCCCATGGGAACCCGCTGGCACCGCCGGCCTACCATGGTCCAGACCCGGGCCCACCACTGGTAGTCAGCCTTTCACATTCAAGCCTGCAGGCCATGCACCCCAACCCCTCTCCGGCCTGTTTATCAGCACGGTAGGTTGTTGCCACTAGGTCTCGAACCCAGGACCTTGATAAGAGAGCTTTCCACCACTCCCTCATCACCAACTGAGCTGCAGCTCAGTTGGTGATGAGGGAGTGGTGGAAAGCTCTCTTATCAAGGTCCTGGGTTCGAGACCTAGTGGCAACAACCTACCGTGCTGATAAACAGGCCGGAGAGGGGTTGGGGTGCATGGCCTGCAGGCTTGAATGTGAAAGGCTGACTACCAGTGGTGGGCCCGGGTCTGGACCATGGTAGGCCGACGGTGCCAGCGGGTTCCCATGGGATGGGCCTGGACCGTTATAAATGGAGTACGGAATAGACATTCTCTATGAAGCCCATCTGGATAGGTTAGTCTGTATTGGTTATGTTGTATTTACACACCAGAGAAGACTCCGCGGTTAAACGTATAGTTTGTCGGGTCGATGAGTTGGGCCTGTGAAGGGCAGTAGCAGGAAGTACTGGGGTGGTAGTCCAGGAAAATACCCTTGTGATGCCTGTGCTATGTGCTATGGCAAGACCAGTTTTCTGGCACTACATGATGCTGCAGGGTTTGGGAGGAGTTGGGTGCAGAAAGTGAGTTCTGCGGAACCCGCTAAGCGATCGTGAAGGACAGTAGCATGAAGTCCCCTTGTTGATTCTGAAGACATTCCGTGGTGGACATTGTGGCTATTATGACGCTAGTGTGGACATTGTGGCTATTGTGAAGCCAGTCCGTGGTGGACATTGTGGCTATTGTGAAGCCATTCTGTGGTGGACCTTGTTGCTATTGTGAAGCCAGTGCTTGGTGTACAGTGTGGCTATTGTGATCTTTATGAGCACTTGAAAAGGCCTCGTGTTGAACAGGAAAGGTTAAAGTGCGGTCAGTTGGACATTGTGGATAATGCGCCTTATATTTAGCCTCGAGTACGTTGGTATTTGGTGATGGCAAGTTGACTTGAGCAATAAGGGGTGGTGGATTCGTACCTGCATTATGTCCGTCCGACTCGAAGACCTGAAAGTGCGGTCAGTTGGAGCGCATAATGAGAGTCTTAGGCCTGTGCGCCGGAAAGACTAAATGCTCAACTTTACCGTTGGTTTTCGGACCTAGAACGGTGGTGGGACCCTAGTTCGCTGGTACACTAAGAATGTACCCTGAGTGAAAGGATCGTCGGGCCGCGTGGCTGACGGTTTTGATGGATTGTTTGTGTGTGAGAGAACAATGTGTGATGTATATATATATATCTACCTATGAATTGTTATGCCTACAGGGAAGGAATACCACTGAACCGGAAAAGGGGTATGTTCTTTAAAAATTGGTCAACTGAATGCTGACTGTTGCCTTGTTTTCCACCGTTGGGTGGGCTGTCCTTATATAGGTGCTGGAGAACCGAGCGGAACATATAAAGGTTGAAGTCCCTGCTGCTACTGCTGCTACTACTGCTACTGCTAGCCCTTGAAGGCTATAGTGAAAAATGTTATGGTTTGTTCACGTGTGGCCGGCCTACACACCGATTTTTGGAATCCACACTTATAAAGTGTAACTATAAGGCCATAAGGCCAAACGATTTTGTATTTGGTGTACATTCCTATATAAATGTGGGTATTTATATCAGTGGACATTCATGGTTAGAGTTGTATTTATGTTAAAAGCTTTCGCTATAATGCTATGAGTTAGGATGCACATCTCTGATATCAACCCGTGAGTTCGCCGCCTGTTTTGTGGCATATGGTGTGGGGCCCCGGCCGGACCATCTATTATATAATATATGAACGGATGGAGATGTTATATAGAGCAGCACATCTCCCAACTATTCAGGGAGCAGTACAGCCTAATGCTGGTCCCAAATAGAAAATGAGATACAATATCTATGAGTGCTGGTTTTGTTGCAAAGTGGGCCACTATGTTGTAGATTGCTGGCACAATCCTTCATTGTCCAGAGGTGGCCAACCTATCAGAAATTCTGCAGGAAGGCATTGTTATTTTCAGACTAAAGTGAACCTAGGATGCAACAGAAATTGGGGTCCTAAGGTAATGTGATTTGTGTTCTTTTCAGAATAGTTCAACTACCAAATCTCCAAAATGGTACTTGGACAATGGATGTTCCAGACACATGACTGGAACAAAGGAGCTATTGAAGTAGTTTACTCCAGTAAAGAATGGACCCAAGGTCAACTTTGGAGGCTCTAACAAGGGGATAACCAGAGGCTATGGTAATATCTCAATTGACATAATCATCATCATAAAGGTGGCTTATGTGGAGGGGTTGCAACACATCCTCATAAGCATAAGACAACTATGTGATCTTGGTTATGACATTTCCTTCCAAAAGGATAAGTGCCACATCAATAGGTTAAGTGATCAAAGTGTCATCTTAACAGACAGTAGGAGTGGGAATGTCTATTGCTTAAACATTTCTTGCTTAGATAATCATTCCCCTATATGCCTAGTTGCAAGTGACAAAGTCTCATATTGTGTCCAATGGCACAAGAGACTGGCTCATTTGAATTATAAGACCATTGTTCAGGTCTTCAGTCATGAGCTTGTTAGGAATGTGTAAATATTTACTTTAGGATTGAAAATGACCTAGATGGGGGTGAATAGGTTCAATTTAATTATGCCTCTCCTTTTCTGTTGTTAGAATACTACTTTAAATAAAGTGATTTACTCAGTCAGATAATTAACATAAACTAAACAATAATTAATAGAATTAACATGGCACAGCAAATCAGCACACACAACACAATGCACACAGATTTATAGTGGTTCGACAATTTATGGGTACATCCACTTCCCCCTTCTCCTATCTAGCAATGAACTAGATTCAGCCAAACTCCTCCTCTTTCCTTTACTCAGATCTTTAGATATTACACCTCAAAGCCCACCCGGCTCCTACAACTCAGACTTCACAAGTCTTACCACTCTGATCACCAAGATCCTACACCTCAAGTTCTTCCCAAGAACTCTACCTCAGAATGAATCCTCACTCCTACTTCTCAAGCAACAAATGCCCTATAACTCAGAGAATTTCCAACTTGTCCTACCTCAGGCAATCCTAGCCCTACCTCAGCATTTATAACACGGGCTTACAATAATAAGATAATAAATCTCCTCCACTCAGATCAACAAATACATCTTACAAATTGAATATAACAAAAAATTGAATCAGAAAATGTCACCCAGTTTGAGATTTGAGTAATAGCTTCTTGATGTGATCTTGATGATTGTGCTTCCTTTGATTCTGACAAAATATATCTGATCAAACCCTTCTTAGCTTTTCAAAGCTTCTTGAAGTAAAAATTAGAGTTGACCTAAGCTGGAGAGATGTTGAAGATGATTCTTGATCAGATCTCTCTCCACCTTCTAAATTGTAGCTGAAGCTTCAAACTTCTGAAGTAGAAATTAGAGTTGATCTAGGCTGGAGAGATGTAGAAGATAATTCTTCATCAGACCTCTCTCCAACTTCTAAATTGTAGATGAAACTTCAAACTTCTGTCTCTTCAAAATTGTGCTTCTTCTTCTATGTTTTTCTTTTTTTATATATATTTATCTTTCTTCTGAAGACTGAATCCCTTTAAATAGTCTCTGACAGGAATAACCGGCTGATCCGGTTAATAACTGACAATTTTGATAGCTGTCAGTACCTCCGTCTTGATATTTGTACTTAGGAAATAAGTCTGCTAAAGTATTGACACTTGGTTGTTAAATGTGTTGACACATGTCCTAGGTGTCGACACAGCTCTTGTATTGGTGTCGACACACTTCTGAATGTGTCGACAAAGCTCTTCAACTTGTCTCGACACAACTTCTGTGGAATGTGTCGACATAAGTCCTTTGTGTCGACACAGTGGTCTTTAGTCTCGTTATAGCTTGATTATAGTGTGTCGACACTAGTCCTGAGTGTCGACATAGTTGACTTTAGTCTCGATATAGCTTGAATAGAGTGTGTCGACAGTAGCCCTGAGTGTCGACACATTTGTCCTCAGTCTTGATATAATATGTATAGAGTGTGTCGACAATAGTCCTGAGTGTCGACACAGTTGTCTTTAGTCTCGACACACTTGTCCTTAGTGTCAACACAGCTTTACCTTATCTCGACACAACTTGTTCAGTATGTGTCGATACTAGTCTTGTGTAACACATCCACTGTAATGTCCGTATAATATGGTTCCGGTCGGGTCCCCACAACATACAGATGCCACAGCTTTAGCGTTAAAAGATGATATTAACTACCCAATCTCAAACCTCAGAATATAACAACAGCAGAAACCGAAAACATGACCATAAGTTATCCACATACATAAGAGTATCAAAACGGCCTTAAGGCCTTACAATAATAGGGAGTCCAAACTCAAATGCTAACATCAAGCATCAATGTGCATAAGCACTCCTAAACTACCTCGGCATGCAAACCGTAAAACTAGAGCATCAAACATACAATTCCACAACTAGAGCTAGTACAAAACTTGTAATACTTCATGAGGCTTAGGCCTTTTTGGCCGGCGAGCAAGCTCCTGCTTGCGATCCTTGCCCTGTAAAAATTGGTGGTAACGTCGGTCAGCAAAGGCTGACCTCAAATTGTGTAACCAACACATCTCCTCCCGGCCGCCCCTAACGGACCCAGGGTACCCCTCCAACCTGCAAGTCAACACTTCGTATACCATATACATAAACATGTAAAGCTCTAAAAGAACATGTTTGGATGTCTCAAACAATAAACACGTTTTCAATGTTGAGCATATAATAAAAGAGGCCTACTATACAGCATGTATGCAAAACCCGGGATTCACCCAAGGCACCCTATCGCGTATGCAACTAGCACATCATCATAACATCTGGGTACTCCCGATTTCCCCATTGTCGTTAAGCAGCAAAAAAAGGGTACTGCAATTCCCCTAACGACATAAAAGCCGCCACACGGAAATCTTGCCAAGGCCCCACTCACTCGTGTGTCTTAGACCCAGGCTTGCTTGTAAACTCTTACTTCACGCGTCAGGATTCCGTCTCACACACAGACCGATTCTAAGAACCCTTGTTGGACCCCACCCGCTCGTGGCTTCATTGCCTAGGCTTGCCCAATGCTTGGAGTTCTCGTCAGTCTCACAGAAGGGGACTAGTCTCGCCGAGACACTCTCCACACATGACCTACACGTCACGGGAAAGCCAGTCGACCATGGAGATAAAGCCGTGCATTAGCACATAACAATACATAACCATTCCCACCCTAATCCATTGTTTGTACTGCAACGTCCCCGCGCACCAAGGAAATTATCTACCGCCAATGCGGAGCTAACCTTTTCCACTAAGGAAACCATCTATCGTTAGTGCAGAGCTAACCTTGTCCGGTTCCGGCTACACTTAGTTACTCGAGAAAAGGGGGAAAATACATACATCACAAATGGCATCTTTCCGCAACGGATTTCTACAAAATCCTTAAGGCTCACTATGCAACATCACCGAGTCGGACTAACGGTCGTAACTACGGCTTCACACAGCATGCCTAATCCACTAACGGGGCGGATCTCTAATGCAAAATCATGTCGAGGACAGACCCAATCGATCTGGAGGTTCCTCTTGAACCAAGGCAACCCAAACCCCTCTTATTTTAGACATTTGGTTCCCAAAAGATCGAAAGAAAAAGATGCTAAGAACGCATCCTAGAAACTGTGAGGAGAAGTGTCGTTACCTTACGGCCCCTCTTCCTAGCCATGGGAACGTAGCCGGAAGAAAACTACCACAACGGACTTGCCTCCGAGGATCGGGACTCGACTCACGATTTGGGGCTCTAAAGATTCTCCGGCAGCCAGATCTCTCCTTCACCTTCTTCCTTGCTCTCCCCTCTCTTTAAAACTTTAGAAAGAGAAAACTTGATGAGGAATGAGGGTTTCAAATCATATTCTTGTACTTAACATAGCAAGGAACACTCTGTACCATCAAATCCTACTAGAAGGAATCAAATGGCCACGATTTGCACTTAAAACCAAAATCCCGTGCCGAACACGGCTTGTGACACGCCCGTGTCCAAGGCCGTGTGCCTCAATAGACACCGAAACCATCGCACCCTGAACAGGACATGGGTTCTGGACACGCCCGTGTCACACTTGACACGCCCATGTCACTCAGTACACGTCCGTGTTGATCGACATGTTCCTCCATCGACATATGACCAAACACAACCCGAAGAGAACACAGGTCCTCGACACGCCTGTGTCGATTTTGACACGCCCGTGTCTGGCTGAACACGCCTGGGCTCCAGGCCGTGTTCCTCCCCCGACACAGCCGGCTAACATCCCGAGCAGGACACGGCCTGTGACACACCCGTGTCTCTGGCCGTGTTCGTCATATCGATGATCATCGACCGTATTTTCGTAGACCACTCGGAAAAATTCATCGAACTCGAGCACGACATGGCCCAGGACACGGCTGTGTCCCAGGCCGTGTTCACTATCTCGACACTTCGTCGAGGGCAGTTCGTCAGCCACTCGGGTTGTTTGTCGAACCTGAGCACAACATGGCCCTGGAAATGCCCGTATCTAAGGTTGTGTGACCCTTACCAAGACCCAAACTTGGCTCTAAACGCTGTCCGTCCCACTTTCGAGTTTTAGGGCGTTACATCCTGAGTGTCGACACAGTTGCTTTCTTGTATCATAGTGTTGTCCCAAGTCCTGCGTGTTGACATAACTTTCACCTTGACTCAGCACTTCTACCTTAAGTGTGTCGACACTAGTCTTGAGTGTCTCGACACTTATATTTAGCTTTAATTACCTGCACATATGAACTTAACATCCATCAAATACAACAATGTGCATATCATTAAGCTGAGAAGACTTCTGCAAATTTAGTATATTGAGACTAATGTACTCAACAATCTCCCCCTATTTGGAGAAGTCATAACCCTAATTCAATTATATACAACAAGATACCATAAAATAAAGATAAAGACATTTAAACATACAGTGCAGTTGATGGTTAAAACTCCAAAATTATTTACGGTCACGCGGCGACCCGGCGGTTTTATTTAAGTAAAAGGCGGAATGATTTTATTTAGAAAACGGGGCGCGCGTATTTATTTATTTGGATATAAAACGGTTTAGATCGAGTTTTAACGAAAGGAGGCAAGTGCACCTATCGTGAGTAGTACAGGATATTCCGGGTGGAATATCGAGGTCGTATTGTTCTCGGGGTCGGTTCGATTATTTCTACTCTTCCCTGGAGAGGACTATTATTTTACCGATAATACTTGTCGGGTATTTATATATATAAAAGAAAGGCATAAAACATAAAAAGAAAGCATAAAAAGAAAGCTTGAAGGTGGTGCAGATGAAGAGCTTAGCTCGATGGCACCGAAAAAACAATTGAACTAAAATAAACTTTAAATAAAAAGAGCTCCTAAATTTCTAATTAATTAAGGCGGAGACTTGGCCGTGGAGGTTCCACTAAAATGAGCTCACCTATCTCTAGGACTATCGCTCACCTGAACGCTAAGACTATTCGACCGGGCTCTCATCCGACGAAGGATTCCTCTTAACGCCCGCATTACGCTAAGAACCCCGCTATTGGGTGGGGAACCCAATCCGGTAGAGTTGGCGCGCCTCCTCTCTCGAGGGTTAGTGCGGAACTCTCTTTGCCAAGGGGTGATCGGTCCATATGCACGGCCTCTCGGCTGGCTAGCTTATGGACTACGGAAATAGGGCCCACGCATCGATATGTGGTCCTACGCGTCGTTAACCCCGGTCAAACCTTAAGTACTTTTAATTAATTAGAAAGATATGACCTTTAATTATTTTAAGCTATTTTATCTGTCCCAATGCTCTTCGATACCGAGGGCTAAGAACGGTTAGCCACTCATCGGAATGGGGACGGCTTGCGAGAAAAGCAGTAAATAAAGCGATAAAGAAAGCAGTAAATGAAAGCGATAAAATGAAAGCAGTAATGGAAAGCTGAAAATTGCAAGTCCTACCCAAACGAGTAGGACTGAAGAAAGCTGTAAATTGCGAGTCCCGGCGCAAGTGCGTGGGCGGGAGAAAGAAAGCGGGTCCTACTCAAATGAGTAGGACTAAATAAATGCAACACACGCATACACTCGACATAAAGTAAAACTCACGCACACACTCTCTCGACATAAATGAAAACACACACACACAAATCCCACTCAAATGAGTAGGGAAAATTAAGACCTGCCATTTAACTCGAATGAGTAGGCGGAAATAAAGAAAATTACAAACTCACGCACTCTACAGAAAGTAAAACACACGCACACACTCGACAGAATTGAAATAAAGCAAAGCGCCATTTAACTCTTAACGAGTAGGCGAAAATAGATGCACAAGTACAAAAAATGTAAAAAACTAAGTTATCTAAAAATGAAAACAACAGCATTTCTACCGCTAGAATGCGGTAGAAATGCATAAAAAGTGAAAATAAAAATTAAACGAGCGAAAAAGTTTTGCAAATAAACTAAAAATGAAAGTGCTTGAAAACTTAAAACGAATACATTTCTACCGCTAGAATGCGGTAGAAATGCGTAAAAAGAGAACGAAAAAATTAAATAAGGAAAAAGTTTTGGAAAATAAAGGAAAAATACAAGTGTTTAAAAAAAGAAAATGACAAATTATTCATTCTTATAATGCTATAAAAATGCCTAAAAAGTGGAAGAAAAGTTAAAAGTACGAAAAGTTTTACAGAAATAACAAAAAAACGGCTAAGTAAGAAAAATCGAAACCACTTTCTAACCATTTTTATATTTTCATAAGGATGAACAAGGACGGAAAAGCTAAACTATTAGCACCATTGAAGCTATTAAAACACAAAAATTTACGCTCATACACTCACACACCCATTTAAAAGAGAACAAAAACTAAGTTAAAACAAGAACAAAAGATAAGATTGCATAGGGGAGATTTGCATTAATCCATTCCAAAGTCATGTTGAGAGAAGAAAATAAAACACATTTTATTAAATAAAAGTACGAGTTACAAAGATACGAAAATAAAACTAAGGAGAGGTGGAGAAATATCTCTTACATAACCCTTGGAAGCATTTCGGCAGCACAACCCTATACAAAATGGAACCCAAAAGGGGAACAGGAACTCAAGCAGAAGCTCTGAATTTATAGGGAAAAATTTACAAGTACACGCCCTCGGTCACGAGCGTGACAGGGGGCGTGTCAGTACTATTTGCGAAGGCGGCCGGCGATTTGACGGGAAAGTGGACTTCGGGCAGGACACGTGTCGGTCTCGCAGTGGTCACGCCCCAGGTCACGGGTGTGACGCTGGGCGTGTCAAGCAGGTGGATCTGGGCGCGGGTTGCGCCGAAAGTCTTCGGGCAGGTCTTGTCGGGCCAGCTGCAAAGGTCATGCCCCAGGTCACGGGCGTGACTCTGGGCGTGTCAGTTGGTGTCGACACTCGACGAATGTCGAGCGAAAAGTGTCGAGTTGAAATCATTGAGCTGAGATTGAGTCACGCCCTAGGTCACGGGCGTAACTCTGGGCGTGTCGAGGAGGTCGACGATCGTTGAGCTGGAAACGTCGAGCGGGTGGACACGGGCTTGGGTCACGCCCCGTGTCGGGTGACACGGGCGTGACCCCGGGCGTGTCAAGCTTTGCTTCTCAAAAATTTGCTGATTTCACGGTTTTTGACGTGTCACGCCCTGGTCACGGGCGTGACCAATATGTCACGGGCGTGACATGGCAATTTTTGGCAGATTTTTCATTTTTTCTGAAACATAAAAATAAAGCAAGTCAGCAAAATTATTTACAAAAAAGGAGCAATTTATTAAGCAAAAATATATAAAAAAGACGAAAAGAAATGAAAACGACTAAATTAATGTACAGAAAATTAGGTATATTTACAATTCATCAAATACCCCCATACTTAAGCTTTTGCTATTTCAGAGCAAAAGTTGGAGATGAACTTATAAGGAATAAAAGAAATCTTAAGTTTAGCTACCGCTTGAATTAATTAAAAGTAAGATCAAAATAAACATCCGGGGTTAAAGAATTAAATCCTAATTTATGAAATGTTATAAATAGAGGAAGAGTTTCAAAAAAACTTCTAGATAAAATAAAATAGAAAACAAAAATTTATTTTTGTTAGTTTAACAAAGATGGATTGGATTTATATAAAATACCTTAGCTTAAAAGAAGTTAAAGGAAATAATGCAATTTAAAAATTATGCTCTCAAAAAATTTTAAATTAAGTCTAGAATCATTGAAATGAGATAAGTGGTTTGGTGGTTTATGAAGAAGGCTTGAATATTGAGGCGAGGCAATTTTTTCTCGAACCTCCAATTTTTTTTCTTTTTGGATAGTTAGGAAAATGAAATCTTATTTTCTTAACACATAAATTTTTTTTTCTTTCTTCATAAATAATAAATAACCCAATGTATATGTGTAGGAGTAATGAATTTTATCCTCTTACTCCATAACATATAATCTTTTTAAATATTGGGTGCCTATGTTTACGGAATGAAATCTTATTCTCATTGACATAAGATCTTTTAAGGGATAGGGGTAAACATGACAAGTAAGACATGAAAAAAAAAATGGAAGTGGGTTTAGTTTTCCAAAAGGAAAACTAGATTTTAATAAAAAAGTTTTGAGAGCAACCTTTTTAAAATGAACGTTCCAATGTTTCTAAAAGCAAAGAGTAGAAATAATTGAAATCCATGGATGTTATTTTCTAACATAAAAAACGAGCTTCTATTTATAAAATTAGAAGTGGTGGTGAAAAACAAGTTCCCTATTATAAGGAAAAGACATAAAAAATTCTTTAAGTCTTAACCCCAGACACTTAAATCTATCGAACTTTAATTAATAAACGAATAGTAAGCAAAGAATAACTAAAATTCGCATATAAATTAACTCGAAACTAGATTTGTGGAAAGCAAAAAGGGTTAAGAAATGGTATATTCGATTTATTTTGTTACATAATTAACAAAACATTTTTTTGGAATTTTTAGAGTTTTTATCATTTTTTTATTTTTTCTGATTATGATCTTTTTTGTTGTTGAATTTTTAGAGTTATTATTTTTTTTATGAATTTTTGGTTTTTCTAATTTTTTTGATGTTTTAGTGTTTTATGATAAGTAATTTACAAGAATGAGAAGAGAAAGAAGTGCATTTACAAAGAAGATAGTGGGAAAAGAGAGATTTTTACAAATAAAGTACAAAGTAAAAACTCGAATGCAGCCCGCGAACAGACTCTTATTTGAATGGTTGGTTCGATGAGTCGAACGTCGCGGGCAGGCAGAATGCAAGCTTTTATAAATAAGAAGATGGGGGGGGGATTTTTTTACAAAAAATATTTACAAAGTAAAAAGATTTTTTGAATTTTTGAGTTTTATGAATTTTTTTTGAAGTTTTATGATAATAAAAACAAGGAAAAATTTTTTAGATTTTAAGTTTTGCAAATTTTTTGTATTTTTGATGAGTACAGAATAAAAAATGCAGTATAGGAAAACACTCCCATACTTAAACCCAACATTGTCCCCAATGTTGCAGTCTAAGTATGCGGAACGATTAATATACAAAATATTATAAGTACCGAAAAGAAAAAGAGAAAGACAGGAGCTTCCCTTAGACGAGTCCGGGAGGCCCAGGTCGAAACCCTGCATTATTATTAGAAGAGGAAAGAATAGCAAAACAATAATAGAAAAAAAACAAAAAACGAAAAATGCGACTAAAGGGTTGCAGGCGGTAGGGGGGTAAGTGCGTGGGGGAGTCGAAGGTAGCTAAGGCCTTAGCGACCACTGCGTGATAAATATGTGATCCCCTAGCGCGCACAATAATGGAAGCGCGCCGAAGCAAAATGAAATAAAAGAAAACAAATTAAAATAAAAGAAGTTAAATAAAACATAGATACATTTATTAATAACAAATTGTATATATTTTTTTGTGTGTGTTTAAGTAGATTTTTTTATTTTTTAGTTGGTATTTAGTTTTTAGTTTTTTTTTGAGTTTTTTAAGTGTTAAGTTTTTCTCTTTTTTTTATTATGTTTGTTTTTTTTTCATTTTTGAAGTTTTTAGATTTTTGTAGGTTTTTGGTTTTAGAGTTTTTTTTTGTGTTTGTTTGTTTTTAGATTTTTTAGATTTTTTGTTTTTAGGATTTGTAGGTTTTTTAGAGTTTTTAGATTTTTTGAAGTTTTAAACTTTTTCAAGTTTTTAGAGTTTTTTGGTTTTTAAGTTAGTTGTTTTTTGTGTTGTTTTGTTTTTGTAGTAGAAAATGACGTCATTTCAAAAAAATATTTTATAAATAATAATAATATGATAAAAAGAATATATTAGTTTTTTAAGTTTTTTTTTAAGTATTTTATCATTATTATTATTATGATTATTATTATGTTTTTGTTGGCCATTTTTAATTTTTGTTATAATTATAAATATAAGTAAAATTAATAGATTTACAGGGTTCAAAATAACGAAACGACAATCTCCCCGGCAACGGCGCCAAAAACTTGATGGTTAAAACTCCAAAATTATTTACGGTCACGCAGCGACCCGGCGGTTTTATTTAAGTAAAAGGCGGAATGATTTTATTTAGAAAACGGGGCGCGCGTATTTATTTATTTGGATATAAAACGGTTTAGATCGAGTTTTAACGAAAGGAGGAAAGTGCACCTATCATGAGTAGTACAGGATATTCCGGGTGGAATATCGAGGTCGTATTATTCTCGGGGTCGGTTCGATTATTTCTACTCTTCCCTGGAGGGGACTATTATTTTACCGATAATACTTGTCGGGTATTTATATATATAAAAGAAAGGCAGAAAACATAAAAAGAAAGCTTGAAGGTGGTGCTGATGAAGATCTTAGCTCGATGGCACCGAAAAAACAATTGAACTAAAATAAACTTTAAATAAAAAGAGCTCCTAAATTTCTAATTAATTAAGGCGGAGACTTGGCCGTGGAGGTTCCACTAAAATGAGCTCACCTATCTCTAGTACTATCGCACACCTGAACGCTAAGACTATTCGACCGGGCTCTCGTCCGACGAAGGATTCCTCTTAACGCCTGCATTACGCTAAGAACCCCGCTATTGAGTGGGGAACCCAATCCGGTAGAGTTGGCGCGCCTTCTCTCTCGAGGGTTAGTGCGGAACTCTCTTTGCCAAGGGGTGATCGGTCTATATGCACGACCTCTCGGCTGGCTAGCATATGGACTACGGAAATAGGGCTCACACATCGATATGTGGTCCTACGCGTCGTTAACCCCGGGCAAACCTTAAGTACTTTTAATTAATTAGAAAGATATGACCTTTAATTATTTTAAGCTATTTTATCTGTCCCAATGCTCTTCGATGCTGAGTGCTAAGAACGGTTAGCCACTCATCGGAATGGGGACGGCTTGCGAGAAATGCAATAAATAAAGCGATAAAGAAAGCAGTAAATGAAAGAGATAAAATGAAAGCAGTAAAGGAAAGCTGAAAATTACAAGTCTTACCCAAACGAGTAGGACTGAAGAAAGCTGTAAATTGCGAGTCCCGGCGCAAGTGCGTGGGCGGGAGAAAGAAAGTGGGTCCTACTCAAATGAGTAGGACTAAATAAATGCAACACACGCACACACTCGACATAAAGTAAAACTCATGCACACACTCTCTCGACATAAATGAAAACACACACACACAAATCCTACTCAAATGAGTAGGGAAAATTAAGACCTGCCATTTAACTCGAATGAGTAGGCGGAAATAAAGAAAATTACAAACTCACGCACTCTACAGAAAGTAAAACACACGCACACACTCGACAGAATTGAAATAAAGCAAAGCGCATTTAACTCTTAACGAGTAAGCGAAAATAGATGCACAAGTACAAAAAATGTAAAAAACTAAGTTATCTAAAAATGAAAACAACTGCATTTCTACCGCTAGAATGCGGTAGAAATGCATAAAAAGTGAAAATAAAAATTAAACGAGCGAAAACGTTTTGCAAATAAACTAAAAATGAAAGGCCTTGAAAACTTAAAACGAATACATTTCTACCGCTAGAATGCGGTAGAAATGCGTAAAAAGAGAACGAAAAAATTAAATAAGGAAAAAGTTTTGGAAAATAAAGGAAAAATACAAGTGTTTAAAAAAAGAAAATGACAAATTATTCATTCTTATAATGCTATAAAAATGCCTAAAAAGTGGAAGAAAAGTTAAAAGTACGAAAAGTTTTACGGAAATAACAAAAAAACGGCGAAGTAAGAAAAATCGAAACCACTTTCTAACCATTTTTATATTTTCATAAGGATGAACAAGGACGGAAAAGCTGAACTATTAGCACTATTGAAGCTATTAAAACACAAAAATTTACGCTCATACACTCACACACCCATTTAAAAGAGAACAAAAACTAAGTTAAAACAATAACAAAAGATAAGATTGCATAAGGGAGATTTGCATTAATCCATTCCAAAGTCATGTTGAGAGAAGAAAATAAAACACATTTTATTAAATAAAAGTACGAGTTACAAAGATACGAAAATAAAACTAAGGAGAGGGGGAGAAATATCTCTTACATAAACCTTGGAAGCATTTCGGCAGCACAACCCTATACAAAATGGAACCCAAAAGGGGAATAGGAACTCAAGCAGAAGCTCTGAATTTATAGGTAAAAATTTACAAGTACACGCCCTCGGTCACGGGCGTGACAGGGGGCGTGTAAGTACTATTTGCGAAGGCGGCCGACGATGTGACGGGAAAGTGGACTTCGGGCTGGACACGTGTCGGTCTCACAGTGGTCACGCCCCAGATCACGGGCGTGACGCTGGGCGTGTCAAGCAGGTGGATCTGGGCGCGGGTTGCGCCGAAAGTCTACGGGCAGGTCTTGTCGGGCCAGCTGGAAAGGTCACGCCCCAGGTCACGGGCGTGACTCTGGGCGTGTCAGTTGGTGTCGACACTCGACGAATGTCGAGCGGAAAGTGTCGAGTTGAAATCGTTGAGCTGAGATTGAGTCACGCCCTAGGTCACGGGCGTGACTCTGGGCGTGTCGAGGAGGTCGACGACCGTTGAGCTGGAAACGTCGAGCGGGTGGACACGGGCTTGGGTCACGTCCCGTGTCGGGTGACACGGGCGTGACCCCGGGCGTGTCAAGCTTTGCTTCTCAAAAATTTGCTGATTTCACGGTTTTTGACGTGTCACGCCCTGGTCACGGGCGTGACCAATATGTCACGGGCGTGACATGACAATTTTTGGCAGATTTTTCATTTTTTCTGAAACATAAAAATAAAGCAAGTCAGACAATTATTTACAAAAAAGGAGCAATTTATTAAGCAAAAATATATAAAAAAGACGAAAAGAAATGAAAACGAGTAAATTAATGTACAGAAAATTAGGTATATTTACAATTCATCAGCAGTTCAGTAAGTGAATTATCACAGATAAACACACAAACTTAACAATAATGCAGAGTAAAAATAAGTCAAACAATTTCAGTCCTAATTAATCAACACATGAAATGTAGAATAAGCCATGATTTTCATTAATTGTTTATCTTAGAATTTACTGATACAAGTTTTTTGTTTACTGAATAGTTACAGGTCAAAATGTTCATAAGAAATATAAAACTTAGAAAATCATAAGGCAGTTTAGGTTCCTTAATAATTATGCCTTCGCCTGACTGTATCTTGGCTTTCATTTCAGGCTCATTGTACTCAGCAACTGCCTTTCCTTTGGCCTCCTTAGCTTTATCTTTTGCTATTGCTTCTTCCTCTAGCCTTTGCCTCTCAAATTAATGATATGGCTTTGGGAAATACTTGTTGGGCTCTATGGACTTAGCAGGAAGCTTTCCTCTCTTCAAATCTTGCCTGAATTTTTGAATCATATCTTGATGTTTCAAGTGTTTAGCCCATTCATGTTCAGAATACCATTTCCCTCTATCAGTAATATTAGCATTCACAGCTTTCCAAGCAGTAAGAATGATTGATCTGGAGGTTGGACTCCATTGCTCAAAATCAGGTTTAGTCTGAGCCTGTTCTCTGAACCTTTTCTTTAATAACTGAGCTTCAGTCTCTGGAGCAACAGCAGCAGGCCTGTCCACTTTATCAAATATTACATTCTTATGTATGCCTTGAGGAGGACTATACATGTGATGAGCAGCTGCTTGAACAGACTCAAAATTGGTTGGGGCTGCTGGAGGAAATAATTAAGCAGGAGGTGCTTAAAGTAGAGGTGTTTGTTGATAACTAGATTTAGTTGTTTGATCACCCTCATACCATAGGGGAGGAAAGCCTAGAGTATCTCTGATATTATTTTCTATCCAGATAGCTTGTTCAGCACTTGCCTTAATCATGACTCTCTCCACATTTATGACTTCTCTCTCAATATGATCTCTTAGATCATTCTTATGAAATATGGCATGTCCATCAACAAAATTGATACCTGTAGTCATTGTATTCTTAACCCTCAGTAAATTGTTGTCCAAATTTTTATAAGAATCTTTGATATTCTTCAAGAGAGATTCAGAATGACTTTGCTGTTTGGTATTGATGTCTATGCCAGTAGAATCAATTTTGGTTTCCAAAGCTGTGGTTTGGGTATTAATTTCTCCCAAGGTGGTTTTATGCATCATTATCAGATTCTCATTTAGCCTGTTCTAATTTTCAAGGACACATCCTTTCTTGATTGCCAAATCATCTTGTAGTTGCTTGGCATCCTGTTGTTACTTAGCCAGATAGATTAGTGCATGGGCTCCTTTCTCAAAGAAAGCAATCATATCAGTTTTCAAAAGATTTACTTCAAATCTTTTTGACTTGATTCTTGGGCCAGCTGATATTGCAACTCCTTGTTTCTTTCATCAACATATTTCTCTAAATCTTGCCTTTACTTATCAAGCATTAGCTGTAGTTGAAATAGCAAAGAGCTATGATCAATTGTAGGAGTTGATGATGCTCCAGACTGAAGATATTGGTTGTAGCTCTTGCTCTTCTTCTTCATTGCATAAAGTTTTCTTTTCTTCTATTGACAAGCCTCTACATCCTCAGATTCAGAAGAACTAACCTCTTCAACTTGAGGTGTCTCTTTAGTTTTCTCAGTAATAGGGGTCAACTCCCCCTATATTCCTGTACCTTCTTGATTAATATGAAAATTATCCATAGTAATATCTGCATGCTGAATTTCAGCATTAGGTATCTCAATCTGAGAATCTGTAATTCTCTCTTCCTGAATATTTGTATCTTTTCTCATTGGAACTTCTTGTTCAGTCTCTTATAGAGTTGCTTCTCCCATCACTTGATCAGAGATTTCATGTCCAGGTGCTTGTGATTATTCTATGTCTTGAACCACATGGTTGTTGTTGTATCCATTGGCAATTCTATGAGGTTCTCCCCCTCAGCTAATTCTCTTTCTGGTATGATCTCCCCTTGAACTTGTACACTGGTCTCAAGGAATTGCCTAAGAGACCTGCCTTGTACTTTCTCTGGATTTTCATCTGAACTGAAGTTTACCTCTTCTTCAGAATCACTAGTGGATACTACTTCCTCTACCACTGATTTCTTACCATTTATCTCCTTTTTCTGCTTAGGTGCTGAAATTTCCTTAATCTAGACTCTGTCCCACCTAGACAAGATTCTCAGGTCCATTCTCCTCATATGATTAATATTAGTTCCATGTTTCTGATTGCTGCAATCTGGAATTACTTTTACAAGATACAAACTAATTATTCTACCCATATTGAGCTTCTGAATTACTTCTACAATCTTATCAAACAACACTGTATTCCAGTTAGTATTGATTATGAAGATAATTCTAGTCATCAGATTAAAAATGACATTAGAAATCCTATCATGTGCTCCAGTCTTGCAGAGGAGCACCTTTCCTACTATTTCAGAAAGGAATTTACCTTAGGAATTCATTTCCTTCCTGTTGAAAGAATGTCCAAAACTAGTGGTTGGAGGTAGTCCACACCAAACTAGTGCCTCAGCTATCTTGGTTGAATCCAGTTCATTTTCCTGTGAAATTCTTGGAATCTTAAAGACTTTAGCCAGACTTTTGGTAGTTACCTTTATCCTTTATCCATTAACAGTGGATTTTATCATGTCAGAGTTAGAGTTTAAGGAGGCATTAGAGAAAAATTCAGATACCTCTCTCTTCCAGATCTTGGTTGGTTTTGAAAGAAGATACTCCAACCCTGCCTCATTCACAAGGTCAATCACTTTCCTTATATCTTTATAAGCATTGCGCACCAGTTTATATCCCTCGTTGATGTGATCGTCCATCTTTGGTGCCATTCTTGATGAAAGATCTTGAGTTTAAAGGGTGTTGACTATGGATTTCGAGGTCTCGACACACAATGATTAGTCTCTCAAGATACTGGCGAGTGAAGTAGACAAAACCTAACACCTACTATTTATAGTATCAGGTGTTTGAAGGTGATAAGGCACGCTGCATTTAGTGATTTTCTCATTATTGGGAAATTTCTGGAGTCCACAAAGAAAACCTAAGCTGTCGAGATGTGTCGACATGTGTCGACACAAGGTTTATGTTTCTTGACACAGACCTTAAGGTCTCAACACAAACTTGTAATGTCTCGACACACATCCTCTTATCAGGGTCAACACACATCTACTAATCAGTGTCGACACACAGTAATGTGTCTCGACACATCTTTTCTACTAGTGTCGACACACTCTGTGGTGTCTCGACACACATGTACTAATTGTGTCGACAGACACTCTGGTTTCTCGACACAATTCTTCGACTTAGACAAATTTTGTGTTCTGACTAATTTTTCTTGTTTAATTAAAGTAAAAAAACTTAAAATATATATTTATTCCTAATTAATCATTCTTTTAAGTGTAATTATTTATTAAATAATCAACCTGCCTAGTTCAAATTTAAAATAATTGAACTTACTTTCATCTAGGGGCTTTGTAAAAAATATCAGCAACTTGTCTTTCAATTGGAATATGTTGTAAGCTAATATTTTATTTTTCTACATTCTCTCTGAGAAAGTGATATCTATTTTATATATGTTTAGTTCTACTATGAGAAATAGGATTATTAGCAATAGAAATTGCACTAGTAGAATCACAGAACATTGTAGATTTACTTAGTTGAATACTGTAGTCCAGTAGTTGATGTTGAATCCACAACAGCTGTGCACAACAACTTTCAGCAGATTTGTACTCTGATTCTGCTATAGAGATAGCAATACTTGTTTGCTTCTTAATACACCGACTGATAAGTATTTTCCATAGAAACTGGCAAGTTCCAGAAGTACTTTTTCTGTCTTCTTTACACCCTGCAAAATCTGCATCTGTGTACCCAGTAAGTTCAAAATCAGTATCCCTAGGATACCAAAGCCAAAGATTGGGTTTGCCCTTAAGATATCTCAGTATTCTCTTAACAACAGTATAATGAGACTCTTTCGGGAATGCTTGGTCCCTAGCACAGACGTATGTTGAGAACATAATATCTGGCCTACTAGCAGTTAAATACAGGAGTGATTGTAACTCCCCCGATTTTTCGATGATTTTATTTGTTTGGGCCACGTCAGATTTATGATGTCGTGGCATTACTTTTAACATCAAGTGTTGGATTTCAGTAGTTTTGGACGTGCTCGTCAAGTTTCGTCGCAACCCGAGCGTTTTTGGAGTCTCGGCACGCGATCGAAGTTTTGGGTTTTGTTTATGTTCGCCGTATGTTTTGGCGTTTAATATCCCGGGAATGGCTCGTAGGATTTTTGTTTTGACTTTGCCGGTGTGCCCGTAGCAGCAGTTTTCGCCTACGGCGTGAGTATCGTTTAATTCGACGCGTTTTAGCCTTTAATTTGATCTCATATTTCTTGTTCAACTATCTGAACACGATGATTGCTATTTTAATGTATTGGGCTTGTGTTGATTCTCGAGAAGCCCTCCTAAGTTGTGGGTTTTCGTCTAACCGAGTTTTTTTCGGTTTTTTTTCTGGGCATTGTGTCGGGTTCGACGATCGTCGAGCGGAGCTCGATGATTGTATTCCATTTTCCTGGGCGCTGTGTCGCGTTCGACGATCGTCGAGCAAAGCTCGACGATTGTTTTCTTTTTCTAGGCGCTGTATCGAGGTCGACGATTGTCGAGCGTAGGTCGACGATCGTCGAGCGTAGCTCGACGATTGTTATTCTTTTCTCGGTGTTGTCTGGAGGTCGATGATCGTCTAGCGGAGCTCGACGATTGTCGTGCTGAGCTCGATGAATCATCGAGCGGAGCTTGTTGTAGGTATAGCGGATCTCCGTGTTGAGTTCGACGATTTTAGAATTGAGTTCGACGATTTTCGAACTGAGTTCGACGATCGGGCCCTGCTTTCTGCATTCGATGATTTTTGAACAGAATTCATGAGTAATCCTCTGGCTGTACTCGAGTAATTGCCTTATACTCGAGTAATATCCTTGCTATACTCGAGTAAGTGCCTTAGTACTCGAGCAATCCCCGTGTCGTACTCGTGTAATTCCCTTATTGCTCGAGTACTCCTTCTCTGTCACTCGAGTAGTCGTAATGAACTACTCGAGTAGGTCTCTGTTACTCGAGTAGTTGTAATGAACTACTCGAGTAGGTCTTTGTTACTTGAGTAGTTGTAATGAACTACTTGAGTAGGTCTCTATTACTCGATTAGTTGTGATGAACTACACGAGTAGGTCTTCTGTTACTCGAGTAACTCCTTCCCTCCTGTCTTGGGAAAACCGGTTCAGCTGAACCTGGTTTATTTTGCTGTTTTTCCTGTTATCACCCTTAGTATAAGTACCTTCTTCATTTTCTTCATCTTCTCCGATTCTTTTTTTTTCCTCCCATACCAGTGCGGCGTGAGCGAGATAGAAGTTTTCCGTCCTTAATTCTTCCAGTGGCCGTTGACGGTGCTCCGGTGCTCAGAATTTAAAACCAATCATAGATCTGGAAAGCTCTCATCGAGAGCTCCTCCCTCGTGGTAATTTTCTTCCCCGTTTCTTGAGATTTTCTCATTAGGGTTTTTCGGCCCTAATCCACTTTTCGACCCTTTTGTCTAGATTTTAACTCCTCCCGCAGTCTTTTGCCCCGATCTACGACGTTATGCGATTCAGAGGACTTTTTCGGTAAAACCAAGGCAAGTGGTGGTTTCCCCTCATTTCTCTTTGTCCGATCTGATGGTAAAGACTATACTTTCATGTTCTTTAAATTTTCTGCGTTTATTTTTCCAAGTCATTGTGATGATTAATCGTTTCAACGTTCATTCGTTGTTGTACAATGTTGTCTTCGAAAGCCCGATTTTCTCTGGTTTTGGTTAATCGTTCCTGGTATGTCTTAGTGATGGTTATGCATGTTTTAGCTTTCATTATTTAGCGCGTTAGAATTTATTTAGGACTATAAATTGCTTCTAGAGGTTGATCAACCGCGTCTCGAGTTCGGCAATGTCAAGTAGAATCTGTCGAGCTAAATCTAAAGATATTTGTGTTGTGGTTTCTTTAGGTTCTTGAATGCGGGAGTTAGTGGACGATTCCACCACCGTAGTGTTTGTTACCCTCATTAGTGCCCTGTGGAAGTCTACCTAGTTTTTGCATGTCTGCAGTGTATGGTGGAGAGTATGAGACTCCCTCGCAGTTAGACGGATTATATATCTGTTGTGTTTTTGGGTGGTGTGTCCAAGAGTGACCACTTCGCCTGTGTTTTTGGGTGGTGTGTCCAAGAGTGACCACTTCGCCCGTGTTTTTGGGTGGTGTGTCCAAGAGTGACCACTTCACTCGTATTTTTGGGTAGAGTCGACCACATGTGAATAATAAGGATTTTTTATTTTTTTTCTGGTGAAATATTCATGTAGTCACCATATAGCCTCGTGCATCTGGTGTACTCTTGTGGAACGTGATAAATCACGTAGGAGTTCTTTTCCCATTGATGCCCTGTTTTCTTTTGTACGTTACTTCAGTGCTTTTGGTCTTGGGTTGGTACCCCTGTTGACCTTTGTTTATTTTGGCTTATTACTTTTCCTGCCACTATTTGTACCTTCTTGCTGAGGTGTTGTGTCCTTGGAATGCCTCAGGTTCAGAGCAATAACAGTTAGCAGTACTGGTTTTGGAGTTTTCTGGAGGCAGTGTTGGCCGTGGTTGTTGACTCGTCTTAGCGAGGTAGTTTGTTGTTTGTTTAATTTTACTAGTTCAGACATACTTTTGTTCGTGGGTTCGTGTCAGTTTGTTGGCGCCCACTAAATTGTTAGTTTTTTGATACTTGCTAGCTGCTCATTTCTTTAAATGTGGATGTGAATTATTTATTCTCTAGGAGGATTTATGTTAGGAATGCATGTTAGGTACTTTCAACTATAAAATCTACTACTATTATTTCATGCATTACATAATTTGAAACTCTAAGGTGTTATTTTTAGCGACCGTAAAAACTATATTTCCTACTATAATAAATTTAGAGTCTTGCATAGTATAAGTTTTCCTTTAGGGATGTTTATACTCATGTAGGATGTTTGAGTTAACCTAATCAAGTATTTTTCCGCAACGTATAATATACTTTGATTCGTGGTCTAGATGAGCCACTAAGCCGAGGGATACGGCTAACTACTGCACTTAACTGATTTTCCTTAAAATAACTTAAAAAGAACCTTTCTTCATATTTAGTTTGGCGTCTGCCTGAGCGTCGGTAGTTATCCCCTACTGATGTGACATCATGACGTGTATTTTCCCTTACTCTGATAATCTGTTTCTATGCGGTGAAAATGCGTGTTATGACAGTTGGTATTAGAGGGAGGTTGCTTGACAATTTGTCGGGTAAGCTTCCCTTATTGGTATTAGGTGTTTAGCATCATATCATACATACACTGATATGTCATCAGCACGTCTTGGCTGAAGCACGAACACTACACTCATAGCATAACAGGAAGTATACGGGGCATATTATGTAGTATAGGATGCATAATATGTGTCTGTATATGGATCCACCATAGGGGGAACATGTGAGGGTTATGTAGTATGAGATGCATAACCTCACCACATGAATGCGACTAGCACATTTCTTTTTTGTTGCATGAGAATGTTATATAGTATGGGATGCATAACACTTTCATGCGTACGCCGCTCATAACATGCATTATGGCCTTTTTTAGAATGCATAGTACAATCATGCAGAGCATAACATTGCATAAGCACAACGTGCCAAGCTAAAGATTTGCGGGATGAAATATGTACACACATGGTTTTAAATCAGAAAACGAATATAAATACATGCATTCATGTCATAGGCACAAGAGTCAATAGGATGAGAGGATATCATCCTAAGTAGGACATAACATCGTTATAAAATCCTAGAGTAAGTTGCAGCATAAGCAAGTGTCTTTTAAGTATGGTCTGAACTAGTCGTGTGGCTTTGTTGTAAGCTAGGATTTTGATGAGTGGTTCGTTTGCTCTTTAGAAATGCCGCCAAAGCATCCTGCGATGAGGTTGACTCCCCAGTCAGAGGGTGAGTCATCAGGTGTGCAAAGTGACGCAATTATCGAGAGTCTGCGTTAGAGCAATGAGGCTCTATCGAGATAATTGGTTGCGATGCAATAGAAAATTGAGTTTTTGTTGTCTGCTGCTCCTATGGAGCAACCTTCAGCGCAAGATCCCTCCTCGTGCCAAGATGTGCCCGATACCTCTGCCCCTCTGGTTCCCCCGATGGAGATACCACCAGAAATGAATTTCATATCGCACTTCCAACGGTTGGGGCCTCCCATCTTCGACGGGAGTGCTGACTTTATGATTATAGATGATTGGATCATCTCCATCGAGGAGATGTTTTCGTATTCCGAAATTCTAGAAGCCCAGAAGGTGATGATAGCAGCCTATCAGTTAAAAGGTCTGGCGAAGAGTTCGTGGATTCGGGAAAGAGAGGGTCTGAAGGAAAGCTAAACGGGATGACCAGCGAGGAAGCCCAAACCTCTATGCAAGTCATATCAGGTTAGCCTCAGTTTAATTTATCCTTGTTAGTTATCGTTGTTGCCCTAGTTATCGTTCATTTCGTTATGTATGTTACAGTTTTAGGGGAGTTTAAGGTGCAGAATAGGTGGGGCCGCGTTCTTTTCAATTCGGGTGCCACCCATTCATTTGTGGCCCGGAGATTTGTCAATAAACATCATCTGAGTGTGGACCATTTGGGAGGCTTCTTCAATGTCAAGCTCCCTTCCGGTGATTCTGTGATATCTAACCAAGGAGTTCTGAGATGCCCTATTTAACTTGGCAATTTTCTGGCCTTTGCGGATCTGATGATTTTGGAACTGTCTGATTTTGACGTGATTCTGGGCATGGACTGGCTGTCCAAGAATGATGCGGTCATCCAGTGCAAGGCAAAGCGATTGGATTTCAGAATGGACGACAGACAACCTATGAGCGTCTATGGATTTCAGGACAGAGTTTCTCCTGTAATTTCTGCAGTACGTGCTTATCATGCTATAGAGCCTGGTTGCGAGGCATTTTTGGTTTCTATTTATGCTCTGGAAACAGCTTTTGTTACACCACATCTTGAGGATGTCTCGGTGGTGCGAGAGTTTCCAGATATTTTTCTTGATAGTCTTCGAGGACTTCCTCCTGAAAGGGAGATAGAGTTTGTGATAGACCTCGAGTCAGGTACTCGTCCTATTGCTAAAACACAGTACCGTATGGCTCAGCGTGAGTTGGATGAGTTGCGTACTCAGCTCGATGAGTTGCTGAAGTGTGGTTTTATTAGACCAAGTACTTCTCCATGCGGTGCTCCTGTTTTGTTCGTCAAGAAGAAAGATGGATCGATGAGACTTTGCATCGATTATAGGGAATTGAAAAAGGTAACCATTAAGAATAGATATCCCCTGCCAATGATTTATGATTTGTTCGACCAATTGTGTGGTAGCTCTGTATTTTCAAAGATCGATCTTCGCTCAGGCTACCACTAGTTGAGGATTCGAGAGGTAGATATTCCCCGAACCGCATTCCGTTCTCGGCATGGACATTATGAGTTTTTGGTGATGTCTTTTGATTTAACCAATGCACCCTCTGCTTTCATGGATTTGATGAATCAGGTATTTAAAGATTTCTTGGACTGATTTGTTATTGTGTTCATAGATGATGTCTTGGTGTATTCCCGCAATGTTGAGGAGCATACTCAGCATTTGCGTCTGGTTTTGTCGACCCTGAGGGAGCATAAGTTATATTCAAAGCTGAGCAAGTGTGAGTTCTGGCTACCTCAGGTGCCATTTCTGGTTCATGTTGTAAGCAAGGACCGTATTTCTGTAGACTCGACCAAGATTTCTGCTGTAATGGAATTAGAGAGACCTTCTACACCTAAGAAGATTATGAGTCTCTTAGTCCTGGCTGGCTATTATAGAAGATTCGTGGAGGGGTTTTCAGTGTTGTCTGCTCCTCTAACTAGACTTACTCAGAAGAATACTGCTTTCATTTAGAGTGATAAGTGCGAAGAGGCTTTCCAAGAGCTGAAGAAGAGATTATGTATTGCTCCGATTTTAACCTTACCTACTGAAGGAGTAGAGTATGCTGTGTATGTTGATGCGTCACACATCGGACTTGGTTGTGCTTTAACGCAAGAAGATAAGGTGATTGCGTATGGATCGAGACAACTAAAGATCCACGAGAGAAACTATCCTACGCATGATTTGGAGTTTGCTGCCGTAATTTATACGCTGAAGCTTTGGAGACACTTATTATATGGTGCGTTGTCCAAGATCTATACGGACCTTAAGAGTTTGATGTACGACTTCACTCAGAAAGAACTAAATCTGCGCCAACGTCGGTGGTTAGAATATGTGGCGGATTATGAAGTGGAAATTCTTTATCATCCGGGAAAGGCTAACGTAGTAGCCGATGCCTTGAGTAGAAAGACCGCTAAGATTTTTAATATGTTGGTGCAGTCCTTGATAGAAGAATTTTTGTTAATGGATATTGAGGTTGGGAGTAGTACTGTGCCTGCTAGTCTAGAAGCAGAAGAACCCTCTTGGATTTCCCTTACTCGAGCACATCAGAAGGATGATCCTAATTTGTTGCACCTCCGGAATAGAACTTTGAAGGGAGAGCTACCCGATTTCTCTGTGGACGAGTTGGACAACCTGAAGTATCGGGGTAGATTTTGCGTCCCCGCCTTTGGTGATATTCGAGCTAAGATCTGTGCTGAAGCTTATGATTCCAGTGTAGCCTACCACCCTGGTTCCACTAAGATGTATAAAGATCTAAAGCAAATTGTTTGGTGGTCAGGAATGAAGAATGACATCGCAAAGTTTGTATCGAAATGTTATGCTTGTCAGCATGTTAAAGCTGATCACAGAAGGCCTGGTGGTAAATTGACACCGCTTGATATTCCAAGTTGGAAATGGGAGAGTATTTCAATGGATTTTATCACCGGTCTGCCAAAATCTCCTCCTGGGCACGGCTCTGTTTGGGTGATAGTCGACAGACTAACAAAGTGTTCTCACTTTGTTCCATTTAAGATTGGTTACTCGATGAAGAAGAAAGCTGAGTTATATCTTGAAGAGGTCATCAGGTTATATGGTGTGCCTGTTAGCATCATATCAGATGGAGACTCTAGATTTACGTCTCATTTTCGGGAAAAGTTTACAGGAGGGGTTGGGTACTGATTTAAGGTATTCCACTGCCTATCATCCGCAGACTAATGGTCAGACGAAAAGGGTAAATCAGATCGTAGAGGATATGATCAGGTGTTATATTTTGGATCATGGTGGTGCTTGGGATGAGCATCTCAGACTCATGGAGTTTGCTTACAATAATAGTTATCAAGAGAGTCTGCATATAGCTCCGTTTGAGGCCTTGTATGGGAGGCATTGTAGGACCCCATTGATTTGGGCTGAAGTTGGTGAGAGACCGTTGTTCGGTCTGGAAGCCCTTGAAGAGATGAATTGTGACGTGACTCATATTCTTGAAAAGATTCGTGTGGCTCAAGAGCGCTATGAGAAGTATGATAATCGACGAAGGGTCGATCTGGAGTTTGTTGTTGGAGACTTGGTTTTTCTGAAAGTTTCCCCGATGTCTGGCATTAAAAGGTTTGGAAGGAACCATAAGTTAGACCCCCGGTATGTGGGACCTTTCCAGATTCTTGAGCGCATTGGAGTGTCTGCTTATAGGCTGGATTTTCCTGTGACCTTCCCTGGTGTCCATGCTGTGTTCCATGTGAGACAATTGCGGAAGTGTGTTCGTAGTGATCGTCAAGTCCTCGACTCGATACCCCAGATTCAGCCCAACATTACATGTGTGGAGGAACCTATTCGTGTTCTGGATTCTCAAGAGCGTGTGTTGCGGAGAAAGACCATCCCTATGGTCAAGATTCTTTGGAGAAATCAAGACGTCGAGAGCGCGACGTGGGAATTGGAATCGGCGATAAGGGAATCTCATCCTCACCTCTTCTCATAGCTTCGGGTATGTTGCTATATTTTCAGTTATGTTGGATTTTGTCGTTTTTAGGTTGATTTTGGAGTTGTGATAAGTTTCAGGACGAAACTTCTTTATAGGGGGAGTGACTGTAACGCCCCTGATTTTTCGATGATTTTATTTGTTTGGGCCACGTCAGATTTATGATGTCGTGCGTTACTTTTAACGTCGAGTGTTGGATTTGAGTAGTTTTGGACGTGCTCGTCCAGTTTCGTCGCAACCCGAGCGTTTTTGGAGTCTCGGCGCGCGATTGAAGTTTTGGGTTTTGTTTACGTTCGCCGCATGTTTTGGCGGTTAATATCTCGGGAATGGCTCGTAGGATTTTGGTTTTGACTTCGTCGTTGTGTCCGTAGTGGCAGTTTTCGCCTACGGCGTGAGTTTCGTTTAATTCGGCGCGTTTGAGCCTTTGTTTTGATCTCATATTTCTTGTTCAACTATCTGAACACGATAATTGCTATTTAAATGCCTTGGGCTTGTGTTGATTCTCGGGAAGCCCTCCTAAGGTGTGGGTTTTCGTCGAACCGAGTTTTTTTCGGTTTTTTTTCTGGGCGCTGTGTCGGGTTCGACAATCGTCGAGCGGAGCTCGACGATTGTATTCCCTTTTCCTGGGCACTGTGTCGCGTTCGACGATCGTCGAGCATAGCTCGACGATTGTTTTCTTTTTTGGGCGCTGTATCAAGGTCAACGATCGTCGAGCGGAGCTCGACGATTGTTATTCTTTTCTCGGTGCTGTCTGGAGGTCGAAGATCGTCGAGCGGAAGTCGACGATCGTCGAACTCGATGATGGTCGTACTGAGCTTGACGAATCGTCGAGCGGAGCTTGCTGTAGGTCTAGCGGATCTCCGTGTTGAGTTCGACGATTTTCGAATTGAGTTCGATGATTTTTGAACTGAGTTCGACGATCGGGCCTTGCTTTCTGCGTTCGACGATTTTCGAACAGAATTCGTGAGTAATCCTCTAGCTGTACTCGAGTAATTTCCTTATACTCGAATAATCCCCTTGCTGTACTCGAGTAAGTGCCTTAGTACTCGAGTAATCCTCGTGCCGTACTTGTGTAATTCCCTTAGTGCTCGAGTACTCCTTCTCTGTCACTCGAGTAGTTGTAATGAACTACAAGAGTAGGTCTCTGTTACTCGAGTAGTTGTAATGAACTACTCGAGTAGGTCTCTGTTACTCGAGTAGTTGTAATGAACTACTCGAGTATGTCTCTGCTACTCGAGTAGTTGTGATGAGCTACACGAGTAGGTCTTCTATTACTCGAGTAACTCCTTCCCTCCTGTCTTGGGAAAAACGGTTCAGCTGAACCCGGTTTATTTTGCTGTTTTTCCTGTTATCACCCTTAGTACAAGTACCTTCTTCATTTTCTTCATCTTCCCCGATTCTTTTTTTCCTCCCGAACTAGAGCGGCGTGAGCGAGATAGAAGTTTTCCGTCCTTAATTCTTCCGGTGGTCGTTGACAGTGCTCCGGTGTTTGGAATTTCAAACCAATCATAGATCTGGAAAGCTCTCGTCGAGAGCTCTGCCCTCGTGGTAATTTTCTTCCCCGTTTCTTGAGATTTTCTCTTTAGGGTTTTTCGTCCCTAATCCCCTTTTCGACCCTTTTGTCTAGATTTCTACTCCTCCAGCAGTCTTTTTCCCCGATCTACGACGTGGAGCGATTCAGAGGACTTTTCCGGTAAAACCAAGGCAAGTGGTGGTTTTCCCTCATTTCTCTTTGTCTGATCTAATGGTAATGACTATACTTTCATGTTCTTTAAATTTTTTGTGTTTATTCTTCCAAGTCATTGTGATGATTAATCGTTTCAACGTTCCTTCGTTGTTGTACAGTGTTGTCTTGGAAATCACGATTTTGTCTGGTTTTGGTTAATCGTTCCTGGTGTCTTAGTGATGGCTATGCAAGTTTTAGCTTTCGTTATTTAGTGCGTTAGAATTTATTTAGGACTGTAAATTGCTCCTATAGGTTGATCAACCACGTCTCGAGTTCGGTAATGTCAAGTAGAATCTGTCGAGCCAAATCTCGAGATATTTGTGTTGTGGTTTCTTTGGGTTCTTGAATGCAGGAGTTAGTGGACGATTCCACCTCCGCAGTGTTTGTTACCCTCATTAGTGCCCTGTGGAAGTCTACCTATTTTTTGGATGTCTACAATATATGGTGGAGAGTATGAGACTCCCTCGCAGTTAGACGGATTATATATCCGTTGTGTTTTTGGGTGGTGTGTCCAAGAGTGACCACTTCGCCCGTGTTTTTGGGTGGTGTGTCCAAGAGTGACCACTTCGCCCGTATTTTTGGATGGTGTGTCCAAGAGTGACCACTTCGCCCGTGTTTTTGGGTAGAGTCGACCACAGGTGCCTAATAAGGGTTTTGTATTTTTTCTGGTCAAATATTCATGTAGTCACCTTATAGCCTCGTGCATCAGGTGTACTCTTGTGGAACGTGATAAATCACGTAGGAGTACCTTTCCTGTTGATGCCCTGTTTTTTTTGTACTTTACTTCAGTGCTTTTGGTCTTGGGTTGGTACCCCTGTTGACCTTTGTTTATTTTGGTTTATTACTTTTCCTGCCACTATTTGTACATTATTGATGAGGTGTTCTGTCTTTGGAATGCCTCAGGTTCAGAGTAGTAGCAGTTAGCAGTGCTGGTTTTGGAGTTTTCTGGCGGCAGTGTTGGCCGTGGTTGTTGCCCCGTCTTAGCGAGGTAGTTTGTTGTTTGTTTAGTTTTACTAGTTCAGACATACATTTGTTCGTGGGTTCGTGTTAGTTTGTTGGCGCCCACTGAATTGTTAGTTGTTTGATACTTGCTAGCTGCTCATTTCTTTAAATGTGGATGTGGATTACTTGTTCTCTGGGAGGATTTATGTTAGGAATGCATGTTAGGTACTTTCAACTATAAAATCTACTATTATTACTTCATGCATTGCATAATTCGAAACTCTAACGTGTTATTTTTAGCGACCGTAAAAACTATCTTTCCTACTATAACAAATTTAGAGTCTTGCATAGCATGAGTTGTCCTTTAGGGACGTTTATACTCATGTAGGATGTTTGAGTTAACCTAATCAAGTATTTTTCCGCAGCGTATAATATATTTTGATTGGTGGACTAGATGAGCCACTAAGACAAGTGATACGGCTAACTACTCCACTTAACTGATTTTCCTTAAAATAACTTAAAAAGAAATTTTCTTCATATTAAGTTTGGTGTCTGCCTGAGCATCCGTAGTTATCCCCTGCTGACGTGGCATCATGACGTGCATTTTCCCTTAGTCTGATAAGCTGTTTCTATGAGGTGAAAATGCGGGTTGTGACAGTTGGTATCAGAGGGAGGTTGCTTGAAATTTGTTGGGCAACCTTCCCTTGTTGGTATTACGTGTTTAGCATCATATCATACATACAACGATATGTCATCAACACATTTTGGCTGAAGCACGAACACTGCACTCATATCATAACATGAAGTATACGGGGCATATTATCTACTATGGGATGCATAATTCGTGTCTGTATATGGATCCACCATGGGGGCAACATGTGAGGGTTATGTAGTATGGGATGCATAACCTCACCACATGAATGCGACTAACACGTTTCTTTTTCGTTGCATAAGAATGTTATATAGTATGGGATGCATAACATTTTCATGCGTACGCCGCTCATAACATGCATTAGGGCCTTTTTTAGAATGCATAGCACAATCATGCAGAGCATAATATTGCATAAGCACAACGTGCCAAGCTAAAGATTTGCGGGATGACATATGTACACACATGGTTTTAAATCAGAAAATGAATATAAATACATGCATTCATGTCATAGGCACAAGAGTCAATATGATGATAAGATATCATCCTAAGTAGGACATAGCATCGTTATAAAATTCCAAAGCAAGTTGCAGCATAAGCAATTGTCTTTTAAGTATGGTCTGAACTAGTCGTGTGGCTTTGTTGTAAGCTAGGATTTTGATGAGTGGTTTGTTTGCTCTTTAGAAATGCCGCCAAAGCGTCCTACGATGAGGTCGACACCCCGGTCAGAGGGTGAGTCATCAGGTGCGCAAAGTGACGCGATTATCGAGAGTCTGCGTCAGAGCAATGAGGCTCTGTCGAGACAATTAGTTGTGATGCAATCGCAAATTGAGTCTTTATTGTCTGCCGCTCCCGCGCAGCAAGCTGCAGCCCAATTAGTGATGAGCTCTGGTGGAAGAGAGTGTTATCAAGGGTTGCGGGTTCGATACCTAGCGCCAAAAATGCGCCTTGCTGAAAAACAGGCGGGAGAGGCGTTGGGGTGTATTAGGCTGCAACCCTGTAATGGGCCTACTGGTGGGTCAAGCTATTCGGCCCATGATGGGGTGGGGTAGCCTTTGAGCCCTAGTTTGGGCCATTATAGTGATCTAATGATGCCTCTATACAAGATTTCATCAACTGGTTGTCCAGATTCATCCTTGTGTAGTGACACTGTAGAACCCATTAGAGTTCTCATGGTAGAAGAATTCTCCATCCCATATCTCTTAATCAACTCCTTAGTGAACTTATATTGAAAGATGGATATTTCATCCTCAGATTGTATAACTTGGAATCAAAAGATGAATTTTAGCTCACCCATGCTGCTCATTTCAAACTTGCCTTGCATAAGCCTTGCAAATTTGCTACACAACATCTCATTGGTAGACCAAAAAATTATATCATCTACATAAATCTAGACTAAGATGCTTGAACCATTGATGTTCCTACGGAATAATGTCCTATCTATCTTTCCTCTATAGAACTTATTCTCTTTAAGAAAGGAAGAGAGGGTCCCATGCCAGGTTTTAGGTGCCAGTTTTAACCCATACAAAGCCATGTGTAATCTGAAAACATAGTTTTGGTGTTTAGGGTCAACAAAACCTGGTGGCTACTCTACATAGACTTCTTCCTTCAGTGTACCATTTAGGAATGCTGACTTTACATCCATTTGGTAGACCTTGTATCCTTTGAATGTTGCATGGACTAAAAATAATCTAATGGCTTATAGACTAGCTATAGGTGTAAAGGTTTGGTCATAATCTAATCTTTCCTCATGTCTATATCCTTTAGCCACTAATCTAGCTTTGTTCTTGACTATAAACCCATACTCATCTAATTTATTTCTATAGATCCCCTTAGTGCCTATGATATTGTGATCACTAGGTCTAGGAACTAGACACCAGACTTTGCATCTCTCAAATTGATTTAACTCTTGTTGCATAGCCATAATCCAGTTGGGATCTGAATTGGCATCTTCAAACCTTTTAGGTTCTACCTGTGAGAGAAAACTAGAGTATAGAACCTCATTGTGATGTCTACTTCTAGTAGTCACACCTAGTCTGGCATCACCTATTATTTGATCTATATGATGATCTCTAAGGTGTCTAACTACTACAAGAAGGTGTTTATTATCAGCTAGTGCTGCAGGAGGATTAGGGTGATTCTCTTTCTCCCCCTGAGCTAAAGCAGTATCTTTTATAGGAACTTCTATATTGTCTCTAGTGTCTAACTCTACGTTAGTTGGGTCACTTATATTTAGTTTTTCCATTCTAGACTTTAAAACACCTAGACTAGAGCTGTTAGAGATATCATTACATAAAACAGATGATTCATCAAATACTACATTAATAGATTCTTCTATAACTTGATGTTTTATGTTGTAGATCCTGTAACCTTTGCTATGAAGACTATACCCTACAAATATCCCTTCATAGGATTTCTCTGAGAACTTGGTTAGATAAGTTTTCCCATTGTCCAAGACATAACACTTACTTCCAAAAATTCTGAAGTTGGAAAGATTTGGTTTTCTGTCTTTCAATAGTTCATAGGGAGTCTTGTTGTGATACTTGTTGATCAAAGCTTTATTTTGAACATAGCATGCTATATTTACAGCCTCAGCCCAGAAATATTCTGGGAGAGACGTATCACTCAGCATTGTTCTAACTGCCTCAATAAGAGTTTTATTTTTCCTCTCAGCAACTCCATTTTGCTGTAGTGTTCTTGGAGAGGAGAACTCCAGAAGGATTCCTAGTTCCTTACAAAAATTTGTCATCCTTTTAGATTGAAATTCTGTACCATGGTCTCTTCTAAGTTTAACAACAGAACATCCCATCTCATTCTGAATTTGTTTGAAAAATCAGCAAGGATATCTAGTGTTTCAGACTTTCTCCTTAAGAAGAACACCCAAACAAACCTGGAGTGATCATCCACAATCACATAGGTATAATACTTCCTTCCCAAACTAAGAACTTGCATATGACCAAATAGATCCATATGATGTAAGTACAGACACCTATCAGTGTCTTTGGATTGAATACTCTTAAAGGTGACTTTTATTTGTTTGCATTTTTGACATGCAGAACATATGTATTCTTTGGAGCATTTTAGTTGTGGACTATTTCTAAGTAAGTCCAAAGAAATAGTTTACTCATAGCTTTGTAGTTTAAGTGAGCCAGCCTCTTGTGGCATTGTACACACAAAGTGTCTTTCTCACTAGCTACAAGACATACTGGTGATTGTTCATTTATACTAAGGAAATTTAGAAAATAAATGTTCCCACTCCTAGTACCTGACAAGATGATCTCTTGATCACTTGAATTCCTTATCAAACACTTGTCATTGTGGAAAACAATTTCATATCCTATATCAGAAAGTTGACTTATGCTTATCAGATTGTGATTCAATCCTTCCACATAAGCAACTTTAGTGATGGTAACTAGGCCATTAGAAATGATACCATATCCCTTGGTGAGTCCTTTCTCTGACCCTCCAAATTTGACTTTTGGTCCATTCTTAATTGGAGTGTAGTCTCTTTATAAACTCCTCGATCCAGTCATATGCCTGGAACTTCCACTATCCAAGTACCATATTAGCCTATTAGTTGTACTTGGCTCCACCTGCAAACACAAATTTAGTTCACCTTAGGCACCCAACAAGTTTTGGGGCCTTGGTTCCTGTTAGGCTTTGTTGTGTGAAACACAGCATACTTTCTAAATAAATGTGGTTGAAATTTATATGAAGGACCTGTTGGATTATACCAACAATCTAGGGCAAAATGCCCAACCTTCCCACAACACCAACACTCAAATCTGTTGTATCCTTTCTTTGGTTGCACATTTGAAGTTGTTCTCTTGTGTAACACAGAATTCTCATCCAATTTCCAAGGTAGAGGTGCATAATTCACACCCTTACCTTTCACATTTGATTGAGCTACACTGGGATCAACTCCAAGAATTCCTCGGCTTCTTGGATTGATCACCTTTTGTGGTGGTTATTGGCCTATATTTCCTTTAGACATCTTATCCTTCCATCAAGGCTCTTTATTGACCTTGCTGGTAGAGCACTCACACATCATGTGTCCAGGAACACATGATCTCAAGCATCTGTTACAGGGCAGATACTTGACAGGTTCCCTATCCTGACCACTAGGAATTTTATCCTTGGATATAGACTTCTTTTTAAAATTTTTTTTCTTACCAAACCCTACACCACTTCTAAATGGTGCAGAAAAGGTATCTATGATAGGTAGCACTGACTTAAGCTTTGAGAACTAAGTTAGAAGTTATCTTTCCTTAGCAAGCTTTGCTTTCAGGTCTTTGACAGTATTTATCTGTTCTATTATCACCTCTGCCTGGCTATCTATCTTATTAGTTAATTCAATTAGTTTCAGTTTTTATAAATCCAACTTTTTGTTGGCACTTATCAACTGAGAAGATACTCCTCTCAAGGATTCTAACTCTTTGACCTGATCCTTAGCAAGTTGTTTTCTTGCAATCAAGGCCTTTAGTATCTTCCCATACCTGTTGATAAGGGAATTAAAATCTGCTTCAATGTCTGAATCATGTTCTTTACTATGTGAACATGATTCATTTTCAGATGCATAAATAAAATCTGAGGAAAAACTATTAGAGATTGGGTTAACCTTAGTTGGATCTGAGCAATCCTGAAGTTCTTCTCCTGATTGTGTTTCCTCAATAGCCATCATACCCATAAGAGCCTCCTCGTCTTCTGATTCTGATGAATCAGACTCACTGTCAGATAGTGTCAACTGTATTTTTGCCAATATGCTTTTGTCAGCCTTCTTGTGTTGTCCATCCTTCAAGTTCCCAGACTTTGTCTCCTTCCTTTTTGCTGCGCAATCAGCTATGACATGCCCTTTTTTTTGCAACAATAACACACTATATTAGTTTTAATATATTTATTCTGAGAAGAGCCATACCTGTCCCCAGAATTCTTCTTCTTGGGTTTCTCTGGATGATTGATCTTTTGTGAGAAGAATCTCCTGCTGAACCGTTCCATCTTCCTTGTTTTCTTCTCCATAACATCTTCTTGAACTGTCTAGAAAAGAGAGACAGTTCCTCCTCAGTTATTTCTCCTTCTATTTAGGATGATTATGAGCACTCAGAGGTAGTTTCTACTTTTTCTGTGAGTATTGACTTCTCTCTAACTTTTCTGGATGACTCAGCCTTTAGAGCCAAGTTCTTTTCTCTATTGAGTGCTCTGGCTGATTCTTCTTTAGAATTTCTGAGATTAAGCTGTAACTCATGAGACAACTTTCCAAATAGATTATGGGGGTCTATGTTGGCTAAATTTCTCATTTCTCTTATGACACAGATCTTAATGTCTCATTCCTTATTCAGGGACCTCAAGAACTTGTCATTAAGTTCATAATTAGTAAAACTTCTGCCATAAGTCCTCAGGTTGTTAACAAATCTGAAGAACTTTTCAAAACACTCAGCCATTGAATCGTTTTTATCTTGTCTGAAGCTTCATACTGTTGATTTAGCAGAGATTTTCTATCATCTCTAAGTTCTTCAATACCTTCCATGTACACTATCAAAGACTCCCACATATCTTTGGCTGTTCTGCAATGAATCAGATTCTGAAATGTGAAATCATCTATTATACTTACTATTATATTTTGAGCCCTCTTGTCCAAAGAGCCCAGAATGATTTCATCCTTATCCATTTCCATGTAAGTCTTGGGTATCCTGATATTTGCATCAAAAACTGACACTTTCATTGCAATGAAAGGTCCTTCAACCACAGTTATGTATATTCTTGGATCTGCTGCCTCCATGAATAATCTGACTCTTTCTTTCCATATTCCAAAGTTTTCTTTGGAGCAGACAGAGAGCTTTATGGAATTGTTTTCCCTCTAGGCCATGATATTTCTTTCTTTGCAATCCTTTGGATTCTCACAAGGCTTTTATGCCTTTTTTAGTGAACCTAGCTCTGATACCAATATTAAATGTTTACTTTAGGATTGAAAATGACCTAGAGGGGGGTGAATATGTCCAATTTAATTATAGCTCTCCTTTTCTGTTGTCAGAATACTACTTTAAATAAAGTGATTTACTCAGTCAGATAATTAACATAAACTAAAAAGCAATTAACAGAATTAACATAGCAAAGCAAGTCAGCACACGCAGCACAATACACATAGATTTATAGTGGTTCTCCAATTTATGGGTACATCCACTTTCCCCCTTCGCCTATCTAGCAATGAACTAGATTCGGCCAAACTCCTCCTCTTTCCTTTACTCAGATCTTTAGATCTTACAACTCAGAGACCACCCGGCTCCTACAACTCAGACTTCACAAGTCTAACCACTCAGATCACCAAGATCCTATACCTCAAGTTCTTCCCAAGAACTCTACCTCAGAATGAATCCTCACTCCTACTTCTCAGGAAACCAATGCCATACAACTCAGAGAATTTCCATCTTCTCCTACCTCAGGCAATCCTAGACCTACCTCAGCCTTTATAACATAGGCTTACAATAACAAAAGATTAAATCTCCTCCACTCAGATCAACAGATAGATCTTACAAATTGAATATAACAGAAAATTGAATCATAAAATGTCACCCAGTATGAGATTTGAGTAATAGCTTCTTGATTTGATCTTGATGATTGTGCCTCCTTTGATTCTGACAAGATAAATATGAGCAAACCCTTCTTAGCTTTTCAATGATTCTTGAAGTAGAAATTAGGGTTGATCTAAGCTGAAGAGATGTTGAAGATGATTCTTGATCAGACCTCTCTCCACCTTCTAAATTGTAGTTGAAGCTTCAAACTTATGAAATAGAAATTAGGGTTGATCTAGGCTGGAGAGATGTTGAAGATGATTCTTGATCAGACCTCTCTCCACCTTATAAATTATAGCTAAAACTTCAAACTTCTGTCTCTTCAAAATTGTGCGTCTGCTTCTATGTTTTTCTTTTTTTTATATCAATCTTTCTTCTGAAGACTTAATCCCTTTAAATAGGCTCTGACAGGAGTAACCAACTAATCTTGTTGATAACTATTTGTTCTGACATCTGTCAGTACCTCCATCTTGATATCTGTACTTAGGAAATAAGTCTGCTGAAGTGTTGAGACTTGATTGTTAAATGTGTTGACATAAATCCTGGGTGAAGACATAGCTCTTGTAGTGGTGTCGACACACTTCTGAATATGCTGACAAAGCTCTTCAACTTGTCTCGACACAATTGTCATCAGTCTCGTTACAACTTGATTATAGTGTGTCGACACTAGTCCTGAGTGTCGACACAGTTATCTTTAGTCTCGACACAGCTTGAATAGAGTGTGTCGACACTAGTCCTGAGTGTCGACACAGTTGTCCTCAGTCTTGATATAATGTGTATAGAGTGTGTCGACACTAGTCCTGTATGTCGACGCAGTTGTCTTTAGTCTCGACATAGTGTGTCGACGTAGTTGTCCTTAGTATCGACACAACTTTTCCTTATCTCGACACAACTTATTCAGTGTGTGTCGACACTAATCCTGAGTGTCAACACATTTTCTTTCTTGTATCATAGTGTTGGCCCAAATCCTGGGTGTTGACATAACTTTCACCTTGACTCAGCACTTCTACCTTAAGTGTGTCGACACTTGTCTTGAGTGTCTCGACACTTGTACTTAGCTTTAATTTCCTGCACATATGAACTTAACATCCATCAAATAAAATAATATGTATATCATTGAGCTGAGAAGACTTTTTCAAATCAAGTACATTGAGACCAATGTACTCAATAGAATGGTCACAAAATAAAATGCTCCAATGAGGGTATCTGTGCATCTTGATAAAAGTATAAGCAGACTAAGACCTCCTTCAAGAGCATTGGGCCAAGGACTCAGTGAGATGCTTGTATCTCCTGCATATGGACTTGTTTGGTCCTATGCCTGTTCATAGTCTCGGTAGGAAGGTCTACACCCTTGTGGTGGTTGATGACTATTCTTGGTTTACTTGTGTGTTCTTCCTTAGAAGAAAGGATGAAACCCTTAACATTTTCATGAATTTTGTCAGGCTAATTTTGAATGAGCTTGCACGCTCTGTGGTCAAAATAAGAAGTGACCATGGAACGGAGTTTCAGTCTGCTGTCATGACTACATTCTGTGAAGAGCAAGGGATTCATCAAGAATTCTCCTCTCCAAGAACACCCCAGCAAAATGGTTTAGCTGAGAGGAGAAATAAGACTCTCATAGAAGCTTGGAGAACATTATTGAGTGACACTCCTCTCCCTGAATATTTCTGTGCTGAGGCAGTTAATATTGCATGTCATGTGCTCAATAGGGCTTCTATCACCAAAGGTCACAAGAAGACTCCCTATGAGATTTTGAAGGGCAGAAAACCAAACATATCCTATTTCAGGATCTTTGGTTGCAAGTGTTTCATCCTGAACAATGGTAAGTCAAAAGTGAATAAGTTTGCTGCTAAATCCCATGAGGGTATCTTTGTTGGGTACAACAATAATAGTATGGCATATAGAGTCTAAAACTTGACAAATCAAGTTATAGAAGAATCTGTCGATGTAGTTTTTGATGAGTCATGCATGATTGACAGTGAGCTGTGAAGCTCTTTGCTTAGCTCTGCAGGTACAAAAGTCATGATGGAAAGGTTCTCCATCAAAGATAAAGACCCATCTATGGAAGAAGAATGTGAAGAGGGATGCTGTCCAGAGGAAGCATAGGACAGTCAAGCTGGAAATGAAGACCAACCTGCTGAAGAAAATGGTAGTCAGCAAGAAGCAGTCAGGCTGCCCACAACAGTCAGATATCTGAGAGATCATCCTCCAGATCAGATAATAGGTGAGGCTAGCCAAGGTGTACAGACCAGAAGTAGGAGTCTCAACATAACTCTCTATTCCAGCTTCATGTCACAAGAAGAGCCCAAGAAATTTGAAGAAGCAAATCAAGACCAATTCTGGATTAGTGCAATGCAAGAAGAACTGAACCAATTGCAAAGGTGCAAGGTCTGTAAGCTGGTTCCCAGATCAAATGGACACAATGTCATTGGAGGCAAGTGGATTTTTAGAAATAAACGTGATGAAAGTGGCTTTGTAATAAAGAATAAAGCTAGACTGGTGGCCAAAGGTTATAGACAGGAAGAGGGGATTGATTATGATCAGACTTTTGCCCCGGTTGCAAGGTTGGAGGCAATTAGACTGTTCCTGGCATTTTCAGCCCTCTAGGGATTCAAGGTATTTCAGATGGATGTCAGGTCTGCCTTCCAGAATGGAGACTTGAAGGAAGAGATTTATGTAGAGCAGCCTCTAGGTTTTGTAGATTCTAACTCTCCTACTGCTGTATATAGACTTAGGAAAGCTCTTTATGGGCTCAAGCAAGCCCCAAGAGCATGGTACGAGACATTGTCTACCTTCCTCATTGAGAACAAATTCTCAAGAGGGAAGATAGACAAGACCCTATTCCTAAGGGAATCTAAGGGCAAGATCATCATAGTCCAGATTTATATTGATGACAACATATTTGGCTCTACTGATGATTACCTCTGCAGGAAGTTTGCAAAACTTATGCATATAATGTTTGAGATGAGTAGTATGGGTGAATTGAAGTTTTTCTTGGGACTCCAAGTAAAACAGACTGATGATGGTCTATGCATATCCCAGTCAAAGTTCACCCAGAAGATAATCAAGAAATATGGCATGGAGAATGCTTCCATCATGAGAACTACCATAAGCTCAAATATGCCTCTAGGCAAAGATGATCCAGGGAAGCCTGTTGATCAAACTCTGTATAGAGGTATAGTTGGCTCCCTTCTCTACCTCACAACAAGTAGGCCTGACATTATGTATGCAACATGTGTTTGTGCTAGGTATCAGTCAAGCCCTAAAGTGTCTCACTACACTGCTGTGAAAACAATCTTGAGATATCTTAAGGGCACCACAGATCTTAGCCTATGGTACCCTAGGAATGGGAATTTTGAACTAACAGGCTATTCAATTGTTGATTTTACAGGCTGCAAGGAGGACAGGAAGAGAACTTCAGGCTCCTGTCAATTTCTAGGTGGAAAGCTTCTCTCTTGGAGCAGTAAGAAACAAACGAGTGTTGCAATATCAACAACAGAGTCAGAGTATATTTCAGTTGGAAGTTGTTGTGCTCAGTTGTTGTGGATCCAACATCAACTTCAGGACAACAATATTCAGATAAGTAGAACTTCACTCTTTTATGATTCTACTAGTGCAACTTGTATAACTAGGAATCTTGTCTCCCATAGCAGGACTAAGCATATAGAAATTTGATATCATTTCATTATAGAACCTGTGGAAATGGAAGACATCTCCCTTGATTTTGACTCCACAGACAAGCAAGTGCCTGATATCGTCACTAAGCCGCTAGATGATGGCAAGTTCAACACCTTCTAATTTGAATTGGGTATGTTGAATCTTGTGTAGCTTCAATTCTCTCCTCTACCATATGCTGCACTGTTTATTTTGCAGGTAAAACATGCTCTTCCTCCAAATTATGAAGATAGTGTGCAATTGTTGTCGGGGAGCTAGCCCAACTGAATTTGAAGAGAGTTGAACTGGATTGAGTCAAAGTAGAAGATCTACTCCAGATGGATAGGGGGAGAAAAACAACCACTGAATGCTCTCTATTACATAAGTCAAAAAGGGGGAGGATAGAGTCAAAGGGAGTCAAAGGGACAAGAAGAATATACATGTGAAATAGTATGGATGACAGCCTGCCAGGGGGAGTAAGTAATTCTACAATCTATAATGTGAAATTTTGTCTATGATGAATATGTTGTGTTGTCAATGACCTGTATTGTTTTGACTTCTTCAAGTAGTGGGAGATTGTTGGGTCCATTGATCCTAATATCCCAGATTTGTAAGAGGTCAAACAGGTCAATGGCATACAAACATAATGTATTTGATGTGTGTCTTATTTCTTGCATGCAGGTAGTCCATGATTGGACAGGTGAAGAAAATGAGTTTGGTGGTAAACTCATAATTCGTCGAGCTCAGCTCGCAGTTCGTCGAGCTCAGCTCACAGATCATCGAGCTCTAGTCAACGTTCCTCAAGAGCTAAATTCAAGTGATCGGTATTCAAAGTTCGTCGAGCTCAGCTCGCAGTTCGTCGAACTCATCCCACTGGTCGTTGAGCTCAGCTCAACATTCCTTGGAATAAGCTCAAGTGCTCAGGATACAAAGTACATCGAGCTCTGCTTGAAGTTCATCGAGCTCAGTTTGTAGTTCGTCGAGCTCAGCTTACAGATCGTCGAGCTCAGCTCAACACTTGTTAAGTTAAAGCCAGAAAAATTGACTAAGGCAAAAACCACTGAGATCGCTGAGAAGATTAGAGTTCATCGAGCTCAGCTCACAGATCGTCGAACATAGCTAAAGTTAGAAAAACTTACTAAGGAAAAAAGCGCTGAGATAACTGAGATAGCTGAGGAGAAAGCACTGAGACCGCTGAGAAAGAAGCGTTGAGACCGCTGAGAAGAAAGAGCTGAGACAGAAACTTGTCTCAGCTGGTAAGAATGAAGTGTTGAAACTGCTGAGACAGAAGCTTGTCTCAGCTGTTAAGAAGAAAGCGCTGAGATAGAATCTTGTCTTAGCTGTTAATAAGAAACCGCTGAGACCGCTGAGACAGAACCGCTGAGACAAATCCAGAACAAATTCACAAGTATAGAAGTGCTGAGAGCCAAGACAGATGGTGTTGAGTGACTTAACATCACTCAACGCTTTATGAAGTTCTGGAATATTTTCAAAGTCCAGATGGCGATGACCATTGCTGACGTCATCAAAGTCAACTTGCATGAAGCAGTTGTGGGAAAGCTGCAGTGTCGCCAAAAGCTATTTTTTCCTTTTCTAATGGAGGTGGCACTCACCAACCCTTTGGTGGGCCCATATACAATTGTTTCATTGATTCAAATCAACGCATTTAAAAAGGAAAAAGAAAAAAGGATTAGGGGTTAACGGAGAAAACGTAGAAAATACAAAAGAAAACTAGAGGCGGCTGGACATCTTCTTCTCCATTAAGCTTGAAAGCACAAGTCCAACAGAGATAGCTAGAAGGCAAACGGAAGATAGCTGAAGCTCTTCAAGTTCAGCAAGATAGTTCTTTGAAGAACAAGATTGCTGATTCAACCATTAAACAAGAAGTTAGCTCTGTGAAGGGGCAGTCAGCCTTCAACAGAAGATAGCTACTCACCTGTGCAACAAAGAAGAAGTTAGCTGTAGAAGACGACACATTCCTTCTACAACAAGTGGGCTGCACTGATATCTCCTCAGTCCAGCATAGTAGACTCAAAGATTTATCTCTGAGTTAGTTATTTTATTTTTCTTAAAATATTTTGTATTCACATCCTATATGATTCAATTTATCTAAATCTGAGTGTAGGGCACTTTGTGCCTGAGGTTGGTGACTAATTAGTCACTGAGGTAGGTGCACTGTTGGGGTACCGAGGTGAGATCCAAGTGTGGATCTGAGCTATAGGTCTTAATTACCTGAGGTAGGAGAGTGCTGCTCTCTGTGGTAGGATCCAAGTGTGGATCTGAGGTAGGGCTGTCCTCCCAGCCTGTGTGTAGGGCCTTGTGCCCGAGGTAGGTGACTGGAGAGTCACTGAGCTGTATGTGATAAGTTTGTCAATGAGTTGTAGGCCTTGGAGGATGCTGAGCTGTTGGTACCTGGAAGGGTACTGAGTTGTAGGAGTATTATAGCACTCTGAGAGTAGGGTTATGTGCCTAAAGCTATAGGGATGAAGATCCTGAGTTGTAGGCCTTAGAAATAAGGCTGAGGTAAGTAATCAGTGGATCACTGAGCTATAGGAGCTCTTCAGGGCTATTAGGTAGGAAAACTTGTGGTTCTGAGTTTGGGTTCAGAATTTAACCTGTGTGAAAGGCTGAGGGCCTGAGGTGTAAGCTCTGAGGAGCATATTGGTGGAGTTTGTGCCTAGTCCAACAAATTAGTTGGATAAGTGGGAGGGAAAGTGGATGTACCCAATTGACGAACCACTACAAATCTTTGTGTGGTTTTTGTGTGCTTGTTTTCTTTCTTATTGCAGGATCTAAGGACAATCTCTAGATAGATTAACTTGAAATCAGTAAAAGAACTAATAAAACTTCAAATACATATTCACCCCCTCACCCTCTAGGTGATTAGCTAACCTTAAGTTAAATAACTTTCAAAAACTAAGCCTGTAGAGATACACGTCAAATCGGTGAAAGGACACAAATCTAAGGGAAAAGCATTGAGTACACTCGACGCCACATCAAGTACACTCGACCCAGCCTCGAGTACAGTCAATGCACTCGATGCCATAACTCAGCACACTCAACGCATAAACACAGCAGGAAGAACAGACGATGGGGTTGAGTGAGTTCAGCTCACTCAACGCTTTACCACTTAGCTGCCAAAAATAGATGATGGCGTTGAGTGAGTTCAGCTCACTCAACGCTGTCAATGCTTTAAAATTTAGATTGTATTGTGAAAGTGACGGCGTTGAGTGAGTTCAGTTCACTCAACGCTGTCAACGCTTTTCTATAAAAGCGATGGAGTTGAGTGAGTTCAGTTCACTCAACGCTATCAACGCTTTATTACATAGTTTTATAGAATAAAAGGACGGCATTGAGTGAGTTCAGCTCACTCAACGATGTCAACGCTTTCTACTGGATTTAACAGACTTAAGAGGCGGCGTTGAGTGAGATTCGATGCTTTCATACTTAACTTGAGGATTATAGTGACGGTGTTGAGTGAGTTAAGCTCACTCAACGATGTTGACACTTTTTGACATAGCTTCTAAAATTTTTACAGAATGGCGTTGAGTGTGCTAAGCACACTTAACGCCGTTTTGAGTGTATACCACTCACTCAATGCTTTTTAACTTTACCTCTCAGACTTCTCAACAAGGTGTTGAGTGCATTCAACACACTCAACATTTTTATACCTAGGCTAAAAACTGAACTTCTACACTAAGATTACACTCAAAACTTTTGACAGAAACCTGCCAGATGGTTATCATCCCAACAATCTTATACTAACAACTTCTAATTCTATCAAACCTAGACAAAGGATGATTTTACAGCCATGCTAAGAGTCATCTGGCCTACTAAAATAGGAAATCGAAGCGGCAAAAGTCTTGGCAAGAGTGTAAACACCAGTTGCCTCAAGATCTACAGAAAACCATTTTTTATATGGAGGGAATCCTACCCTAATCCGATCTTGCTGTACCGGGAGGATAACAAGAAAACAAAAGAGAAAAAGAAGTACAAGGAGGGGGAACTCACCACTTGCCTCAAATCACCCGAAATCCGGCCAAGAAACACCCGACCTCACAAATCTTGCCGCAAGAACGCTTAAATAATAAAACCTGAAACTTTTGAGGACGAAAGAGGGCCAAACCGCATACCTAGACCTCGAAAAGTCCAAGAAACTGGAAAAGCTTACCGTAGAGACATAGATGTATGCGAGATCTACCTAGATCCACTCTCCAAAGATGAAATCGAGCACTAAAGCTCCAGAAATCAAACTTTTAACGACGACCAACTTCAAGAAGTGGAGGTCGTGCATGGATAGTTTTCTTCTGGGCGAGGACCTTTGGGAGGTCGTCTGCGGAGATGAAAGACAAGAAATTTTTGATGTTGATAGCAATGCTGAAGCGATGAGATCTTGGAGGAATACAAATGTTTAGGTGGAGTTTACTCTCAAGCGGGCTATCTCACCGGAGCTCTTCGACCACGTCATTGTATGTCGGTCAGCTGCGAAGATTTGGACTTCTCTTGATGGTTTGTTCAATAGGAAGAATATAGCGTGGCTACAGTTTCTGGAGAATGAGTTGGCAAGAGCCACTCATTGTGATTTTTCCATCTCAACATTCTTCCTGAAGATGAAGAACTTATGTGCTGAAATTTCGACATTGGACCCTGATGAGCCGATCTCAAAAGTGAAGCTCAAGAGGCACAAAATTTGTGGATTACGGAAGAAATAAATTGTCTAGGTTGCTTTTGTTCAAGGCTGGGACACTCAGGCAACATTGCTGGAGCAGGAGAACCTACTGGCTTCGTATGAAAGCCTAGCAAGGCATGTAGCTGAAGTTACTATCTCTGAAGTAGGTAGTGAGACGCTCTTCTCAGGAAAGAAGAAGAGATGAAACAAGAAGAAGAAGTCATCTGCTAGCGATAGCCCTTCAACTTCTTATCAGCAAGAGAGAATTGTTGCTCCTAAGCAGGATTGGAAGAAGAAGGAAGGGCTAAGATTCTACAGATGCAACCAACTTAGTCACTTCAAGAAGGACTGCAAAGTCAAGCTACAACCAGGGCACGTTGCAGATAAGAGGGAGTTGGTTCCAGTGCTGAGGAATAGGGATGGGGAAATGCATTCATGACGGGCACATGTGTCCGTGCTTTGCCCACCACCGACTGCAAGAATGACTAGATTATGAACTCAGGGTGCGGTCACCATCTCACTGGACATGAGTCAATGTTCTCTTCTTTGTAAGCGTACTCAGGTAATAAAGCTATTATTACTGCTGATGATACAATTCATGCAGCCGGGGAGATGGGCGTCATTTCTTTAGGTAGTGATAAAGGTCTACTCACCTTGAGGAGTATTTATCACATGTCGGGCATAAAGAACAACCTCTTCTTTATGACCAATGCGGTGGATGTAGGCTATCATGTTCTGTTCGGTCCGATATAAGTGAAGTTTCTCCGCAAGATGTCTGCGGTGAAGGCTGACACTGCTTGTGTAGGTAGAAGGGTAAAGGACTTGTTTATGTTATCAACAAGTTCCTATGTTGATCGTATGAGAGTCAATTGAAAGTCTTTAGTTTCAACTATAGCGAACACCTATAGGGGGTGAATAGGTTTCTTAGTCTTTTATGACTATCTTTTCTTTTGTTGTGTTGTGATTTAGTTTATATTTTGCTTTCAAGACAATCACACAAACCACAAACAAGATTTATAGTGGTTCCTAATATTATTGGTATGTCCACTGTCTCTCCCACCTTTCTAACAGCTTGTTTGACAAGACACTTCTCCAAATCTCGACTCCAAAGAGCTTACAACACTGATCCCTCAGGATCTCTCAGTCTTCTCCAAGACCTAAAACTCGAGCACAAAGCCCCTACCATTCAGAGATAAAATATCCTACACCTTAGTGATCCACAAATCACCTACCTCAGGCACACAGAATGCCCTAGACTCAGGTTAGGAGGATAGGCCTACAACTCAGAGAGAATGACTCTCTTAAACCTCAGGCGCAAAGGCACTACCTTAGATCCACAGAAGGATCCTACAACTCAGGCAGAAAGGACCTACCACTAAGAGAGAATTACTCTCCTACCTCAGGTAAACTTCCCTACCTTGTATCCACACAGGGATCCAATCTCAGGCCAACAACCCTATAACTCAGCCTTTATAATTTCAGGCTTATAACTCAAATCCAAAGGATCCTACAGAAAGAAAGAGTTTGTTTGTGTTGATTTAACTCCAAAGAAATATTCTCTAAGCATGTCTTCCTGGACTTAGAATAACTCAACCGTAACTTCTTCTTCACTGCTTCTTGAAAATATTCTTCAGAAATGACTAGCTGGGATTGTGAAGTAACTACAGCTAGGGTTTTGGCCTTGCTAAATCTTCTTCTTTCTAAGAGATTTCTCTAAACTTGCTGTTGCAGGTATTGATCACAACAGCTACCTTGCTGCAGCTAGGGTTAGCCTTCGCTGCTTCTTATTCCTTAGAGATTTCTCTGAACTTGCTGTTGCAGGTGAAAATCGCAAAAACTAACTGGTTGAACTTTTAGATCAGCGGTTTGAACATCTTCTTCTGGCTCTACAACAATGACGATAGGAAGAAGATGAAGTTTCTCCTCTTTGCGAAAAGTTAAATCTCTAAAAGTTATCTTCTCCTTGTGGATTAGAATACTTTGATCTTCCGCCATCCAACGACTCTTTGATGCATGGACCACTTGGATTTGCTAATTGCAATCTTGCTTTTGCATTAAATGCAACACGAAAAGCATGCAGTGTCATTTGTTTCGTACTGTTGACTTCCCGCAACTCTTTTGAATTTTGTTGACATTTGTTGATGTCAACATCCGTGGACTTAGCCAAATCCAGACAATTCATCCCAGCCGTTGAGTGCGTTGAGTCAATTGCCGTCACTCAGCGCAAAAATACTTAGCCAAATAATTTGCAATGTCAGGCGTTGAGTGAGCCTTCATCACTCAACGCATTTGGACTTAGCCAATATATCTGTTATTGATAGGTGTTGAGTGCGTTGACTTCACTCAATGCTTTTGTCCTTAGTAAAATTTTTCTATTGATAGGCGTCGAGTGCGTTGAGTGAGCCTTCATTACTCAATGCCTTTGGACTTAGTCGTTTCTCTGAAGACTGCCATCTTGCTGAGGCGTTGAGTGAACTACCTTCACTCAATGCTTTTGAACTTAGCCGATTTTCATCTTTGTGAATGCATTGAGTGAGTTTTCTTCACTCAACGCTTCTATATTTGACTATCTTCTTGTTGAGGCATTGAGTGAACTATCTTCACTCAACGCTTATGTACTCAGCTGATTTTCTTGATAAGCTGACATTTAGTGAGTTGTCCTCACTCAATGCTTCTGGATTTAGACAGAATTTCTGTCTACATCTTCATAGGCTTTGACTGCATGAGCTTTACTCGACGCTTCTTTCTCTGGGGTTGAGTGATGTGTCCTCACTCAAAGCTTCTGGACTTAACTAGAATTCTTCCCTGCTAATGCTCAAGCTTTGACTATCTTGCCTTTACTCAGTGCTTCTTGTTGTATGTCGTTGAGTGAACTGTCCTCACTCAACGTCTGTGGACTTAGCAGCATATTTGCTTTGCAAACTATTAAGCTTTGACTATCCAAGCTTTACTCAGTGCTTTTTGACATCTGGCGTTGAGTGAACTGATTTAACTCAATGCCTGTGGACTTAGACAATTTTCTGTGTTTCCAACATCCTTCCTTGACATCTGGCATTGAGTGAACTGGCTTCAATCAATGCATGTGGACTTAGGCAAATTTCTGCCTGTCCAACTTTCTTCCTTGTGTCCACCTGGCACTGCCACTTAGACAACCTTTCTAAACTTGTTCCAAAGAACATCTTGCACACATTGAACTTGAATATACATCAAATACAATTATGCTCTTAGTATTGATGGTGATGCCTCTTCAAATCCAAATCTAGGGAATATTGAAGGGCAATATTCACAACACCAATGATAGTGTTGCTATCTGATACGAGAGGCTGAGACATGTTGGGATGGACAAGTTGAAAGCTATGGTGGTAAGAAGCCTTGTGAAAGGCTTGCCTAAATTTTCATCCTTTAGCGGTTGTTATGTATGTGCGGGATGTCAATATGGTATGACTCATCCTGAATTGCTTCCCATCAACAGGAGCATCTTGACTTGCTTCCTCTTAACAAGAGCATCTTTTATCATCCTCTCTCATGGACACTTGAGTCCATTAAGTCTTGATCCCACTTGAAATACTTATCAACCTGCAAGAAAAGTGATTCCTGCAATAAAAACAAAATGAGGAGCAACTGAATCTATATCATGTTCAACATACCTAACTCAAATTTGAAGGTGTTGAACTTGACTTCATCTAGTGGCTTAGTAAAGATGTCAGTCACTTGCTTGTCTGTGGGGAAAAACTCAAGACTTATGTCTTACTTCTCCATATGCTCTCTAAAATAATGATACCTAATCTCTATGTGCTTAGTTCTGCTGTGTGAGATATGATTCCTAGCAATAGAAATTGCACTAGTTGAATCATAGAACATGGGGGTGTTACTTATCTTGATGTTGTAGTTCTGGAGCTGATGTTGGATCCACAGCAACTGTGCAAAGCAACTTCCTGCTGAGATATACTCTGACTCAGCTATTGAAGCCAAAAACTGGCCTCAACGAGAGTTCGGACCTTGGGGTGCAGCTGATATCTATTTCTTACAAACCTCGACCCAAGACTAGCAACAAAGACCAAGAACTGACCCGAAGACTCAGCTAGGAGGTCCCTCCACAAACCAGAAAGTATTCTCAGTGCCTCCCCTCCAATGCCAATTGTTGGGCTAGGAGTACCTCAGAAAGCTCTAGAATGAAAAATGAGAGTATTGAGAAATCTGCCTTCTGAGGTATCCTGTGGGTCTATTTATTGATTTTCAATATCTGTTCTGCAAAAAGCATAATTTTGCCGCCCTAAAATTACTAAAATACCCCTAGGCTGGTCTTCCAATAGCCAAACTCCATTGTTCTGAGGAGCTAGATGCAAACAAAGGGTGTTTAGGTAATTTTAGGTCTGGGTTGAGCAGGAGTGTTGAGTGGCGAAGCATCACTCAATGTTAAGTGCTGGAGGGAGCGTTGAGTGGAGAAGCATCACTCAACACCAAAGGCTGGCGGGAGCATTGAGTGGAGAAGCATCACTCAACGCCAAATGCTGATGGGAGCGTTGAGTGGAGAAGCATCACCCAACGCCAAAGGCTGTCGGGAGCGTTGAGTGGAGAAGCATCACTCAATACCAAAGGCTGCCGGGAGAATTGAGTGGAGAAGCATAACTCAATGCTAAAGGCTGGCGGGAGCGTTGAGTGGAGAAACATCACTTAACGCCAAAGGCTGATGGGTGCGTTGAGTGGAGAAGCATCACTCAACGCCAAAGACTGATAGGCTTCGACCATCCTGAGGCGCGAGCCCCTGCACCTACCCAGGGCGGGAGCCTTCCCACCCGTCCTGCTTCCGTCATGGCCTGAGCCTAAAATCTACGTTCAACGATCATAACCTTAAGTCGAAGGCCCAACTCGAGCAGTTAAGCTCGACAAACTGGCAATTGACGAACTACACTTCCAGCTCGACACACTGAGCTTGACGAACTGGCTTTTGACGAATTACGCTTCCAGCTCGACAAACTGAGCTCGACGAACTGGCGTTCGACGAATTACCCTACTCAAGCCCAAGGCGAGAACCTTCCCGCCTACTTACGGCAAGAACCCTCCCGCATGATTTCTTACTTGATCGAATTATAAGTCCAAATCTAGCCCAATCCTGGTACTTGGAGAATCTTGGTCCCACCCAGTGAATATGGGGTTGTACACAATCCCCGCTCTTTGTGAGCTAGACTTGTGCTCGGAAAGATACGTCCAACCCCTAATATTTGGTGGGTACATGCTGACCTGGCAGGGAATCTTTCTGCAGGCCCCACCTTGGTCCTATAAATACACATCTGAGTTTGTCTCTCGGGCCATCTCTGCCATAATTACTCTCGGCTTGAGCCTCTACCGCACCATGAAAATGCGTGCCAAAAATATTGAGAAGCCTCTCTCGGAAGAGCTCATGGCCCGCCTCGCTGCAGTCCAGGCACTGGCTCGCTCCAACTATACCATGGTTGCTTCTTAGATGATGGGCAATAGGCCCGCCGGCGAGAAGGTAGTGGGGGAGAAATCTGCCGGCAAGAAGCCAGCCGGTGAGAAGCCAGCCGGCGAGATCTCCCGCCCAAAGAAGAAGAAGAAGGCCAAGTCAGTAAGGCGAGACCTGTCGAAGTTGTAACACCCCAAAGTCAATTTGGGTTCATGCATGGGTGACACGGCCTGGGACACGGGCGTGTTTAGGACGTGTGCTGCTCGGGTTGAGCAGATGGGTGCGTGCTCGATGAAATTCATTCGACGAAGTTTCGGGAGGTACACGCCCGTGACAAGGTCGTGTCAGGGGGGTGTGACCTAGGGTGTGTCCTCCTTTGGTCGACACCAGAGTTTTGGTCAATGAACAGCGCTCGACGTTCGTCAAGTATGGGGTACAAAGCCTGTGACAAGGGCGTATCACAGTGCGTGTTCCACTGTGTCAAATAGTCGGCACTTTTCTCTCGAGTAGGTATAAAAGTACTCGAGTAAGGGGGGGGGGGGGGGGGGGCGGTGACACAGGCGTGTCATCCCTGTGATATGGGCGTGTTTGATCCAAGTACTCGAGTAGTTGGTTTTCTCTCGATTAAGTCCTCTCGAGTGGGTCTCGAGTGGGTGACACGCCCCTTGTCACGGGAGTGTCGGTTATTTGACACGGGTGTGTTATAGTTAACTTCTCGAGTAGTCCTCTCAAGTAGGTCGTGAAGATGACTCGTGTGAGGTACACGCCCTATGTCACGGACGTGACCTGGCCGTCACGGGCATGTACCCTAAGCGTGACCTGTTTCGGGATAAGGCGGTTGATAAGTCAGTTTGTGCACCACTTAGTGTGACACGGCCTATGACACGGGCGTGTCAGACCCGAAAAATGAGTTTTAGGCTTTTTTGTGGCCGTCCATTTTTCTTCAGCTGGGATCTACAGATGAGATCCCTCCCTGCTTCCTTAAGGCCGAGAGTTGAGAAAGAAGTCTCATTATGTTCTTGCCTTCTTCTTTCTAAAAAGCTTAGAGAGAGAAAGAGAGAGGAAGAAGGAGGAAGAAGAAGAGGGGCTGATCTCTGGTTGAGCTTGAGAACGTCATGCTGAGATTCGAGGCCATCATTGCGGAGGAAAAGCTTTTGCGGTTCCTTCTAGCCAGCTAGGATTTCATGGCACCGAAATGGTCTTCTAGGGTAATGACTTTTCTCCATAGCCATGTGAAGGGTTACATTTTTGGCATAGGCATGTTTCCCCCACCAAAAGGTGGCTGATTTTGGGAGTCTTTGGGTTGATTCATGGAATCCCCTTTGTTGGCATATAGATACAAAAATGGAGTACGAAATAGGCATGTTATATGAAGCCCATCTGGACAGGTTAGTCTAGATTGGTGATGTTACATATACGAACCAGAGAATACTCCGTGATAAACGTGTAGTTTAGGAGTCGACGGGTTAAACCTGTGAAAGGAAGTAGTAGGAAGTACTGGAGTGGTAGTCCAGGAAAATACCCGTAGAATGCTTGTGCTGCTTGTGTTGTTGGGTTCAACCTGTGAAAGGAAGTAGCAAGATGTACTGGATTAGAATTCCAGGAAATACCCTTTATAATTCTTAATATTCATAGGGAGTCCACATATGAACAGAGTAACAGGAAGTACTGGCGTGGTAGCCAGGAAAGACCCCTGAAATTTGTGATATTTGAGGTGTCCACCTGCGAAGAGAGTAGCGGGAAGTACTGGTGTGCCCAGGAAAGACCCGCTGATGTGGTGAGATGAAATGGGTGTTAGAGTAATACCCAGGCTTAAATGCCAGAACAGGATCGGTGAGACCTACTTACGCCTTTATTTAGCCGCGAGTACGCCATACTCGGTGATGGCAAGGCGATTTGAGCAACGAGGGTGGAGGATCCAACCTGCGCTATGTCCATCCGACGTGAGACCAGAAAGTGTGGTCTGTTGGAGCACATAGAAAGAGTCTTAGGCCTATGCGCCGTGATACAATGGGGGGCTACGGGCCAGTCCCGGTTCACTAAGACTATAAAACTCCCGCTGCACGCCATGGAGTAAATGCTCAAGTGAGTTGTCGTTGGGTTGTGACCCTGATACGTGGTGGACAACTGGTTTGCCAGTACACCAAGAATGTGTCCTGAGTGCACAAACTATTGGGCCGGGTGGCTGACGGTTATGATGGAATGTGTGCGTGAAATCACATTGTGTGAGATATATATATACATGCTTGTGATATTCTATGCCTGCAGGGAAGATTACCGCTGCCCCGAGAAAGGGATAGGGTCGTTATAATTTGGTCAGCTGAATGCTGACCATTGCCTTTGTTTGCCACCGTTGGGTGGATTGTCCCTGTACATGTGCTGGAGAGCCAAGCGGGATGAAAACGGGTTGATGTTCATGCTGCTTTAGCTGCTGCTACTGCTGTTAGCCCTCGAAGGCTAAATGTTATGTTTTATTTTTATGTGGTCGGCCTGCGTGCCAATATTTGAGGCCACTATTTTGAAAGCTCTGTAAGGCTATAAGGCCAACTATTTATGTGTGTTGTAAGACATTCCTATGATGTATAAAATGTGGAGTTTTATATGTTGGACATTCAAGAGAGTAGTTCAAGTGTAGTTTTATAGGCTTCCGCTAGAATGCAATGTGTTAGGTGCGCTGTGCTACTCTGGTATCACTCCGTAACTTCATCGTCTATTTTGTGGTATATGCTGTGGGGCCCCGGCCGGACCTTCTAGTATATAGTATATGAACGGATGGGGTTGTTACATTTTTGGTATCAGCTGTCTTGGTCTTTCCCTCTCGAAGTCGTAGTCGACTTCTTTTGTGGGGTGGCGAGCACGTGTCTGTGTAAACCACGTTAACACGTTTGAACTCCAGAATATCCATGATAGGAATGCAAATTCCTGTGTTTGAGGAACCTGCGCGTTAATATATTGTTGCTTACTTGTGTAATTTTTGGAATGTAGGCGACGAGTGCTATGGCATGGCAGCAGGAACCCCAACACTCGATGGAAAGCATGACATCAACTGTTGTACCAACATCTCCTCCATCGATATAAACGACTCGACTGATTGCTGATGTGGTTTTTGCAACGCTCAAGTCTTACCATGTGGGACAGGTTCAACACTCTGATCCGGGAATGCGTCTCATGCCGGGTAGTGAACTTGAGCAGACGACAAGGGGAAGCGCCTCAGCTTCGTCGGTGAACATGTGTTTGAGCCAAGGAGAGGACACGGTTGAGGACTATTTTCATGCATTTGTGGCAATGAGACAACAAGCCGAGTTTGTGTTTGAAACTGAGGGGATGAAGATCAATCGGTTTTATGACGGGCTACGTCAGGAACTCCATTTCTTGTTGATGGGTCCTAAGTTCTTGGGATTCCAACCACTGGTGGAGGCAGCTAGACTATTGGAAATGGACTTGATGAGATCCCAGCAGATGCCTGCAAACAGGAAAGTGCAAACTCCAAGGGTTGGAAAGTCTACTCACCGTAATAGGCAAAGAATCGAGAAGCGTACTTGTTATGCTTGTGGTCAGGTAGGACACATCGCGCGTGACTGTTGGGATGGTGTTCAGCAGCCAAAGAAGCAATACAAGTGCCATTCATGTGGTATAGCAGGACATAAAGCCCGAGATTGCCGCGTTGGCTCTTAGCACGTAATACATACGAAGGACTCCTCGACGTGATGATGTACATAAATAATGGTGATCCTCATGTATGGTGGATTATCCATGTGTTATATGTACAGTAAGCCGTTTTGGATGACAGTTCTATGATGATGTTTATGTATGTGTGGGGTCAACGTGTTTGTACGGTAGTCGTGAACACGACTAGATTGTTGATGTTTTATGCCATGGGAACACTTATTCCCAACCTTTTCAGGAGTCGTCAACGTCTGGTTGAGCAGGAAATCGGAGCGTCTTATATTTAGATGGGAAAAGAAGTGGTGGAGTCCTCTGTATCCCAGGCTCAATCCTAAGTGTTACGAGTGCGCGATAATCATATTGCTTGTTTTTGTTTGCATCTTGTGTATGTCGATTGTGTGTGTTACATGCACCACATGCTTTGCGTTGATTCAGAACAGGCTGACGCAAGCACTGTTTGATAGGAATGCTGCGTATTCCTTGCTGTTGACAGATTTCCCAGTGTACCTTGGGTAGACAGAGAGCATCAGGGTGGTGTTGCCGACTGTTGTATGACGCTTGCTGGTAAGGCTTGCGATTTGGCGATGCAATTCAGAAGTCGGTATTTCTGGTTAACTGCATCTGTATTGCCGGTATCGGCATGGGCAGATGTGTTTCCCAAGGATCTCCCTGGGCTACCACCCCAGTGAGAGATTGACTTCTCGATCAAATTGGTACTCGGTGCGAAACGTGTGGCCCGCTCGCCATATCACGTCACGCCTAAGGAAATGGCGGAGTTGAAAGTCCAACTATAGGAATTAATGGAGCATGGGTATATACGCCCAAGCATGTCTCCTTGGAGCGCCCCTGTGCTTTTTGTGCAAAAAGAAAGACGGTAGCTTGCTGTTATGTATTGATTACCGCGAATTGCATAAGTTGACCAAGAAAAATAAATTTCTGATTCTGCAGATTAACGAGCTATTTGATCAGCTAGTGGGATCGTCCATCTAATCGAAGTTGGACTTGAAATCTGATTATTACCAGTTGAGGATATGGGAAGAAGATATTCCCAAAATCGCAATGGGAACGTTGTACGGGCACTACGAGTTAACGGTCATGCTGTTTGGGTTGTGCAATGCACCCTCTGTATTTATGGACTTGATGCACCGAATATTGCGCGAGTACCTGGATCTGTTCGTGATAATGTTTATTGATGATATCCTGGTGTACTTGAGATCAGAAGCCGACCATGAGAAACATTTGCGGTTGGTGTTGAATATATTGAGGTAGAATCAGCTCTATGCCAAGTTCTCGAAGTGCGAGTTTTGGCTCTCATCGGTGGCTTTTTTAGGCCATGTGGTGAGTGGAGCGGGCATAGCAGTGGATCTAGTGAAGATAAGGGCCATAGAGGAGTGGCCAGTGTTGTATTCAGTAGCTGAGGTCAGGAGCTTCCTTGGACTGGCAGGCTAATATCGAAGATTTGTTGAAAACTTCTCGCGGATTGCTTTGCCGCTAACCACGTTGACGCGAAAAGAACAGAAGTTCGTTTGGTTGCCATAGTGCACGCAAGCTTTTGAAGAGCTGAAGATTCGGTTGACCACGACACCTGTGTTGTCAGCATCATGTGGTACTGATGGATTTGTAATCTATAGTGATGCTTCAGGGAGCGGCTTAGGTTCTGTGCTTCTGCAAAATGGAAAGGTGATTGCTTATGGCTCACGCCAGCTGAAAGTGCATGAGCAGAACTATCCCGTCCATGATCTTGAGTTGGCGGGGGTGCTCTTTGCACTAAAGCTGTGGCGACACTATCTTTATGGTGTGAAGGTGGAGATCTACACCGATCACAAGAACCTGAAGTCCATATTGGAGCAGAAGGACTTGGATATCCGACAACGAAGGTGATTAGAGTTCCTCGGGAACTACACATTTGAGATTCACTATACTCCCGGGAAGGGGAATGTTGTCGCGAATGCCTTGAGTCCGCGGACTCCGACAAGAGCAGCTTGTTTGCAGAGGCATGATGAACGTCTCATCCAGGAGCTGGAAGCGTTAGATATTTCTTGTGTTGACAAGAATTCCACTGCCAATGCATGTTTGAACAGGACGGAGGTGCAATGTGACCTTGCAGACCGAGATCGACGGGCAACAGAGTTGGATGAAGATCTCCTACGCTATGAAAAAGCTGGGCAGAATGCAAAGTCTCCTAGAATGATGGTCTTTTGCGAAAAGAGGGCCGTTTGAACGTCCCGAATTTGGGTATATTGAGGTAAGAACTAATGTTTGAAGCGCATGATTCGAAATACTCAATCCACCCAGGGAGTACAAGGATGTTCAGAGATATGAAAAAGCTATTTTAGTGGCCAGGGATAAAGAAAGATGTTGCTCTTGATGTGGCCAAATGACAAACCTCTGCTATGATGAAGGCGGAATGCTAGAAACTGACGGTTCTTTGAAGTCGTTGTCGATACCATAGTGGAAATTTGATGATATTTCCATGGATTTCGTGCACAGATTGTCGAAAGCTCAGCGAGGGAATGATTCCATCTGGGTGATTATCGATCGGCTGACAAAAGTAGCACACTTCCTCCGAAACAAGCGAGATGATTCGGTATAAAGTTTTGCAAAGTTGTACGTGGAACAGATTGTACGGCTTCACGGTGTTCCTCGGAGCATCGTGATTGATCGAGATGGGCAATTCATGACAAAGGATTGGAGCCGAGTTCACCAACTTTTGGGCACGAATTTGACTTTTAGTATGGCCTTTCATCCCCAAACGGATGGCCAAACTGAACGAACCAACAGAAAAATGGATGACATGCACCGAATGTGCGCCCTCAATACTGGAAAGATATGGAGAAGATCATCTCTATATGGTGGAGTTTTCTTATAATAACATCTACCAGGCGAGCATCGGGATGACACTGTCTGAAGCTCTATATGGAAGGAAGTGTCGTACTCCCTTGGCTTGGGTAGAAGTGGGCAGAGCTAGAGTTTATAATCGTAATGAAGTCGATGAAGTAAACTCAATCATTCGTGCTATTCGATAGAGGCTACTTATAGCCTAAGATCATCAAGCGAAGTCCTATAATGCCAAGCACCAGAACGTGGAGTTCGCGGCAGGCGATTGAGTCTACTTGAAGATCAAGCCCTTCAAAGGCATATCCAGGATTCGACGTTTGAAAAGTTGAGACCAAGATATTTTGGTCCATTTGAAGTGGTTGAGCGAATCAGATAAGCTGCGTATCGGCTAGTTCTTTTGGCAGACTTGGGTGGACTACAGGAAGTGTTTCACATCTCGGTGCTTCGGAAGGCCGTGAAAAAAAAAATCCAGCTCAAGTGATCAAAGATGATCGTGTGTCGATGGAGTATGGGCTAACAACGAGAGTTAGACCCTTCAGCTCGAGGATCGAGCCGAGAAACAACTGTGGAACAAGACAGTAGGGATGGTCAAAGTCCTATGGGACAATTGCGGTCGTGAGAAGCTTACATGGGAGCAAGAGCAAACCATACGAGCTGATTTTCCCGAGTTGTAAAAATGGTTGGGGAGTGAAAAGTTTGTTGTAACCTAAACGGTTTGATGTTATAACTTATTACTTGCTGGTTCCTTCCTGTGTACAAATTTCGAGGATGAAATTTCTTATAGAAGGGGAGGATTGTAACACCCCAAAGTCAATTTGGGTTCAGGCGTGGGTGACACAACCTGGGACACGGGCGTGTTCGAGGGCGTGTCCTGCTCGGGTTGAGCAGATGGGCGCGTGCTCCACAAAATTCGTTCGACAAAGTTTCGAGAGGTACACGCCTGTGACACGGGCGTGTCAGGGGGCGTGACCTAGGGCGTGTCCTCCTTTGGTTGACACCAGAGTTTTGATCGACGAACTGCGCTCGACGTTTGTTGAGTACGGGGTACACGGCCGGTGATACGTGTAAGACTCCCTTTTTTTCTTTTTAAAACATCGGGGTCTTAGGCCCAGAACCGCCGCTTTGCGGTGACGCCTTCGCACCTGGGAAGGTCATCACTACAAAACCCCGATCCTGCCGGCCAAATCGATCGCAACTATTGCAAAATAGTAAAGCAAGTCCACAAAAATCACATATATATGTAAATAATCAACACGAAGGGAGTGTCCACAGATACAACAAAAATATAAGATCTTGGGCTCATGCCCAGTACATCATGTCCTCACTACAAATATCTCAACGCAGAAGCAAATAGTATAACAAATAATTATTAGGACTCACAGTCCCTGTCATCTGAACTTCGGTACTAGACTGGCCCATCTCTATGTGTGCCGACCTCCTGGGCTGCTCCTCCATGCTGGGCTCCATGGTCCCCTAAAATGATGTGGTTCGAAAACCGTTAGTCTAAAAGACTAAGTCTTATCATCCCCCGCCCCTTCTCCTATGGCCCCTAGGCACCGAGCGGGGAGAAGGAAAGGAGCAAACATGAAGGTGGAGAATAGCAAATAAGCAGGTGGCAGCGGAACTAATCTAGGAGTTCTATAGTATGTATGACAGCAAAATAGGTATGAAAAACTGAATGAGAATGTAACCTTAACTTATATGAAAAAACATAAGCTAAGAGATCTTTTGCAGGGCTCCTATCGTATAAAAAGTCTCATACCGATTTATACGATAGGGTGTCGGTTTCTAGCAAGCATAATATGTAATATCAAATAAAACCTTTAGCTTATAATCACGCTTGCGCAAACTTATAAACTAAGGGGTCGTCTTGCAGGTTCTATTATATAGAGCGTCTCATACAACTTATACAATAGGTGTCAGGTTATATGCAATGATTATGCTATGTAATACAATTATGATATTATGTGGACATGCAAGTGCAATTCACCAACTCGACTCTGTGTACGCAGACCTTTAGTTCCCCCTTTCTGGAGCCGAACCTCCCGGGATACCTCCGTAGTGGCAAACGGAAGCGGTGGGTTGGGCCTCGCCCACCTCTAAACCGGTAATTGCACTATCAGTCAGACCTATCGTACGCCTCAATGCTATTGCACAGAACAGTGCGCCTCCGTACTCTTGCCGGTTGGCGCACCGGACTTTATTTGGCCAAGTGCTAAACCACAATCGCCGAGTCAACATGTTGGCGTCGGTGCATCGACCCTCCAACACCGAAGACCCACCACCTTTTCCTTTATCCACATGCAACCTTATGTATCAGCTACCGAGCCAAAGCTCCCCGAACCATCTCGTCTGTCATAAAACAACAACCGAGCCAAAGCTCATCGGGCCAACCTGCCCATCACAAACCATTACCGAGCCAAAGCTCGCCGGGCTAACCTGCCCTTTTACCAAACCACTGGGTTTACTGCCCGAGTGACCCAACCTATCTCCCCGAGTCATTGAGGTGTGATAAAGTGAAACACTAAACTTACTAGATACCCTTAATTTTTGTGTTGGATCTAACCCTAGTGCAATTGACACTTCTTCCCTACAGGAAAGACGATCTTTCGTCGATCCCGGGCACCGCCTAACTCTAGCCAATCCATCCCTGTACTTATCCTACTACCAATAATGAACTTAATTTTTTATCTAACCAATCCAGCAGACCACTAATCCCAAGACAAGCTTTAAATTATACTCCAACATAATTTCTGCAATTTTTACTATATGTAGACCACTTAAACTATATGACCCGTAAAATGGGAGGTACAACAAATAATCATCCAATACTCTTATAATAATTATTGGAGGGCCATTATGCTCTTTGTAGACTAAATCCAGAATTTCACAATTTTTCCTATTTATCTAATAATTTATTTAATTAATTTAGTAGCCAAAAATCCCAAGTTTGAACATGAAGTACCAATTTCATATAAGATAATATTCCACCAAATTTTTGTTAAATAAAATATGAATATATAACTCAAAATCCAAAGCCTCAAAATTTTCCAATAAGGTTTAACCCTAAATTTTAATTTCAAATATATCCCATAATAATTCTTTTTAAGTGAATTTACAGCATTAATAATTCCAAAAATTTAGAGAAAATTCATGGATGATTGTAAGGGCATATAAGTACTCTAGATTAAGTTTCACAATTTATCATTGAATAATAATGTCTATATTTGATTTTCTCATAATATTCCAAGTTAAGGGGTTAATGAACAAAGTATAGTAATGTTCCATCTAAAAATTCTAAATAAATTCTCATATGAGCATACTGAACTAGGAACACTAATTCTCAAGTTTTATAATTTGTCAACAAGTATTGAGTTCTGTAAGAATTATTTAGCAAGTTTCCAAATATTTGAGATTGTGAAGTAGGTACCCTAATTATGTATTCAAAAATTCCATTAAAATTCTCATATGATTAATATGGTCTAAAACTCCATCTGCCAAATTTTTATGATTGTTTTAAGAGTCTTGCTAACCTATTCTAGCTCCACAATATTTGTGCCCGAGGCTAGGGTTAGGGTTTTGTTGACCCTACCCTTCCAAAAATCCCTTAAGATTTTTACCATAGTGTTTTATCTATCCTAGCACCCTCCCTACAAAATTCTAAGATCATTCAAGGTGTTTTGACCTCATACCCTTCACAAGGCACAAATGCCCTTCTTGGGGTATGGTCTTAGATCTTAGGGTAAACCAATTCCAATCTATTCCATCTTTAATGATAATGTGAAATAAGCCATACCAAGCCAGTGGCGCCATTCCCAACCACTGTTGAGGTGATTTGGCCTCTCAAAACCCAAAATACACCTTTTGACCAAATTACCACTTTTTGGGCCAAGCTAGGGTTTGCATGATTGCTATTCAACCACCTCCAAATGTGATGAACTTTTAACCAGAGCTTTATATTGACCCTAAACACCTCTCACAAAAATTTGGGTGAGTTTGGAGGTCATTTGACCCTTAAATTAATTAACCCTAGATAACATAAATATTTTCCAAATCTATAGAAAAATTGTCCCCAAAAATTCACATCTTTGAGCAACGCCTAGATATGTTCTAGGGGAACTCCATGACAAAATGACAATTAATTTGGACCAAGGATGAAGTGTGGGCACTCAGTTTAATATCTGCTTAGCCCTAGGTGTAGGTCCCACCAAAATGGGTAACCTTGTCAAACCTGGAACCCAAATTGGTTCGACTCAATTTTACTGAAAAGAAGACTCGCCAGGCTACACTTTTTATGTTGATGACATTTTATGAAATAGCGTCTATATATTTTTAAAAATTAAAAACATTAAATACATAAAGGTGTGATATAATTTAAATATCAGAATTATATCTCCTATAGTTTGAAATCATTTCCCGCACGAATCTTGGCGCAATTTGGATGGCATCCCTTCATCTTCCACCTCTAGCCGACGGTTCTGATTCATCCCTCCTGGAGCTTATTCCAGCGGTTACCGCCAGCGATCCGGCCACCTCCCCGGCCGGCCCCCGCCACCAACACCTCCGTTGAGGTGGTGGCTGTCTCCAGGCGGTGGCACAGCCGCCGGAGAGCCGTTTTCCGGCGATCCCGAGAAGTGGATTTCCATGGAAAAAACAGGAAAAATTGAACTTGGATCGGGCTCAATTGAGCCCGAACCTTGGCCCTAATGATTCCTATGAACTATTCATGGAAGAAGGAGTGGAGGAGGACCTTGCTGGGCGGCTGTAGACTTGCCGATCGCTGGGAAGCTATTTTGGTGGTGGTGGTGGTGGTCGGATTTCTGCAACTACACTGTGGAATTGCTTGGCTCCTTTGGGTAAGTGGTGGAAATGACTCCTTGGAGTCCAGTGAAGGTTTTAAGAAGGAGAAATGGGGAGTTACGTGGCTGTAGGGGTGTTTGCCATTATTGGCTCTTGCTCAAGGTAGGCGGCCATGGTAGGTAGGGGGAAAAACTTGGCTTAAACCATTCAATGGGTAGCTGGTTGGATTGGGGATGCATTCCTGGTCTTAAAGCAATGAATGAGAGGTTGGGGAAGGGAAAGGAGGAGCCCAAAGTCTTCCTCCATTATCTCTTTCACTTTCTCTCTCTTCCCTTAGGTGGATTTTTCTCTCTCCTTTATACCAAGATGAAAATTGGCTCCTACCTAACCCAATGGCAGCCCACATGCTCATTTCACCCATCAAAGCAAGGTTAGCCCAAGTGAATTGGGCTTGAGCTTGAGTTAGCCCATTTGGGCTAACTTGACCTAAACTTTGACCATGGTTGACCTTAGTCAATTAGGTCTTGAGGTTGCTCCTAATTGGTCCTTGGTGACACATTGGCCTCCCCTAAGTCCTAGGTAGTGTTGTCTTGGCCCTTTGGAGGTCACTTGACCCTTATGCAGGGCACTTTGACCACTTTAGGGCTAGAGTTGACTTTTGTCAACTTAGCCTTTTTGGTTGACCCCAATGTGTTCTTGGTGACACATTGGAATCTCACTAGGGTTTGGAAGGTATGTGTGGTGTCCAGTTGGCTAGGGGAGCTTCAATTGGCCCTTGTGTAAGTCAGGTTGACCCATTTTGGGTTAGAGTTGACTTTGGTCAACTTAACCCTTTTGACTGCCCTCCGTGTGTCCTAGTGACCCATTGATTCCACTTTAGGTCTAGAAAGTCTTTGGTAGGGTTAGTTGGGCTTTACCATGGCGCACTGCCCTTAGTTAGGGCACCTTGCCCAATTTAGGCTTATGGTGGTTCTAGGTCAACTTGGGCACCCCGGGTTGACTTCAATGGACTCTTAGGGCTCTACTGGGCCCTACAATGGGTTGATGAGACCATGGTGGGGTCTTGGAGTCTTGGTGAAGCCCTAAGGTCAAACCCTAGAGTTTGTGATGAGGTTGTGTCATATGAAGACCAAGGTGATTCTCACCTTGGCCTTCTATCACGTCGCCCTTTTTAGCTTCCTAGGGTTTTGTCATGACCTAGTCATGGCCAAAACCACTCTTAGGGATCTAGTTGGAAATGGGATGTTACAAATCCCAATAAACAAAACAAAGATTTCATCCCCGAAATCAAGGTTAAGCCTACGAGAATTTCTATCGAAGAAAAGGAAACTTCTAACATCCCATAAGAAGTGAAAGATTACATCTCGACGCCATATTTGCTAAGCGGGGTTTAAAGGGAAACCTAAATCTATAACTAATTCGCCCAATTGGCAAAGCCAAGATCCCAATAAACAAAAGATTAGCCTCTACTCTTCCTAGAGCAGCCCTACTAGTTTAAAAACAAGAAAGTAAATTGAACATCCTGAGAGGTTGTGACGTATACCTGACTGAACAGCTCTAGATACTTTTGCCACATCAAGTCTTGCGGTTCCCAGGTATACTCCTCCTGGCCATGGTTTCTCCACAGAACCTTGACTAATGCAACCTTCTTGCGATGCAAGATCCGTACACCTCTGTCATCGATCCGAACTGGCTCCAAGTGAACTGACCGGTATGAAGCTACCGGTCCATCTGTCGTCGAAATCTGCTGCTCTGGGCATAGTAGAGCCCTCCTAAGCAAAGATATCTGGAACACATCGTGTAAACCTGCCAGTTCCGGTGGCAACTCCAGCCTGTAAGCTAGGGGTCCGATCACTACAGGATCCTGTAAGGGCCCATATACCTAGGGCTGAGCTTCTTCTTCCGACCGCACACCCGTGAAACTCCGTGCATGGGCCGGATCTTCAAGAAAACCCGGTCTCCCACCTGAAACTCTACCTGACGGTGTTGGGCATCGTAATACTTAGCCTGTCGGCTCTGCGCTTCCAGCATCCTATCCCGAATCAACCTAACCTGAGCATCAGTGTCCTCCACAAACTCAGAGTCGAGTGCCTGAGGATCTTCATCCTAGATCTACGTACGAGGGTGGAGAGCTGTGTTGAATGTCGGCCGAGAGCCCAGATAATCCTGGACTGATGTTCTCTCCTTGGACGTACACTATCCATCCCTATTTGACACGATTATCTTGAGCACACCATGATAACGGACAACTAATCACAAATTTCATGAAATACCTATGGGAGTTTTCTTCCGGGTCGGGGTGACCCCAGCTATCTCGGCCTGTTAATCATTGATGTTCCAATTATAATTATTCCCGGAGTGTGGATGAGGAATCCTGTGTATGAAAATCCCTAATTATAACCTCGAACTTCCACTCTAACTCGGGCAGTGACTGTAATAGTTCCCCAAAAATTCTTGCACTTAACCTTCATCGAGCGACATACCTCACCGTGCGTCACAAAATACATGACGCCCTTCTTCACTCCAGGGAGATACACATTTCGAGATACACTTGGGACTTCCGGTGATTAAATTTCTCATTTGTATGGGTAGCCAACGACTCTATAAAATCTCCACTTCACAATCAGATTCTTATCCCTACGAATACGCCCGAGTAGCACCGAATATGGTTTACGTCCATTTCACTATATTCACGACACAAAGTTTTCTAGATGAGGTCTAAGGGAAACCCAAATCAATAACTAATTGCCCAATAAAAGACAAGCCCCAATAATCAAAAGATAAGCTGTAACACCCCCTATCCGCCGCATAGCATATAGCAGTAGGTCCGGCCAGGGTCCCACACCATATACTACAAACAGACCAGGTGGTTACTCATGGAAACCATCCAACCAATCATAATGTCCTACACAGAGCATTCTAGAGGAAGCAGTTTATAAAAGTTGCAAATAAGAACCCAGCACTAAAGCATGAATGTCCACTAATCCAAAATAGGAATGTTATACAAATACCAACACAAGCCTTAAGGCCTTACAAAATATTTCACTTGATATTACATGATTTACAAACCACGGCACGCAGGCTGGTCACACATGAATAAAACAGTAAACACTTCCAATTAGGCCTTCGAGGGCCGGCTTCGCACTTGGGCTTTAGCCCGCTATTGACTGCTTGTTCCAGCAGCACCTGCAAGCAACAAACCACCTCACGGTGGCAACACAAGGCAACGGTCAGCAATGCTGACCAAATTATAACGATCCCGCCCCCAACTCGGGGCGGCGATGCTCCTTCCCTGCATTTCATTAACATAAGCAAGCATTAAATATATATATATCCATTTCATCACAGACATTGGCTCGCACGGCCACACGCCCCCGTGCTCTCAGGGAACATTCTCGATGAACCGGTCGATGTCACGTCAATTAAAGTCATAGACATTCCGGACTCACCACCGCCACTTTGACGGCCAAACCTATGAGCATTTTGTCTTCCTGGCCTGGGTCACGACAATTTAAGCCATTGATCGCCGAAGACCCTAATCTATGCCAACGGCAAGTGCCACGTACCCTTAGGTATCTTTAACCTAATGACATAGAACGGGTACGGTTCCATCTAACTCGTGCTCAGATCGCAACGACAATTTAAGCCATATGTGCGAGTCAAACTTCTCCCGAGTCTCATTTCCATCACAATTCACATAACCCGGTTATGTTCAAGTTGGCTCTCAGGCCACCAAGTTGGCAAGATCTCACATCCGCCCAGTTTTCCGGGTGCACCTTTGGGTTAATCCCCAAGGCTCCCTGCTGCAATCTACCGCGTAGAAAACCCGAAAACAATCAATAGCACGGAGTCTTCTCCGGCATTTATGCAATTCAACATCACCGATCCAGACCAACATGTCCGGGTACGCTTCACACATCATGCCTATGTCCGTTTTTGCTTACGGACTCTAAACTACGGGGACTTTCACATATCTACCCGAAGGAACGCCTCCAACTCACCGCAAACTCGCGAGAGCGGGATTCCTATGAAAAGAAGGAGAGCTACTCATGCTCAAGAAGAGAATCATTACCCTTGCGATCTTCTTTGGCACCATGGAAAAATAAGCGGATGAAAAGCACCGCACTAGCTTTGCCTCCATGGATCCGGAGTCGGCTCGCGATTTGGAGCTTCGAAACTCCTCCAATGGTCGGATCTAGATCCTTCTTCCTTCCTTGGCTCTCCTCTCGCTCTAAGGTTTTAGAAAGATATCCACTCATGAAAAGTGAGGGTTTCTGAGTCCAATCCCGGGTATATCCCTTCAGGAACAACCCCAAGCCGTTGGATCATCAATTAAAGAAATGAACGGCTTTGATTTGGGACTAAAATGCCCAATCTGGATCGCACATGGCCTGGCACACGCCCGTGTCCAGGGACTTGTGCCTCATTCGCCGTCAAAATCGGCTCGCCTGGAACAACACACGGGTATCGAACACGCCCGTGTTTGAGCTGACACGCCCGTGTTCCAACTGACACGACCGTGTGGCCGGCCGTGTACCCCCATCATTTTTCCCCGAAAACAACCCGAGCACTGCACGGGTTCTAGGACACGCCCGTGTCCTTGCCCGTATCACCTCAAAACGCATGGGCCCCAGGCCGTGTACACGGTCTGGACACTCGACACTTCGTCGAGCGAAGATCGTCGACCTGATGACACGGCCTTGGACACGCCCGTGTCCTAGGCCGTGTGCCTTGTCTCGACACATCGTCGAGCAAAATGTCGACTTCCCGGGACGAGTGTCGAAACGGGTTGACACGCCCTGCGATACGCCCATGTTGCAGGCCGTGTGCCATGTCTCGACACTTCGTCGAATGCAGAGTGTCGACTTCACGGGCTAAGTGTCGACACGGGTCGACACGCCCTGCGACACGCCCGTGTCGCAGGCCGTGTGCCCAGTCTCGACACAATGTCGAGCTCAAAATGTCGACTTCCCGGCTGAGTGTCGACACAAGATTGACACGCCCTGGGACACGCCCGTGTCCCAGGCCGTGTGCCTGCAGCGAGAACCCAAAACTGGCCCAAAACATCCCCCGTCGCTCCTTTGAGGTTCGGGGCGTTACAACTCTCCCCCTCTTAAAAGAATTTCGTCCACGAAATTACATAAAAGAAAGACATGTACAAAACCAAAATTTGTACCTGAGCGGAACAACTCCGGATATTCGTCAAGCATAGTCTTCTCTCGCTCCCAAGAGAGCTCCTCACGACCGAAATTTTCCCACCGTACCTTGACCATCCTGATCTCTTTATTGCGTAGCCGCTTGACCTCCGAGTCCTCAATCCGCACGGGCTTGACCTTTGTCGTCAACCCAATATCCACCGGCACTTGATCGACCGCAATCACTTGCGTAGGCTCTTGCACCGCCTTCCGAAGTACCGAAATATGGAATACATCATGTAAACCACTAAGCTCCACTGAAAGCTTCAACCGATAGGCCGCTTCACCAACTCGCTCCAGAACCTCAAACGGCCCAAGGTACCTCGGGCTTAGCTTTTTCAATCGCCGCACCCGCGAGACACCCTTGAACGGCTTGATCTTTAAGTATACATAGTCGCCCACAACGAACTCCACATTCCTGTGCTTGGCATTATAGTACTTCGCTTGTCGGTCCTGAGCGATAAGCAACCTCTCCTGAATGGTTCTCACCAAAGAAGTAGCATCCTCGACTTCCGATCGCTTATACAACTTTGACTCACCCATTTCTAACTAAGACAACAGCGTGCGACATTTTCTACCATATAGGGCCTCGAAGGGTGCTATTTGAATACTCGCTTGGTAGCTATTGTTGTATGCGAACTCCACCAAATACAGGTGGTCTTCCCACTGCTTTCCAAAATCCAAGACACACATGCAGAGCATGTCTTCCATGGTTCTATTGACCCTCTCGGTCTGCCCATCCGTTTGCGGATGGAAGGCTGTGCTGAATTTTAGCTTTGTTCCCAACATTTGCTGCATAAGCTTCCAATCATTGGATGTGAACTGCCCATCTCGGTCACTCACGATGCTGCGGGGCACACCATGAAACCGTACTATGTTATCCACATAAAGCTTTGCCAACTTCTCCACCGGGTCATCCTTCCTATGCGGAACGAAATGCGATACCTTCGTTAACCGATCCACGATCACCCAAATAGCGTCGTTCCCCTTTTGCGACCTTAGCAAACCGTGCACAAAGTCCATAGAGATGTCGTCAAATTTCCACTTCGGAATAGGCAAGGACTTAAGAAATCCTCCCGGATTTTGGCACTCCGCCTTCACCAAGGCGCATGTTTGGCACTTCGCTACGTATAGCGCCACATCCTTTTTCAAACCCAGCCACCAAAACAGTTTCTTCACATCGCGGTACATCTTGGTGCTCCCCGGGTGAATCGAGTACTTGGTATGGTGTGCCTCGTACAACAACTCCACCCGCAAATTACCCACACTTGGGACGCACAGACGACCGTCCTTCCAAAGTAATCCGTCCTCCACGACGAATTTTGAATTTGACCCATCCAGAGCCTCAACCATGAGCCTCTTCATAAGAACATCCATATCCAAAGCCTGCCGAATACGATCAGCCAGGTCATATTGGACTTCAGTCCAATTCAGAACTGCTTCAGCACTTGATTGCCTGTCCACACAAACAATCTCCAACGCCTCCACCTCCCGCACCAACCGCTCATCATGCACCGATAGCCAATTGGCTTGAGCTGGGGCTCGGCGGCTCAACGCGTCCGCAACCGCATTCCCTTTACCAGGAACGTAATGGATCTTGAATGTATAGTCCCCCAGGAACTCCATCCATCTATGCTGCCGCATATTCAGATCTTTCTGATCAATAAGATACTTCAGGCTCTTGTGATCGGTGTAGATATCAATCTTCACACCGTACAAATAGTGTCTCCACAGCTTCAAGGAAAAATTCACGGCCTCTAACTCCAAGTCATGGACCGGATAGTCCTTTCATGCACTTTTAGCTGTCTCGAGCCATAAGCTATTACACTTCCGTGTTGCAGTAGCACGCAACCCAAACCGCTGCCCGAAGCATCACTATAAATCTCATAGCCTTCGGTCCCACATGGCGAACTTAGCACAGGCGCCGTGGTCAACCGACACTTCAACTCCTTAAAAGCTCGCGCACACTCCGGCGTCCAAACGAACTTATGCTACTTCCTCGTCAAAGTAGTGAGAGGTAACACTATCCGCGAGAAGTTCTCTACGAAGCGCCTATAATAGCCGACAAGCCCCAAAAAGCTCCGGACTTCCCCTACCGAAGCAAGCTCAGGCCACTCCCGTATCGCAACAATCTTCGCCGGATCCACAGCAATACCCTCTCCACTCACTATATGACCGAGGAACGCCACTGAGGATAGCCAAAACTCGCACTTCGAGAACTTGGCATACAACTGATTTCTCCTTAGCGTCTCCAAAAACAAATGAAGATGCTTGAAGTGATCTTCCTCACTTTGCGAGTACACAAAAATATCGTCGATGAAGACGATCACGAAATGGTCCAAGTACTCCCTGAAAGTCCTGTTCATCAAATCGATGAACACTGACGGCGCATTAGTCAGCCCAAACGGCATGACCGTAAACTCATAATGCCCGTATCTCATACTAAACGCTGTCTTCGGGATATCACTCTCCCTTATTCGTAGCTGATAGTACCCCGACTTGAGATCCAACTTCGAGTACACCGTCGACCCGACTAACTGATCAAAAAGATCATCAATCCGGGGGATTGGGTACTTGTTCTTCTCCGTCAACTTGTTGAGCTCCCGATAATCAATACATAGCCTCAAGCTTCCGTCCTTCTTCTTAACAAAGAGGACCGGTGCGCTCCAAGGCGAAGAACTCAGGCGTACATACCCTTGCTCCAACAACTCCTGTAGTTGAACTTTCAGCTCCGCCATTTCCTTAGGCGCTAGCCGATAGGGAGATTGTGACACAGGCTTTGCACCTGGCACTAGCTTAATCGTAAAATCTATCTCCCGTTGAGGCGGGGCTCCAGGAAGATCTGCGGGGAGCACATCATGGTATTCCGATACCACTGAAATACAATCCAACGCGGGCTTCGGCTTTGCCACCTCCACTAGTGTAAAGAACAGTTCTGCACCGGCACGAACAGCCTTCACCACCTGAAGAGCAGACATCAACGTCTTGCTCGACCCCTTTAAGCCCGTAAAAGTCGTGTCACGACTTGCTCCCAGCTTGACTTCCTTGCTACCGCAATCTATATGGGCCTGCTGCTACGAGAGCCAGTCCATGCCAAATATGACGTCGAACTCCACCAACGGAAGTAAAGACGCCTGCAGGTCGAACTCCTGATTCCTAATACGAATCTTAACATCGCAGATCCTATCCGCTCGCATCGAACACCCATTGGGCAACAACACATCCAACTTATCCTTCGCCATCGAAGAAGGGACTCCGATGCGTGATATAAATCCTTCGGACAAGAAGGAGTGTGAAGCTCCCATATCGAAGAGTGCTCGTGCCGGATTTTCACAAATCAAAACAAATTCTAAACAAGCAGGGGTAAGGTAACATGTGCATAACAAGTATTTAAGGAAATTGACTTGCTATAAATTAAACCGTACCTGTCACCACATCATCCTGTTTGATGGCCTCCTGTTGGCCAAGATTATACACCCTTGGTTGGGCCGGAGCATAGCGGGACGCGGTCGACTCCACCGCCTTTCCATTCTATTCATAAGTCGCTCCCGGCCTTCTCTCGGACTTAGGACGTCCGCTCCAACAGTCACAGGCAAAATGCCCCGTCTTGCCACAAGTAAAACACGCGCCCGGTGTCCGACTCGTAGTTGCCCCAGAAGCACCAGAAGGAGCTGGACCCGAAGTCCTATGCTTCTTGAAAGACCTCTAATAGCCGGACTTTGAAGTAGTCGGCACTTTGAATTCAGATTTCCTATCACCCAAGCTTTTCTTTGCTTGTACAATCTTCATGTCCTTCTCCAAGGACCGGGAAGTATTGACCAAGGTTAAGAAACCCTGCGTCATCGGCCCCGAAAGTAGTAATCTAAACTCATCTCTCAAGCCTTCATAGAAGCGGTTATTTTTGCGCTCCTCATCCACAATAGTGGAGCTAGCATAACGACTCAGATGAGTAAACTCGTGGAGATATTCATCCATGATCCTCTCACCCTGAACCAACTTCAAAAACTCATTCTCCAACGCTATCCTATGCGTCGAAGGGAGGTATCTAGCCAAGAACAATCTCGAGAACTCCTCCATCGATACATCAACAAGTTGCCTACCTCTCAACAAGTGCAGCTCCAAACCTTCCCACCACATTCTCGCTTCACCGTCCAGAAGGAACGTAGCGATGGTGGTCATTTGCCACTCCTCCGTCTCTGTTGCTGTCATGACTCTCTTCACCCTAGAGAGCCAGTCTTCAGCCTGAGATGGGGTTCCCAACTCCGAGAATAACGGAGGGTTAAAGCTCATTACATGCTTAAGCTGCCTCTCGGTTGCCCTCCTTGGCATCACCGGTTCCACAACCACTTGCTCCACTCTCCTCGGCACAGCCTCTTGAAAAGGTTCCTGCTCCATCACAAGGGCGGGCTGCTGCATTTGCCATGTAGGCTGCGCATTTATCACGGCCAACACCGCTTCAGCCACCAATCGTATGTTCTCAACCGATAGAGGTGTTGCGGGAGCAACATCTGGTGCACTGCTAGCCTCAGAAAGTCGACGTTCCGACGGCCCAACACCACTTCTGGTCACCTATAGTGGTACAAAACACTGTTAAGCGACCAAATAAATTACAAACAGCAATTATAGGAACACGCAGGTTCCTCAAACATGTGTATTTTAATTTATAAGTGGACATTCATGGGTTCTTTTACTGTTATAACGATGATGCACACAATGTGGTCACCACCCCTTAAAAAGAATTCATCCACGAATTCATTTTAAGCCCGACCAAAACCAGTAGTCTGATACAAAATTGTCACACCCCCTATCCGTCATATAGCATATAGCAGTAGGTTCGGCCGGGGCCCGACGCCATATACTACAGACTGACCGGGTGGTTACTCATGGAAACCATCCAAGCAATCATAACGTCCTACACAGAGCATTCTAGCGGAAGCAATTTATAAAAGTTGCAAATAGGAACCCAACACTAAAGCATGAATGTCCACTAATCCAAAATAGGAATGTTATACAAATACCAACACAAGCTTTAAGGCGTTACAAAATGTTTCACTTGATATTACATGATTTACAAACAACGGCACGCAGACCGGTCACACATGAATAAAACAGTAAACACTTCCAATTAGGCCTTCGAGGGCCGGCTTCGCACTTGGGCTTTATCCCGCTATTGATCGCTTGGTCCAGAAGCACCTGCAAGCAACAAACCACCACACGGTGGCAAAACCAGGCAACAGTCAGCAATGCTGACCAAATTATAACGATCCCGCCCCCAACTCGGTGCGGAGATGCTCCTTCCCTGCATTTCATTAGCATAAGCGAGCAATATAATATATATATATATATATATATATATATATATATATATATATATATATATCCATTTCATCATAGACGTTGGCTCGCACGGCCACACGCCCCGTGCTCTCAGAGCACATTCTCGGTGAACCGGTTGATGTCACGTCAATTAAAGCCATAGACATTCCAGACTCACCACCGCCACTTTGACGGCCAAACCTATGAGCATTTTGTCTTCCTGGCCTGGGTCATGACAATTTAAGCCATTGACCGCCGAAGACCCTAATCTATGCCAACGGTAAGTGCCACATACCCTTAGGTCTCTTTAACCGAACGACATAGAACGGGTACGGTTCCATCTAACCCGTGCTCACATCGCAACGACAATTTAAGCCATATGCGCGGGTCAAACATCCCCCGAGTCCCATTTCCATCATAATTCACATAACCCGGTTATGTTCAAGTTGGCTCTCAGGCCACCAAGTTGGCAAGATCTCGCATCCGCCCAGTTTTTCGGGTGCACCTTTGGGTTAATCCCCAAGGCTCCCTACTGCAATCTACCGTGTAGAAAACCCGAAAAACAATCAATAGCACGGAGTCTTCTCCGGCATTTATGCAATGAAACAACACCGATCCAGACCAACATGTCCGGGTAGGCTTCACACATCATTCATATGTCCGTTCTCGCTTACGGACTCTAAACAACGGGGACTTCACATATCTACCCGAAGGAACGCCTCCAACTCACCGCAAACTCGCGAGAGCTTGCTTCCTATGCAAAGAAGGAGAGCTACTCATCCTCAAGAAGAGAATCGTTACCCTTGCGTTCTTCTTTGGCGCCATTGAAAAATAAGCGGATGAAAAGCACCTCACTAGCTTTGCCTCCATGGATCCGGAGTCGGCTCGCGATTTGGAGCTTCAAAACTCCTCCAATGGCCGGATCTAGCTCCTTCTTCCTTCCTTGGCTCTCCTCTCTCTCTAAGGTTTTAGAAAGATATCCACTCATGAAAAGTGAGGGTTTCTAAGTCCAATCCCGGGTATATCCATTCCGGAATAACCCCCAGCCGTTGGATCATCAATAAATGAAATGAATGGCTTTGATTCGGGACTGAAATGCCCAATCTGGACCGCACACGGCCTGGCACATGCCCGTGTCCACGGCCGTGTGTCTCATTCGCCGTCAAAACCGGCTCGCCTGGAACAACACATGGGTATCGAACACGCCCGTGTTCGAGCTGACACGCCCGTGTTCCACCTGACACGACCGTGTGGCCGGCCGTGTACCCCCATCATTTTTCCCCGAAAATAACCCGAGCACTGCACGGGTTCTAGTACACGCCCGTGTACTTGCCCGTGTCACCTCAACACGCATGGGCCCCAGGCCGTGTACACGGTCTCGACACTCGACACTTCGTCGAGCGAAGATCGTCAACCTGATGACACGGCCTTGGACACGCCCGTGTCCTAGGCCGTGTGCCTTGTCTCGACACATCATCGAGCAAAATGTCGACCTCCCGGGATGAGTGTCGACATGGGTTGACACGCCCTACGACACGCCTGTATCGTAGGCCGTGTACCATGTCTCGACACTTCGTCGAACGCAGAGTGTAGACTTCGCGGGCTAAGTGTCGACACGGGTCAACACGCCCTGTGACACGCTCGTGTCGCAGGCCGTGTGCCCAGTCTCAACACAATGTCGAGCTCAAAATGTCGACTTCCTGGCTGAGTGTCGACACAAGCTTGACACGCCATGGGACACGCCCGTGTCCCAGGCCGTGTGTCTGCATCCAGAACCCAAAAATGGCCCAAAACGTCCCCCGTCGCTCCTTTGAGGTTCGGGGCATTACATAAGCCCCCAATAAACAAAAGATAAGCCCCTACCTACCTTGGGGTAAGTATCTTTGATATTACCATGTTATATCCGTCCTAGCTGGGTGCACAATCACTAGGGCATCTATCTTCGGCTCGTGGTTCCACCAGAAAACTGTTGATATACTCCATACTTTAAACTCTCAGAGTCACATTTACGACAACCTCATCTGGGTCAAAAAGTTCCCAATCCCAACCGAGTCTCTTCCTAACTTGAATTCCTATCCGACCCTCGGCGCTTGTCATGGTGGTTGTCTCCAGGTAATCTTGTTACTGGTACGAGGGTTGAGACTATGTGTCTTCTACCATTTTGCTAAGGTATTTTTGGTCTCAAATATCCTTAAAGCAGTCCTTCCGGTTTGAGTAACCTTGATAGGGCACGTAGGGCTTCCTGAGTTTATGGCTTAGGTAGCCATTCTCGTGTTATACTCCTCCTTTATTCTCTTTAGGTATCTCCTTAGCTTAACCAAGTTCATACCCAAAGTCTATTTCAGACTAGGGCATACTATAAGTTATCGTGGTTAGTCATCTCTCCTAGTGGGTTGAGTCCAACTCGTTGACTAGAGAATTATAAGATTGGATTTTCGCAGCCGGAGGTGCTCCCTGCTGGGGGCAGGGTTTGTTGCAGGCTACAAAAAATAATTCCAATTGCTAGCTGATGAATAAGTGGAATTAATGAAAAGGTGGACTTTACATGTGATTCCCCTTATGGGCACACCAATGCTTCCGCTACTAGTTTGTCAGCAAACTAAGCTCGCGCGGGGGTGGCCTAAGGTTGTGGACTGCTACTTTTCGATCGATGTTTGCAGTCTGATACCACTTGTAAGACCCCCGTTTTTTTCTTTTTAAAACACCAGGGTCTTAGGCCCAGAACCGCCGCTTTGCGGTGACGCCTACGCACCCAGGAAGGTCATCACTACAAAACTCCGATCCTACCGGCCAAATCGATCGCAACTGTAGCAAAATAGTAAAGCAAGTCCACAGAAATCACATATATATGTAAATAATCCCCACGAAGGGAGTGTCCACAGATACAACAAAAATATAAGATCTTGGGCTCATGCCCAGTACATTATGTCCTCACTACAAATCTCTCAACGCGGAAGCAAATACTATAACTAATAATGATCAGGACTCACAGTCCCTATCATCTGAACTCCGGTAGTAGACTGGCCCATCTCTATGTGTGCCGACCTCCTGGGCTCCTCCTCCATGCTTGGCTCCACGGTCCCCTAAAATGATGTGGTTCAAAAACCATTAGTCTAAAGGACTAAGTCCTATCATCCCCCGCCCCTTCCCCCATGGCCCCTAGGCACCGAGCGGGGAGAAGGAAAGGAGAGGACATGAAGGTGGAGAATAGCAAATAAGCAGGTTGAAGAGAAACTAATCTAGCAGTTCTATTGTATGTATGGCAGCAAAATAGGTATGAAAAACTGAATGAGAATGTAAGCTTAACTTATATGAAAACACATAAGCTAAGGGATCTTTTGCAGGGCTCCTATCGTATAAAAAGTCTCATACCAATTTATACGACAAGGTGTCGGTTTCTAGTAAGCATAATATGTAATATCAAATAAAACCTTTAGCTTATAAGCACGCTTGCGCGAACTTATAAACTAAGGGGTCGTCTTGCAGGGCCTATTGTATAGAGCGTCCCATACCACATATACAATAGGTGTCAGGTTATATGCAATGATTATGCTATGTAATACAATTATGCCATGATGTCAACATGCAAGTGCAACTCACCCACTCGACTCTGTGTACATAGACCTTTAGTTCCCCCTTTCTGGAGCCGAACCTCCCAGGATACCTCCGTAGTGGCAAACAAAAGCGGTGGGTTGGGCCTCTCCCACCTATAAACCGGTAATTGCACTACCAGTCAGACCTATCGTACGCCACAACACTGGTGCACAGAGTGTAGCACCTGCGTACTCTTGCCAGCTGGCACACCAGACTTTATTTGGCCAAGTGCTAAACCACACTCGCCGAGTCAACTTGTTGGCGTCGGTGCATCGACCCTCCAACACCGAAGACCCACCAACTTTTCCTTTATGCACATACAACCTTATGTATCAGCTACCGAGCCAAAGCTCCCCGGACCATCCCGTCCGTCATAAAACAACAACCGAGCCAAAGCTCGCCGGGCCAACCTGCCCATCACAAACCATTACCGAGCCAAAGCTTGCCGGGCTAACCTGCCCTTTTCCCAAACCACTGGGCTTACTGCCCGAGTGACCCAACCTATCTCCCCGAGTCATTGAGGTGTGAGAAATTGAAACCCTAGACTTACTAGCTACCCTTAATTATTGTGTTGGATCTAACCCTAGTGCAATTGACACTTCTTCCCTACGGGAAAGACGATCTTTCGTTGATCCCGGGCACCGCCTAACTCTAGCCAATCCATCCCTCTACTCATCCTACTACCAATAATGAACTTATTTTTTTATCTAACCAAACCAGCAGACCACTAATCCGAAGACATGCATCAAATTACACTCCAACATAATTTCTGCAATTTTTACTATATGCAGACCACTTAAACTATATGACCCGTAAAATGGGAGGTACAACAAATATTCATCCAATACTCTTATAATAATTATTGGAGGGCCATTATGGGCTTTGTGGACTAAATCTAGAATTTCACAATTTTTCCTATTTATCTGATAATTTATTTAATTAATTTAGTAGCCAAAAATCTCAAGTTTGAACATGAAGTACCAATTTCAAATAAGATAATATTCCACCAAATTTTTGTTAAATACAATATTAATATATAACTCAAAATCCAAAGCCTCCAAATTTTCCAGTAAGATTTAAAACTTAATTTTAATTTCAAATATATCCCATAATAATTCTTTTTAAGAGAATTTACAGCAATAAAAATTCCAAAAATTCAGAGAAAATTCACGGATGATTGTAAGGACATATAAGTACTCTAGATTAAGTTTCACAATTTATCATTGAATAATAAAGTCTATATTTGATTTTTCTCATAATATTCCAAGTTAAGGGATTAATGAACAAAGTATAGTAATGTTCAATCTAAAAATTCCAAATAAATTCCCATATGAGAATACTGAACTAGGAACACTAATTCTCAAGTTTTATAATTTGTCAACAAGTATTGAGTTCTGTAAGAATTATTTAGCAAGTTCCCAAATATTTGAGATTGTGAAGTAGGTACCCTAATTATGTATTCAAAAATTCCATTAAAATTCTCATATGATAAATATGGTCTAAAACTCAATCTGCCCAATTTTCATGATTGTTTTAAGAGTTTTGCTAACCTATTCTAGCTCCACAATATTTGTTCCGAGGCTAGGGTTAGGGTTTTGTTGACCCCGCCCTTCCAAAAATCCCTTAATATTTTTATCAGAGGGTTTTATCTATCATAGCACCCTCCCTACAAAATTCAAAGATCATTCAAGGTGTTTTGTCCTCATACCCTTCACAAGGCACAAAAGCCCTTCCTTAGGGTATGGCCTTAGATCTTAGGGCAAACCAATTCCAATCTACTCCATCTTTAATGATAAGGTGAAATAAGCCATACCAAGCCAGTGGCCCCAATACCAACCTCTGTTGATGTGATTTGGCCACTCAAAACCCAAAATACACCTTTTGACCAAAATACCACCTTCTGGGCCAAGCTAGGGTTTGCATGATTTCCATTCAAACTACCTCCAAATGTGATGAACTTTTAACCAGAGCTTTATATTGAACCTAAACACCTCTCACCAAAATTTGGGTGAGTTTGGAGGTCATTTGGCCCTTAAATTTATTAACCCTAGATAACTTAAATATTTTCCAAAACTATAGAAAAATTGTCCCCAAAAATTCCCATCTTTGGGCACCCTTAGATATAGTATAGGGGAACTCCCTGCCAAAATGTCAATTAATTTGGACCAAGGATGAAGTGTGGGCACTCAGTTTAATATCTGCCTAGCCCTAGGTGTAGGTCCCACGAAAATTGGTGCCTTGGTCAAACCAGGCACCCAAATTGGTTCAACTAAATTTTACTTTAAAGAAGACTCGCCAGGCTACACTTTTCATGTTGATGACTTTTTATGAAATAGCCTCTATATATTTTTAAAAATTAGAAACATTAAATACATAAAGGTGTGACATAATTTAAATATCAGAATTATATTTCCTATAGTTTGAAATCATTTCCCGCACGAATCTTGGCGCAATTTGGATGGCATCCCTTCATCTTCCACCTCTAGCTGACGGTTCCTATTCATTACGCCTGGAGCCTCTTCCAGCGGCTGCCGCCGGCGATCCGGCCACCTCCCCGGCCGACCACCACCACCACCACCTCCGTTGAGGTGGTGGCTGTCTCCAGGCAGTGGCACATCCGCCGTAGAGCCGTTTTTCGGCGATCCTGAGAAGTGGATTTCCATGGAAAAACCATGAAAAATTGAACTTGGATCGGGCTCAATTGAGCCCGAACCTTGGCCCTAATGATTCCTATGAACTATCCATAGAAGAAGGAGTGGAGGACCTTGCTGGGAGGCTGTATCCTTGCTGATCGCCGGGAAGCTATTTTGGTGGTGGTGGTGGTCGGATTTCTACAACTACACTGTGTAATTGCTTGGTTCCTTCGGGTAAGTGGTGGAAATGACTCCTTGGAGTCCAGTGAAGGTTTTAAGAAGGAGAAATGGGGAGTTAGGTGGCTGTAGGGGTGCTTGCCATTATTGGCTCTTGGTCAAGGTTGGCGGCCATAGTAGGTAGGGGGAAAAACTTGGCTTAAACCATTCAATGGGTAGCTGGTTGGATTGGGGATGCATTCCTGGTCTTAAAGCAATGAATGGGAGGTTGGGGAAGGGGAAGGAGGAGCCCAAAGTCTTCCTCCATTATCTCTTTCACTTTCTCTCTCTTCCCTTGGGTGGAGTTTTCTCTCTCCTTCATACCAAGCTGAAAATTGGCTCCTACCTAACCCAATGGCAGCCCACATGTTCATTTCACCCATCAAAGCAAGGTTAGCCCAAGTGAATTGGGCTTGAGCTTGAGTTAGCCCATTTGGGCTAACTTGACCTAAACTTTGACCATGGTTGACCTTGGTCAATTTGGTCTTAAGGTTGCCCCTAATGGGTCCTTGGTGACCCATTGGCCTCCCTTAAGGCCTAGGTAGGGTTGTCTTGGCCCTTTGGAGGTCACTTGACGCTTAAGTAGTGCACTTTGACCACTTTAGGGCTAGAGTTGACTTTTGTCAACTTAGCCTTTTTGGTTGACCCCAATGGGTTCTTGGTGGCCCATTGGCCTCTCACTAGAGTTAGGAAGGTATGTGTGGTGTCCAGTTGGCTAGGGGAGCTTCAATTGGCACTTGTGTAGGTCAGGTTGACCCATTTTGGGTTAGAGTTGACTTTGATCAACTTAACCCTTTTGACTGCCCTCTGATGAGTCCACTTTATATACTTATTTTCAGACTCATCTGTGCTAGTTTTCACGTGTTTGCACTTCACTTTTAGTTCTTTATAGTTCCTATTTCTTCTAATCTTTATTTCCATATGAAGTGCACATTTATGCCCGTGGTTATGTATTTTATTATTTTTATAGTTTGTACTCCCTTTTGTGATTGTCTGGAATGTCTGCACAGATTAGTGATTTATTTTTCCTATCGGTACAGGGGTCATGTGCGTGTTCCAGGATGGTTGTGAAACAGGAATACTGCGCACGATCATGGGATATAATGCGCACGACCATAGGTCGTGCGCCCCTGATCGTGCGCACTACTCTTCGTTTCCAGAATCAGCCTGGGGTAAGCGCACGACCACTGGACATAATGCGCACGACCACCGGTCGTGCGCCACTGATCGTGTGCATTGATTCCTCTTTTCTGGAGTCCTGTCTGGGGTAATCGCACAATCATTGGATTTAGTGCGCACGACCACTGGTCGTGCGCCACTACTCGTGCGCGTTATCCTAGTTCTTCTTCCTGATCTTCCATGCCAGTGCGCACAAGCATAGGATATAGTGCGTACGACCACTGGTCGTGCGCCTGTGATCGTGCACATTATTCATTTCTACTTTTGTATAAATAGTGCAGGTCTCGCCCTAATTCGAGAGAGGATCCGGAGCTCGATATTTCTCCCCCGTTTTCCGCCTTCTCCGCCGTTCCCCTTCATCTTCCACCCTAGGGAGGTGCTCCGGGCAAGCTTTCACCGCCAAATCAAAGCTGGAGCTTCCTCTCGGCCTTCTCCTTCATCCGTTAGCTTCAAGTAGGGTTTGACGCCATAACCATCAAGCAAAGGAAAGCTAGCAAACTTCGTCCGTTATCGTGAGACAAAGAAGACGGGCCATTGGAAGGTGGTGACAGCCCTTCTCTATCCCGGACGCAGTTGAGGACCGAGCTTGGACGCGGAATGACAACCCGACGATTCCAACCGTGAATCCTCAGCAAGGCTTCAGATTCGGTCGATCTCTTGACTTGTTCTTGCTTTCTTGTTGAATATTGGTGTTTAACTTTATTTATAATTGATGAAGTATTCTTAGTTTGTAAAACGTTTTTATACAATTATGTCTATGTGATTGTATGTTTTCGTTATTTACTTGAGTTGCGCCATATTCCATCCACCACCATCCACCCTTGCCGCACTAGCAATTGTTAGTGGCGTGCGTTGTGAAGAGGTGCTCACGACCCTCATTCCGCCATTCCACCACCTCATCTGCAAGCCTACTTGCCCATCCTCCTATCGATTCGGTGCATAGCAGCCCGACTAGTCTTCCATCCCGCCTGGCGAAGTATCGCATAGTGGTGTTGCATAGGAGTAGTTGTTAGCCTTTTATTTTCCGTTTCCGCAACATCAAAACCCCCCTTAGTTAGCTCCGATCTGAGGACTTCAATCTCAAGTCCTCCTCAAAATTAACTCCACCTTACTGTGTTCCTTGTGAGATCAATACTTGGGAAAACCCCCATTTTATATTACTTGTGCGACCGGTTCACTGCCGTGATCTTAAGCATCAAGTTTTTGTCGCCGTTGCCGGGGAACACAGTCGTGTGAGTTTGTGGAGAGGGAGATAATAGATTGAAGCCCTTTTCCATTTGTTCATATCATTTTTTTTATTTGCTTTTGTTATTAGAATTTTTATTTTGCTTATTTCTTTTTACCCTTTTCTGATTTTTGATTTAGATAGCAGATCCGTACTATTTTCATTTTAGCTGTGTAGCACTTTTTTAGCAATTATTTTTGTTCGTGATGGATCCTGATGCTGAGTGTCGTATTCTTGACACTTTGCACCGATCCATCGATGTCATTGCTGTTATGAATGCCGAGCATTGCATTCGGTGTTTGTTCTATCAAGGTGTGGGCCACATGTTGAAGGATTGCCCTCGTTTGTGCAAGCCTTCACCCTCTGAGGGCGTGTGCACAACAACCTCCCGTTCGCGGAAGACTGTTGTGGACAGGCCTACCAGGGTGTTGTCTGGCCCATACACTGACATAACACACCTTGCTCATTCTTTACCCGTTGAGATTACCGAAGAATCTCTGGCCTCATAGAGCTCTTTCATGGGTCCCTCGATCCCTTTTTACAAGCTTTCCTTGAGTTATGATGATCACTCTGGTGTTAGCCAACAAAAAGAGGAGCAGGAACTCATGGACGCTCCTGTATGGGACGATGAGATTGTTCCGGTCGTCGACGGGGTGGCGTCAGCGAATGATTTTGCGATGGGGCATGCTCATTCAGTGCTTGATTTTGAGAGCAGCCTTGCCCCTCCGCAATTTTTGCCGGATTGTGCTACTCCATTTTTGTGTGAGTCGTTTGATGATGTTGTATTTGTGGATGATTCGGTGCCCGAGGTTGCGCCGAAGTGGGATGATGATTCCTCTGTCTCCGACGGAGAAGGTGGATCTTCGGAACAATTTTACGCACCCCGGTGGGATGAGGAATACACTCTTTCCGATGCAGAGGTTTGCACCTCCTTATTGGATGAGGTCGTTCCTCTTACCACCGCGTACCTCGAGTTCTCGGATTCCCCTCGGTACGACTCGTATGATACCGACGATGATCTCTGCTTGGATCCTGCTGAGAGTGATACCGGGATCACTCTCCCATTTTCTGATTCTTTTAGTTCTTCTTCTCTTTTATTACTTGATCCCCCTTCCTTATCTGAGCCTGTGCAGGATGAGTCACCACAGGTACGTTGGTATGACGATGAGCTTTGTGCTCATGCCGTTGCCATCGCCTCCTACGGGCCTGTGATAGACGATACCTTGCTAGGCAAGGATTTATTTTGTGATAAGATGAGCGAGGACCAGTGCTCCTCCTCTTTTTATTTCCTATTTCTTCTACCTGTGTTGGGCAGGTATTACTATTTAGGTAGAGGGGTATCTGCTCTATCACCGTATCGGTACCCGTTACCGAAATGGATTTTAGGCTAGTTACCCGTGCACTTTTTATTTCATAGGCCTATAAGCTACAACTGTTTAGAATTTAATAAGTCGTGCTGGGATGACAATAACCCCAGTACTTATCTTTCAATTTCTGCATTTTATTTTTCTTGTCTATTTTAGTTTTAGCATTTCTTTTTGTATATTTCTTCTTTTGTTTTTGTGGAGCTCACCCCTGCAGGTATTCATAGCAAATTGCATTGGCGGGATTGTGATTATTCGTATTGCGGGCCTACTTCAGGTTTCCAGCTTCTTCTGGTATGCTCACTAGCTGAGCATTGGGTAACCTCTTCCCTTAGATCTTTAAGATTTTAATTTCTTTATCATATGCTGTGTCGTTTAGTTTAAGTCTGGGGGAGAGCCAGTTTTGTTACCTTTTGCACGTGCACATCTCATGTGCATATTAGAAACCTTTATAGTTTTATTTTGATTAGTTCATTGCACTACACACCACTGCAGCCACATGAGCGCATGCTTAGCATTTTGCGGGCTGCGAGTTAAACTCATTTCTTCGTTAGATTTGGAAAAATTATGGTGTTGACATAGGATTGTGAGATGGAGTAAAATGTTGACCTTGCTGTGCTCCTAGTCAACTGCTCTCGTCTCGTGTAGAAATTTGAGTAGATTTAATTTTTCTGTATGCTTTTAGTTTTATATTTTTCTAATTACGTAAATACTTTTTATTCTACTCAAAAGATGGTGAATCCGCTGTGAATCCGACAGTATCTTAGGGATGTGTGTAGACAGCTGTTAGTTTCATATTGCTCGATTCGGGAGGACGGATAGTCTTTCTCGTCGGCTAAGAACTTGCCCCAAGCTATTCTTGAAGCATGGGTATAGGTTAGTCATGCATGAGCGTGATGTAGGCTATCATTTTGGCCCGGTTGAGCTTTATACCATTCCTAACGTCTGATCCTCGCTAGCCCTGTTGTGCCTACCCCTCCTTTTGATTCAGCTCCACCATGATTTCACCAAAGCCTCATAGCCAATCCTAATCGCACACCCAAGTCGAGTTTAGTGTTTTATATTTTCATGTTGGGATGTGACATGGTGTTATTATTTGTGAAAATGTGGAAGGGCTCCCAAGTTTATTTCTGCTGAATTGTGAAAATAAAATGAAGAAAAAGAAAAAAAAGGAAAAGAAAAATATTTGTAAAGAAAAAGAAAAGAAAAAAAAGTGAAAAGAAAAAGTTTAAATTGAAAATCTTTTTGGGAAATGTGATTATATTTGGAGTAGGCGGTGCACACACCAATATGTTAAAAGTTAAGTCTGGGGGTGTGGTGTACCCGCATATATTTTGGTTAGCTGTTGGATTCCTTTTATACTAGCTCATTTGGGTTAGGTGCATAGCCTTCCTGTTTATCTTTGTTTACCTCACCAAACCCAAGCCCCATCTCTTCACCTAAAGTCCTACTGATTCGTGTGTGAACAAAACCAGTGCCGTGGAGAGAATGCGAAAGGGCAAACATATGGTCACCGATATTGGTGGATTCCTTTGGAGGTTATCCTGAGCCCTGATCTTTGGCAATGCTCGCCTAGCGATTAGTCTACTTTCTCCCTACGCATGATCGGATGATTCACCGTGATTCTATTTTTGCGTAATAATAAAATTTTGATACGCATTGTGAAAAGTATAAACTATTTTGTATACTTAGAAATTTCTTCTATTATATTTTTACGCGCGCGAGCATGCGACTTCGCATGGTACTTCGTATCGCAATTTCTTTGTTAACTAGTATTTTTCCCTATCTGCTTAGATTTTGTTTGCTCGGGACGCGCAAACAGTTAAGTCTGGGGGTGTGATGAGTCCACTTTATATACCTATTTTCGGACTCATCTGGGCTAGTTTTCACATGTTTGCACTTCACTTTTAGTTCTTTATCGTTCCTATTTCTTCTAATCTTTATTTCTACAGGAAGTGCACATTTATGCCCGTGGTTGTATATTTTGTTGTTTTTATAGTTTGTACTCCCTTTTGTGATTGTGTGGAATGTCTGCACAGATTAGTGATTTGTTTTTCCTATCGGTACAGGGGTCGTGTGCATGTTCCGGGATGGTTGTGAAACAGGAATACTGCGCACGATCATGGGATATAATGCGCACGACCACTGGTCATGCGCCCCTGATCGTGCGTACTACTCTTCGTTTCCAAATTCAGCCTGGGGTAAGCGCACAACCACTGGACATAATGCGCACGACCACCGGTCGTGCGCCACTGATCGTGTGCATTGATTCCTCTTTTCTGGAGTCCTGTCTGGGGTAATCGCACGATCATTAGACTTAGTGCGCACGAACACTGGTCGTGCGCTACTACTCGTCCGCGTTATCCCAGTTCTTCTTCCTGATCTTCCATGCCATTGCGCACGAGCACAGGACATAGTTCGCACGACCACTGGTCGTGCGCCTGTGATCGTGCGCATTGTTCATTTCTGCTTTTGTATAAATAGTGCAGGTCTCCTTCTAATTCGAGAGAGGATCCGGAGCTCGACATTTCTCCGCCGTTTTCCGCCTTCTCCGCCATTCCCCTTCATCTTCCACCCTAGGGAGGTGCTCCGGGCAAGCTTTCACCGCCAAATCCAAGCCGGAGCTTCCTCTCGGCCTTCTCCTTCATCCGTGAGCTTCAAGTAGGGTTTGACGCCATAACCATCAATCAAAGGAAAGCTAGCAAACTTCGTCCGCTATCGTGAGATGAAGAAGACGGGCCATTGGAAGGTGGTGACAGCCCTTCTCTAACTCGAACGCAGTTGAGGACCGAGCTTGGACGCGGAATGACAACCCGACGATTCCAACCGTGAATCCTTAGCAAGGATTTGGATTCGGTCGATCTCTTGACTTGTTCTTTCTTTCTTGTTGAATATTGGTGTTTAACTTTATTTATAATTGATGAAGTATGCTTAGTTTGTAAAACGTTTTTATACAATTATGTTTATGTGATTGTATGTTTTCGTTATTTACTTGAGTTGCGCCATATTCCATCCACCACCATCCACCCTTGCCACACTAGCAATTGCTAGTGGCGTGCGTTGCGAAGAGGTGCTCATGACCCTCATTCCGTCATTCCACCACCTCATCCGCAAGCCTACTCGCCCATCCGCCTAGCGATTCGGTGCATAGCGGCCCGACTAGTCTTCCATCACGCCTGGCGAAGCATCGCATAGCGGCGTTGCATAGGAGTAGTTGTTAGCCTTTTATTTTCTGTTTCCGCAACATCAAAACACCCCTTAGTTAGCTCTGATCTGAGGACTTCAATCTCAAGTCCTCCTCGAAATTAACTCCACCTTACTGTGTTCCTTGTGAGATCGATACTTGGGAAAACCCCCATTTTATATTACTTGTGCGACCGGTTCACTGCCGTGATCTTAAGCATCATCCTCCATGGGTCCTAGTGACCCATTGATCCCACTTTAGGTCTAGAAAGTCCTTGGTAGGGTTAGTTGGGCTTTACCATGGCACACTGCCCTTAGTTAGGGAACCTTGCCAAATTTAGGCCTATGGTAGTTCTAGGTCAACTTGGGCACCCTGGGTTGACTTCAATGGACCCTTAGGACTCTACTGGACCCTACAATGGGTTGATGAGACCATGGTGGGGTCTTGGAGTCCTGGTGAAGCCTAAGGTCAAACCCTACATTTTGTGATGAGGTTGTGCCATAGGCAGACCAAGGTGATTCTCACCTTGGCCTTCTATCACTTGGCACTTTTTAGCTTCCTAGGGTTTTATCATGACCTAGTCATGGCCAAAACCACTCTTAGGGGTCTAGTTGGAAATGAGATGTCACAAATCCCAATAAACAAAACAAAGATTTCGTCCCCGAAATCAAGATTAAGCCTATGGGAATTTCTATCGAAGAAAAGGAAACTTGTAACATCCCATAAGAAGTGAAAGATTACATCTCGACGCCATGTTTGCTAAGCGGGGTTTTAAAGGGTAACCTAAATCTATGACCAATTCGCCCAATTGTCAAAGGCAAGATCCCAATAAACAAAAGATTAGCCTCTACTCTTCCTAGAGCAGCCCTACTAGTTTAAAAATAGGAAAGTAAATTGAACATCTTGAGAGGTTGTAACGTATACCTGACTGAACAGCTCTAGATACTTTTGCCACATCAGGTCTTGCGGTTCCCAGGTATGCTCCTCCTGGCCATGGTTTCTCCACAGAACCTTGACTAACGGAACCTTCTTGCGTCGCAAGATCAGTACTCCTCTGTCATCGATCCGAACCGGCTCCAAGTGAACTGACCGGTCTGAAGCTACCGGTCCATCTGTGGTCGAAATCTGCTAATCCGAGCGTAGTAGAGCCCTCCTAAGCAAAGATATATGGAACACGTCATGTAAACTTGGCAGTTCTGGTGGCAACTCCAGCCTGTAAGCTAGGGGTCCGATCACTCCAGGATCCTATAAGGGCCCATATATCTAGGGCTGAGCTTCTTCTTCCGACCGTGCACCCGTGAAATTCTGTGCATGGGCCGGATCTTCAAGAAAACCCAGTCTCCCACCTGAAACTCTACCTGACGGTGTTAGGCATCGTAATACTTAGCATGTCGGCTCTGCACTTCCAGCATCCTGTCCCGGATCAACCTAACCTGAGCATCAATATCCTCCACAAACTCTGAGTCGAGTGCCTGAGGATCTTCATCCTAGATCTACGTACGAGGGTGGAGAGCTGTGTTGAATGTCGGCCGAGAGCCCAGATTGTAACATCCCATGTTACTTCTGGACCCCTCAACTTAGATTGGGTTAGGCATGGGGTGAGACCTAAGGAGATCAACTAGGTTTGACCCTAGGTAGTGGGTGGTAGCCATGTGGAGCCCACTATAGGACCAAGTCAAACTAGGTCAAACTAGCCTAATTAGGGACCTTAGCCACACCATGACCCCACCACATTGCCCTAACCCTAAAAACAATCTAAGTGGACCCTAGGGTATGTCGCTGGGTCAACATTTTGACCCCAATTGACCAAGGTCAACCTTGGGCTTAATTTGGTCAAACCCACACCCATACGCCTAATTAACCTAAGTGGGGCACCCCCTTGACCCAAACCAAGTTGGGTGGTGCCACTAGACCCATTTCCACCAAGTGGGGTCAGTCCACCCACCATGGTTGACCAGTCAACCCTAAAAGTCAATTTGGTCAACAAATTGACCTAAAGAGTGAAATGAAGGCCAAGCCATTTCCCCTTGGACCAAGCCCACCAAATTGGCCCATGACCAGCCTTAATGGTTAATGACAGCCCCTACCCTCCTGAAATTGGAGAGAGATTGCATGCAAGGGGGTAGTTTTGGAAATTGGGGGAAAAAGAGGAGAGAGAAGAGAGGGAAAATGGGGATGAAGGCCATGTGGCCCTCCTCCTCTCTTTCCAAGCACAAATCTGAACCCACACATCAATTATCATCCTTTCCAACCCAATTTCATGCCACTTGGAGCCAAGGAGGAGAAACCAAAGCTCATGGCCGAAATTCCCATCATGGCATCTTTGTATACAAGCCATATCAGCCAAAACCAACCATCCCATTAGCTTCAGAAGGTCCAAAGGAGTGGAATTCGATACCTGGATCGAAGCTTTTGGTGGAGAATCGAGTTCGGGAGCAAGCTCGCCGGAGAGGAAATTTTTCATGGCCAACCGCCGCCAAACCCGCCGCCAAGCCCCAATCGAGGTCCGTTTCACCTCACCTCTACCCGTACTAGTTTCCTAGATCTATTAGGCGAGACATCGGGCTCAAATGAGCCAGATCCAAGGTGAGCTTTTTCATGGATTTTGGAATTTTGATGGAGTGCAAGTTCGCCGGAAACCGCCGCCTCCGGCCACCATTTCGCCGCCAAACGTTGGCCACCACCTCAATGGAGGTGGTGGTGGTGGTAGCCGGCCGTGGAGGCTAAGGGGTGGCCGGGAAATGAGGTTTGAAGGTGCTCCAGGTCGGGCAAATCTCGGCCATTGGCTGGAGGAGGAAGATGAACGGATGGCCTCCATCCTGCTTCAAGATTCGTGCTACATCAAAATTTAATTTTCTGTCCCTGTTTTGGCTGTCACTTGCATGTTAAATTTAGGCCTCTTAGAGGCATTTTCAGAACTTAGGCCGTTAATGAAAAATGTAGCCTAGGGTCGTACCTTTAATATGCCACCCTAAACTTACATTTTGGTGTAGTGTACAGTCCTGTAGGACATTTCTCCTAGGACTGGTCCTAGAGTAGGGCAGAAATTAAATTGGGTGCCCAGGTCACAATATTATTCACCATGGCCCCAAATTTTGGCCACATGCATTATTAGGGCATACTTAGCTCCTGCCAAAACTTAGGAATTTTTGGAAAATATTTTTCTATAGTTTTTGGTAAAATATCAAAATTTAAATAAATGACATATATGGAGTTCTACTCCTCCCCATGGCCCCAAATTTTGGTGGTGGGTCAGTGGGGTCATCCTTGGTGCATGATAAAATTTTCAGCACCTTGGGTTCACTGCATGTTGGGGAATCCACTTGCATGTGCTAGCCTATGTTTAACCTTGGTGTGCAAATAGCAAAAATGCAATTTGGTGAATTTAGCCCAATGGTTACATGCATGAGTCATAAAATTATTTACAGTGGTTCATTAGGGTAAACGTCACTTCTCAAATTAATAAGGGAATTTTTGGAATCAAAATCCCATTTATTGGAATTTATTTTAAAAATAGCTATTTTGGAAATAAAATTGGAAAATAGGATTTATTCAAGTACAAACCCAAACCACTTTGCCAAAGCATAGATAACATCACATTTGACTTAGGAAAAATATGATTCCTCTGTTTTGAAGAATGTTTGGAATAGATACCCTAAATTTCCCATTTTACCCTTATCATGATAATTCTTGAAATGATGGATTTATATCTCTGAAAAATTTGGAATTTATTCTACTGTTACAAAATGTTGTTTTAAGTTTATAACAAATTTCTCAGAATTTAATGGATGCATTACTTGTGTTAAATTAGTACAATGGCATTTTGGTAAATATCTTATATTGGAATCCCATAGGCCATCTTACATTAAATGTTGATGATTCTCTGTCAATAGCCATAATTTAGTGTTCTAAAGGCCCTGTAATGTTTCTGGAATTTTTGAGTATATAATGCTTATACTTCATTTGGAAAATGGAATTTTTGTGGAAATGATATTAAATTGAAAATGATAATAAATAATTTAAGGAAAATTATAAAATTCTGTAGGCAGTAATATTTTGTCAATATACCTCTCAGGAAAAATTCCCTAGGTCAGTGGATGCTTAATCAAACCACTTCATGTGTAAAGTGACCTAGCATTCGAATTAAAAGAATTAATTAAATGACTATTTGGCCAAGAAAAATTATGAGAATCCTTAGGGTAGTTCCCTTAGTCCATAATACCTTAGGATAAATATTTAGAGGCAAGATGCCTTAAGTTTTGGAAGATCACAATTCTAGGGTAGGCATAGGTCATGGTCTGCATATAACACAAATAGGTCCTGCCTTAGGGGAATTACCAGGGAATTGATTATCGGCAGAAATAAGAGAGAGTCCAACATGAGTAACCCTGGTGGGTAGATTTGTCTTAGTGAGGGATTAAAAGTGCAAGTCTTAGCTAGCAACTGGAGCGGGGATCGGCGGAAGACCGTCGGTTTCCCGGTAATACCTTAAGTCACTAGGGTTATACTAAAGCAATAAAGAGAGAGCTGGGAAGATACATGGGTAGCCATCAACTAAAATAAATATCCTTGCGAAAGGGAACGCTGGGCGTAATCCCAACACAGTTCCTAGTGCCCCTTGAGAGCCCTTCACAGGGAATACCGGGGGCAGTCCTGGGATTAACCTTAAATCTCTAAGTATAATAAACCGTAGGCAAGAGTAGTTTAATAGGTTAGGACATTGTTGTACCTTCTCACCCGTGTGGGGGCTGGAGATATTCATGATATATGCTCACCCGTTTGGGGTTTGAGGGAGTTGACACAAAGGCACTAATGTGCGTTCTCACCCGGGTTTGGGTTTGAGGGATTCAGGACGGGTTTTGGTCCTGCGAGCGGAAGGCTCGGTATGAATTACTTGCATGTGCATAAATATCGTGGCGGGGCATGCGGTACTGGCCGTTCGTCACACCGATGGCAGTACGGTGCACCAGGCGGTTGTGGGAGTTAGAGGGGCCAGTGGGTTGTTTTACACTGCGGTCTGGAGGACGACCCCCGATAACACACATCCGACCCAACAAGACTGACGGGTTTGTCAGCAAAGTACGTACGCGAGACTCTAGAGTGCACCTTGGACGTGTACAGAGGCGTATGAGAGGGGTCTAAGGCTTGGTAGTGTGCATACCGGTCTAGAAGCGGAGACGCCCGCTCCGCTGCTGCCGTAGCCACAGCGGTGGTACCCGAGAGTGATGCTAGCTCTCAAAAAGTGGGAACTAAAGGTCTGTGATCACAGAGTCGTTGTGTGTGAGTTGCACTTGTCTGCGCATAAAATTGCATCATATCATTCATTCATATTAGGTCATACGCTTCATAGATCCTTATCATATAAATTAGTATGGGCTCTTTTATATGATAAGTTAAATTTCCTGGAAATCCTAACTTATATATTTGTATGGGCATTTATATAAGTTAGGGTACGTTTGTGATGATAGCTTAGTGGTAGCTTAGCTTATTTACTTGTTCATACTGCTGTTTCTTTACTTTCCTTTACTGCACCGCTCTTACTTACTTACTACTTGTACTGTACTTAGCATTGCTAGTGTAGAATTTCATTACTTAGTACCACTTTAGATAGATATTGTCACCTGCTTCCATTTTGCTACCCCTTGTTGTCCTCCGCTTCGTCCTCCCGCTCGGTGCCTAGGAGCTGCGGGGCGAGGTGTGGAGGAAACGACTTAGTCTTTTTGACTAATGGTCGGTGACCAACTATTTTTAGGAGCCCGTGGAGATGGAGCACCAGCACGTCGAGGAGGCAGGACATGAGGAGCAGATACCGCTTCAGCAGGCTACCACTACTACTGTGCGTCCTCAGGTGGGACGAGTCTTGATGTTCTAGTTTAGCTTCCGCATTTACTATTTTGTGTGAGAGAGATTTGATGTACTGGGCATAAGCCCTTTTTACTCTTTCTATTGTACTATTCATTTCTTTTATATGATTGTACTGTGACTTGTGGACTGATGGCATTTTATACACAGTTTTACTTCTTTATTCTCATATTGGCCTACAGGTTAATGATCGTACTAGCCGGCAGAATCGGCGTATTGCGGTGTCGACTAACCCGTGAGTTAGTGCCACCGTAAGACGGCGGTTCTGGGCATAAGATCCGGTAGCCCTCCTTGGTAAGGGGGAGGGGGGTCTTACAAACTGGTATCACTTGAATAACGATCATATGAGAAAGAAGTCCACAACATGGGACCACCCCCGCCCGAGCATTAGTTTGCGGACAAACTATGCAGCGGAAGCAGTGGTGTGCCCATGTGTAAAGTCACATAAATGGTCCACGAAGTACAATGTGTTAGGCCGGTTTTGATTTTTAACCTTACCTCTATGCAACCTCCACAGGTCGCAGCGCCGCAAAATGTGGCTCCTCCACCTCCAGCTTCCACTCCATTCTTACAGACGGAGTTGGGGCAGACCCTGACGGCGATTTTAGATGCCTTTAGAGCCCAGCAAGTCCCGGCTCCACAGCCAAATCCGGGGTCGAGCTGGCTGAGTGCATTCAAGAGCCTGTCCCCACCGACATACCGCGGGACAGAGGATGCGGTGAAGACGGAAGAATGGCTGGAGGCCATACACGAGATCTTAGCGGGCATCAGCTGCCCAGTCGGCCAGGCAGTACCTCTAGCCACCTCTGTGCTAGAGGCCCACGCGAAGAGATGGTGGAAGTCAGTCCGGGAATCTACTTATGCGGACTTTGAGCTGTCAGAGATATCTTGGGAAGAATTTGGCGATGTGTTTCTGGAGCACTTTGTCTCTGCTACGGACAGAGATGCTTTGGAGGAGAGGTTTTTGAACCTCAAGCAGGGGACCAGATCAGTGATAGAGTACCAGAGAGAGTTCTCCCACTTGGCCAGGTTCGCGGGGATTCGGGACACCGACGATAAGAGGTATGCGAAGAGGTTCTACCGGGGCCTCAGGGATGATCTGAGGCAGGCTCTGCTATTCATTTCTCATGGCACATCCAGGCAGATCATCGAGATGGCGAAGAAGCTGGAGGCTGACCAGCTGATGGTGCGAGCCGGAGGGAAGAGACCATTTGATGGATCGACATCAGGTGAGAGCAGTAGGGGCTCTCAGAGAGGCAGGACCATTGGATACAGGAGGGGTGGGGGACGTCGTCGTCCCAACTTCAGGCAGGAGCAGGGGCCTCCTCCAGCATTGGCTCCCCCACCTCTACAGATGCATGATCCAAGGAGACAGGATGACCGAGGCCACCGACAAGTGGTTTGTTACGAATGCCGCCAGCCTGGGCACATCAGGTCGGAGTGCCCGCACCGATTCCATCCCCCTCCTCCTCCTCCACCTCCAGTGGCCCCAGTACAGCAGGGCCGAGGACGAGGCCGAGGACGAGGCCGAGGCCGAGGCTGGGGATACCATGGCAGGAGACGCGAGCAGGAACAGATTTACGCCTTGGACCTCACAGAGCCGAGGAATCCCGAGGAGGTCATCACAGGTACTTGAAGTTAATTTTGAGTTTTCTTGAATTTTTCGATGATATATATAGTACCTGGAACCATAGGATAACAATTAACCTTCACATAAACAAACCTCAGGCATAGTCATGATCAGCGGCAAGCCCGCTCATACTCTTTTCGACACGGGTGCTTCGCACTCGTTCGTATCCGAGGCCTTCATCGACGGACTCGAAGGCGTGGAGAGGTTCCCTGGACTAGAGATGAGGGTACGCCTACCCGATGGATCGGAGCTGCGGACTACTGCACATTGTGACATGGAGGCCGAGATAGGCGGCAAGGCTTTCGAGGCGCCGGCAACTATCCTGAAGCTGCAGGACTTTGACTTGATCTTGGGCATGGCCTGGTTGCATCGGAACCATGCCCAGATAGATTGTCCGTCCAGGAGGATCACGCTGAGACATGGCGACTCCCATGTTATCGTTGAAGGTATCCAGCCTATTTGCCACCTACTGTTATCTTCTGTACAGGCTGTGAAGGCCCATGAGCAGGGTGAAGAAGTTTATCTTGTCTGCTTCGAGATGGTGGGGACAGAGGCGACTATCTCAGATATTCCGGTGGTTCGGGATTTCTCCGACGTATTCCCGGAGAAATTGCCCGGGCTACCGCCTGCTAGAGACTTGGATTTCAGGATTCAGCTAGTGCCGGGAGCGAAGCCGGTGTCCCGAGCACCCTACAGGATGGCTCCTAGAGAGTTAGCAGAGTTCAGGACTCAACTGCAGGAGCTAGTCGAGTCAGGATTTGTACGACCCAGTTCATCGCCATGGGGAGCGCCAGTTCTTTTTGTGAAGAAGAAAGACGGGTCACTTCGATTATGTATAGATTACCGGGAGCTGAACCGGTTGGCGGTCCGCAACACCTATCCTCTGCCTCGGATAGATGAGTTATTTGACCAGCTACAGGGAGCATTTTGGTTCTCCAAGTTAGATTTGCGATCCGGCTATTATCAGCTCCGTATCAGGGAAGAGGACATACTGAAGATGGCTTTCAGTTCGCGCTATGGTTTATACGAATTCACGGTGATGCCTTTTGGGCTCACGAATGCTCCTGCTGCATTCATGAGTCTGATGAACCGTGTTTTCGAGCCTTTCTTAGACCGCTTCGTGATCGTATTCATCGACGACATCCTTATTTATTCTCGGACTCAGGAGGAGCATACGGAGCACTTGGCACAGGTCTTGCAGAGGCTGAGGGAGACCCAGATGTACGCAAAATTTTCAAAGTGCCAGTTCTGGTTGCAGGAGGTGGCATTCCTGGGGCACACGATCAGTGGGGCTGGGTTAGCAGTGGACCCGGCCAAGATAGAGACAGTGAGGGATTGGCCACGGCCGAAGACCGCATCTGACATCCGCAGTTTCTTGGGACTAGCAGGCTATTACCGCAAGTTCGTGGAGGGGTTCTCGAGGATAGCACTCCCCCTCACGTCCTTGACAAAGAAGGACACAGATTTTGTTTGGTCAGAGCGGTGTGAGACGGCTTTTCAGGAGCTGAAGGACCGACTCATCTCATCCCCCATTCTTGCGCTTCCATCCGGGAGTGAAGGATTCCAGATTTACACGGACGCCTCTTATCAGGGGATGGGTGCAGTCTTGATGCAGCATGGACACGTTATCGCTTATGCTTCGAGACAGTTGAAGAAGCATGAGCATAACTACCCAGTACATGATCTAGAGCTCGGGGCTGTGGTTTTCGCCCTGAAGATATGGAGGCATTACTTATATGAGATTCATTGTGACATCTTTTCAGATCACAAGAATCTCAAGTATATCGATACTCAGAAGGACCTAAACCTGAGACAGAGGAGGTGGCTGGAGTTTCTCTGTGATTATGATTACAAGATCCACTATCATCCGGGAAAAGCGAACACGGTTGCGGATGCTTTGAGCAGGAGGGCCGGCACTTCTGGACCGGAGCCCCGATTGATGTCCATAGAGCTGCTTCAGATGATGGAGGACATGCACATTACCGTGGTGTCTGAGGCCGAGCCAGTGGTATATAGAGAGTATTTGAGCTCCGTGATCAGCTGCGATGATATACAGGAGCGCATCCGAGCACATCAGAGGCTGGATGCTGCGTTACAGCCGATTTTCAGTGCCCTAGAGAGGGGCAAGGTCGAGGACTACACGTTGCAGGATGATCTTCTTCGGTTCCGGGGGCGCATCTACATACCAGCAGGAGGCAGTATCCGGGAGGACATACTCCGAGAGGCACATTGCTCGAGATATTCAGTGCACCCCGGCATCACCAAGATGTGGGCAGATTTGCGGAGATCTATGTATTGGCCCGGGATGAAGAGGGAGATCACGGATTTTGTGACCCATTGCGAGACCTGCCAGCGTGTGAAGGCAGAATGCAAGAGCCCGGGAGGTTTACTACAGCCACTGCCAGTTCCAGAGTGGAAGTTCGAGGACATTGCTATGGACTTTGTACACGGATTGCCTCGCTCCCACTCTGGGCATGATTCTATTTGGGTTATAGTGGACAGATTGACCAAAGTAGCGCGGTTTATTCCAGTTCGGAAGGATGCCCCAGTTGCAGTTCTGGTGAGACTATTTGTGGAGCACTACGTCAGATATCATGGTATCCCCAGGACTATTGTTTCGGACCGTGATGGTCGGTTCACTTCGAGCGAGTGGAGGGCCGTACATGCTTACTTGGGATCTCGGCTTACTTTTAGTACCGCCTTCCACCCGCAGACCGACGGACAGACCGAGCGGACCATCCGGACCATGGAGGACCTGCTCAGATTATGCATATTGGATACGGGGAGGCCTTGGGAGAGGCTGCTGCCATTGATCGAGTTCTCGTATAATAACAGCCACCAGGCTAGCATCAGGATGGCTCCGTACGAGGCTCTTTATGGGAGGAGATGCCGGACACCGCTATCATGGGTACAGGATGTGGATACCAGGGCTCTGGGATCTGATTATATAAAGGACACTGAGGCTCAGATTCGATTGATCAGGGATCGGCTACTGGAGGCCCAGAGCAGGCAGGCAAAGTATTATGATGCTCGGCACCGGCAGGTGGAGTTCCAGGTTGGAGACAGGGTATTCTTGAAGATACGTCCGGTACACGGTGTTTCACGGGTGCGGAGGCACAAGAAGCTCAGTCCACGATACATGGGGCCCTACCTGATCCTGGAGCGGATCGGCCCCTTAGCTTACCGACTGCAGCTGCCACCGGAGTTGGGTGCACTACATGACGTCTTCCATGTCTCTTCCTTACGGAGAGCTCTCCTTCGGCCGGAGCAGCACATCACTACTACAGCCGGACCGGTAGAGCCTGACAGATCAGTGAGATTGGAGCCGATCCGGATTGACGATACAGCCATCCGAGTGTTGCGGAAGAAGAAGGTTCCCCTTGTGAAGGTGCTGTGGTCCAACCATGGACGGGAGGAGCACACTTGGGAGCCGAGAGATCTGATGCTGGAGCAACACCCGGAGCTATTCGCATCAGGTACATTTAAGTTATGTCTTTAAATTTCTTGATAATTCTTGCAAATAGAACCCCGTAAACCCGAACTTAAATTTCGGGGACGAAATTATTTTCTTGTTTATTGGAATTTGTAACATCCCATGTTACTTCTGGACCCCTCAACTTAGATTGGGTTAGGCATGGGGTGAGACCTAAGGAGATCAACTAGGTTTGACCCTAGGTAGTGGGTGGTAGCCATGTGGAGCCCACTATAGGACCAAGTCAAACTAGGTCAAACTAGCCTAATTAGGGACCTTAGCCACACCATGACCCCACCACATTGCCCTAACCCTAAAAACAATCTAAGTGGACCCTAGGGTATGTCGCTGGGTCAACATTTTGACCCCAGTTGACCAAGGTCAACCTTGGGCTTAATTTGGTCAAACCCACACCCATAGGCCTAATTAACCTAAGTGGGGCACCCCCTTGACCCAAACCAAGTTGGGTGGTGCCACTAGACCCATTTCCACCAAGTGGGGTCAGTCCACCCACCATGGTTGACCAGTCAACCCTAAAAGTCAATTTGGTCAACAAATTGACCTAAAGAGTGAAATGAAGGCCAAGCCATTTCCCCTTGGACCAAGCCCACCAAATTGGCCCATGACCAGCCTTAATGGTTAATGACAGCCCCTACCCTCCTGAAATTGGAGAGAGATTGCATGCAAGGGGGTAGTTTTGGAAATTGGGGGAAAAAGAGGAGAGAGAAGAGAGGGAAAATGGGGATGAAGGCCATGTGGCCCTCCTCCTCTCTTTCCAAGCACAAATCTGAACCCACACATCAATTATCATCCTTTCCAACCCAATTTCATGCCACTTGGAGCCAAGGAGGAGAAACCAAAGCTCATGGCCGAAATTCCCATCATGGCATCTTTGTATACAAGCCATATCAGCCAAAACCAACCATCCCATTAGCTTCAGAAGGTCCAAAGGAGTGGAATTCGATACCTGGATCGAAGCTTTTGGTGGAGAATCGAGTTCGGGAGCAAGCTCGCCGGAGAGGAAATTTTTCATGGCCAACCGCCGCCAAACCCGCCGCCAAGCCCCAATCGAGGTCCGTTTCACCTCACCTCTACCCGTACTAGTTTCCTAGATCTATTAGGCGAGACATCGGGCTCAAATGAGCCAGATCCAAGGTGAGCTTTTTCATGGATTTTGGAATTTTGATGGAGTGCAAGTTCGCCGGAAACCGCCGCCTCCGGCCACCATTTCGCCGCCAAACGTTGGCCACCACCTCAACGGAGGTGGTGGTGGTGGTAGCCGGCCGTGGAGGCTAAGGGGTGGCCGGGAAATGAGGTTTGAAGGTGCTCCAGGTCGGGCAAATCTCGGCCATTGGCTGGAGGAGGAAGATGAACGGATGCCCTCCATCCTGCTTCAAGATTCGTGCTACATCAAAATTTAATTTTCTGTCCCTGTTTTGGCTGTCACTTGCATGTTACATTTAGGCCTCTTAGAGGCATTTTCAGAACTTAGGCCCTTAATGAAAAATGTAGCCTAGGGTCGTACCTTTAATATGCCACCCTAAACTTACATTTTGGTGTAGTGTACAGTCCTGTAGGACATTTCTCCTAGGACTGGTCCTAGAGTAGGGCAGAAATTAAATTGGGTGCCCAGGTCACAATATTATTCACCATGGCCCCAAATTTTGGCCACATGCATTATTAGGGCATACTTAGCTCCTGCCAAAATTTAGGAATTTTTGGAAAATATTTTCCTATAGTTTTTGGTAAAATATCAAAATTTAAATAAATGACATATATGGAGTTCTACTCCTCCCCATGGCCCCAAATTTTGGTGGTGGGTCAGTGGGGTCATCCTTGGTGCATGATAAAATTTTCAGCACCTTGGGTTCACTGCATGTTGGGGAATCCACTTGCATGTGCTAGCCTATGTTTAACCTTGGTGTGCAAATAGCAAAAATGCAATTTGGTGAATTTAGCCCAATGGTTACATGCATGTGTCATAAAATTATTTACAGTGGTTCATTAGGGTAAACGTCACTCCTCAAATTAATAAGGGAATTTTTGGAATCAAAATCCCATTTATTGGAATTTATTTTAAAAATAGCTATTTTGGAAATAAAATTGGAAAATAGGATTTATTCAAGTACAAACCCAAACCACTTTGTCAAAGCATAGATAACATCACATTTGACTTAGGAAAAATATGATTCCTCTGTTTTGAAGAATGTTTGGAATAGATACCCTAAATTTCTCATTTTACCCTTATCATGATAATTTTTGAAATGATGGATTTATATCTCTGAAAAATTTGGAATTTATTCTACTGTTACAAAATGTTGTTATAAGTTTATAACAAATTTCTCAGAATTTAATGGATGCATTACTTGTGTTAAATTAGTACAATGGCATTTTGGTAAATATCTTATATTGGAATCCCATAGGCCATCTTACATTAAATGTTGATGATTCTCTGTCAATAGCCATAATTTAGTGTTCTAAAGGCCCTGTAATTCTTCTGGAATTTTTGAGTATATAATGCTTATACTTCATTTGGAAAATGGAATTTTTGTGGAAATGATATTAAATTGAAAATGATAATAAATAATTTAAGGAAACTTATAAAATTCTGTAGGCAGTAATATTTTGTCAATATACCTCTCAGGAAAAATTCCCTAGGTCAGTGGATGCTTAATCAAACCACTTCATGTGTAAAGTGACCTAGCATTCGAATTAAAAGAATTAATTAAATGACTATTTGGCCAAGAAAAATTATGAGAATCCTTAGGGTAGTTCCCTTAGTCCATAATACCTTAGGATAAATATTTAGAGGCAAGATGCCTTAAGTTTTGGAAGATCACAATTCTAGGGTAGGCATAGGTCATGGTCTGCATATAACACAAATAGGTCCTGCCTTAGGGGAATTACCAGGGGATTGATTATCGGCAGAAATAAGAGAGAGTCCAACATGAGTAACCCTGGTGGGTAGAGTTGTCTTAGTGAGGGATTAAAAGTGCAAGTCTTAGCTAGCAACTGGAGCGGGGATCGGCGGAAGACCGTCGGTTTCCCGGTAATACCTTAAGTCACTAGGGTTATACTAAAGCAATAAGGAGAGAGCTGGGAAGATACATGGGTAGCCATCAACTAAAATAAATATCCTTGCGAAAGGGAACGCTGGGCGTAATCCCAACACAGTTCCTAGTGCCCCTTGAGAGCCCTTCACAGGGAATACCGGGGGCAGTCCTGGGATTAACCTTAAATCTCTAAGTATAATAAACCGTAGGCAAGAGTAGTTTAATAGGTTAGGACATTGTTGTACCTTCTCGCCCGTGTGGGGGCTGGAGATATTCATGATATATGCTCACCCGTTTGGGGTTTGAGGGAGTTGACACAAAGGCACTAATGTGCGTTCTCACCCAGGTTTGGGTTTGAGGGATTCAGGACGGGTTTTGGTCCTGCGAGCGGAAGGCTCGGTATGAATTACTTGCATGTGCATAAATATCATGGCGGGGCATGCGGTACTGGCCGTTCGTCACACCGATGGCAGTACGGTGCACCAGGCGGTTGTGGGAGTTAGAGGGGCCAGTGGGTTGTTTTACACTGCGGTCAGGAGGACGACCCCCGATAACACACATCCGACCCAACAAGACTGACGGGTTTGTCAGCAAAGTACGTACGCGAGACTCTAGAGTGCACCTTGGACGTGTACAGAGGCGTATGAGAGGGGTCTAAGGCTTGGTAGTGTGCATACCGGTCTAGAAGCGGAGACGCCCGCTCCGCTGCTGCCGTAGCCACAGCGGTGGTACCCGAGAGTGATGCTAGCTCTCAAAAAGTGGGAACTAAAGGTCTGTGATCACAGAGTCGTTGTGTGTGAGTTGCACTTGTCTGCGCATAAAATTGCATCATATCATTCATTCATATTAGGTCATACGCTTCATAGATCCTTATCATATAAATTAGTATGGGCTCTTTTATATGATAAGTTAAATTTCCTGGAAATCCTAACTTATATATTTGTATGGGCATTTATATAAGTTAGGGTACGTTTGTGATGATAGCTTAGTGGTAGCTTAGCTTATTTACTTGTTCATACTGCTGTTTCTTTACTTTCCTTTACTGCACCGCTCTTACTTACTTACTACTTGTACTGTACTTAGCATTGCTAGTGTAGAATTTCATTACTTAGTACCACTTTAGATAGATATTGTCACCTGCTTCCATTTTGCTACCCCTTGTTGTCCTCCGCTTCGTCCTCCCGCTCGGTGCCTAGGAGCTGCGGGGCGAGGTGTGGAGGAAACGACTTAGTCTTTTTGACTAATGGTCGGTGACCAACTATTTTTAGGAGCCCGTGGAGATGGAGCACCAGCACGTCGAGGAGGCAGGACATGAGGAGCAGATACCGCTTCAGCAGGCTACCACTACTACTGTGCGTCCTCAGGTGGGACGAGTCTTGATGTTCTAGTTTAGCTTCCGCATTTACTATTTTGTGAGAGAGAGATTTGATGTACTGGGCATAAGCCCTTTTTACTCTTTCTATTGTACTATTCATTTCTTTTATATGATTGTACTGTGACTTGTGGACTGATGGCATTTTATACACAGTTTTACTTCTTTATTCTCATATTGGCCTACAGGTTAATGATCGTACTAGCCGGCAGAATCGGCGTATTGCGGTGTCGACTAACCCGTGAGTTAGTGCCACCGTAAGACGGCGGTTCTGGGCATAAGATCCGGTAGCCCTCCTTGGTAAGGGGGAGGGGGGGTCTTACACAGATAATCCTGGACTGATGTTCTCTCCTTGGACGTACACTATCCATCCTTGTTTGACACGATTATCTTGAGCACACCATGATAACGGACAACTACTCACAAATTTCATGAAATACTCATGGGAGTTTTCTTCCGGGTCGGGGTGACCCCAGCTATCTCGGCCAGTCAATGATTGATGTTCCAATTATAATTATTCCCGGAGTGTGGATGAGGAATGCTGTGTATGAAAATCCCTAATTATAACGTCGAACTTCGACTCTAACTCGGGCAGTGACTGTAATAGTTCCCCAAAAATTCTTGCACTTAACCTTCATCGAGCGACATACCTCACCGTGCGTCACAAAATCCATGACGCCATTCTTCACTCCAGGGAGATACACGTTCCGAGATACACCTGGGACTTCCAGTGATTAAATTTCTCATTTGTATGGGTAACCAACGACTCTATAAAATCTCCACTTCACAATCAGATTCTTATCCCTATGAATACGCCCGAGTAGCACATAATATGGTTTACGTCCATTTCACTATATTGACGACACAAAGTTTTCTAGATGAGGTCTAAGGGAAACCCAAATCAATAACTAATTGCCCAATAAAAGACAAGCCCCAATAATCAAAAGATAAGCCCCCAATAAATAAAAGATAAGCCCCTACCTACCTTGGGCTAAGTATCTTTGATATTACCATGTTATATCCGTCCTAGCTGGGTGCACAACCCCAAGGGCGTCAATCTTCGACTCGTGGTTCCAACCTGAAAACTGTTGATATACTCCATACTTTAAACTCTCAGAGTCACATTTACGACAACCTCATCTGGGTCAAAAAGTTCCCAATCCCAACCGAGCCTCTTCCTAACTTGAATTCCAATCCGACCCTCGGTGCTTGTCATGGTGGTTGTCTCCAGGTAATCTTGTTACAAGTACGAGGGTTGAGACTATGTGTCTTCTACCACTTTGCTAATGGATTTTTGGTCTCAAATCTCCTTAAAGCAGTCCTTCCGGTTTGAGTAATCCTTGATAGGGACCGTAGGGCTTCCTGAGTTTATGGCTTAGGTAGTCATTCTCGTGTTATACTCATCCTTTATTCTCTTTAGGTATCTCCTTAGCTTAACCAAGTTCATACCCAAAGTCTATTTCAAACTAGGGCATACTATAAGTTATCGTGGTTAGTCATGTACAACCTCGGGCTCGCAAAGAGCCCTCAAGAAGCAAACAGATCGAGACAGGCAAAGGGGACCAGGAGGGCCCACTCGCAAGCGGCGAGATGATGGGCTCTCCAAGGGGCAAAATGCCCCCACCCAGAGGCGAGAGGGCCTCCAGAAGCGAGATGACCTCCAAGGGCGAGAGACGCCGACGAGACGGGCGGTGGGTCCTTCTCGCCGGCAGGTGCCTTTCCTCTCGCCAGGGGGAGAGAAGGCTTTTTTATTTTTCCTGTCAAAGCAGGGGTTTTTACTCTTCTACCCCGGGTATTTTTACCCTCTTACCCTTGGTAGACTGCGTATAGCTCCTCAGAACAGCGGAGTTCGGCTGTTGGCAGACCCAGCCAAGGGTACCCCGGTAATTTCAAGCCGGTGCAGTTTTGTTATTGGCAGTTCAGATTCTGAAATCTATAAATAAGCCCTTAGGGTTTCTTCAGAAGAGGACTTGGGAGACTCTTAAGAGGATCCATTTGGCACAGTCTTCTGAGGAACTCCAAGCCCAGCTTTTGGCTTTGGAGGGGAAGCTCTCTGTGACCTTCCGGGTAAGCGGTGGGACCTCCCTGCTGCGGCTTTGGGCCAGTTTTCCTTAGTCCTTCACGATCAGTCGGAGGTCGAGCTTGGGCCAAGTAGGTGTCGGCTATGCCCCAATTTTGTGAACGCTTGTCAGAGTCAAATTTTGGCTTCAACAGTTCTGGTGCGGTGAGCGTGGAAGTAGCCGGTTCAAGAAAAGTTTGAGTTTGGTCCTATGACAGGAGGTGAAGGAGAAGGATCTGGTTCTGGAGGTTCCCCCTCCCAGGTAGAAGAGGCGACGAGGAAAATGCTGGAGGACTTCAGGCGAGAGGTCATGCAAACCATAAGCTTGGCCTTCTCGGCAAGGAGCGAGTGGGCGACACCTCAGGTCCCAATCGAGGTGGTCCCGCTTTTAGGCGAGAACGCCCCGGGTCAGCGCCCGGGAAAGGAGGTCCCTACAGAGGCTGGCGAGAGGGACGTGGCGGCACAAGAGCTCTTCCCAGGACAGCGTCCCGGGAAGGAGGTCCCTGCAGAAGACGGCGAGAAGGAGACAGCTGTGCGAGAGCTCTTCCCAGGGCACGGTCTCGCAGATCGGGCCAGTCAGTCGAGGCCGCGAGACGTGCCCTCTCGGCAAGCAGTCGGCGAGAGCCCGTTCAGCGAGCTTGTCATCTCGGCTCCGGTGCCAGAGGGGTTCCGGGAGCCCGACATGTCCTACTACTCAGGGAAGGATGATCCTGTACAGCATGTGCAGTGGTTCGAAGATGTGGTTTCGATAAGACAAATGACGGATGCGTTTAAGTGTAGACTGTTTGCCATCACCTTGAAGGAGAAGGCGCGAGATTGGTTCCATCAGTTACCGGCAAGGTCGATTTATTGTTTCGAGGATCTGCGGAGGGGTTTCTTATTGAGGTTTTCAACATCGAAGAAGCGTAAGAAGGAGGCGGAGTGCTTATTCTCGGTAAAGCAGAGCCACGATGAAACGTTGGGGCACTACGTAGATCGGTTTCAGGAGGAGATCCTCCAGGTCCAGGAGGTCCCCGGGTATACGCTGATGCTTGCATTCACCCTGGGACTGAGACCAGGCTTCTTCAGCATGGAGTTGAAAAGGGTGCCCCCCCTCTCTTTTGAGGAGCTTATGGAGAGGGCGGCAAAGGAGACGGATTTTGAGAGGGCCAATCCGGCATTTGCAAGGAGGTTAGCCAGGTTGGCGGAGGATGACGCAAAGGAACCAGGGGCAGGAAAGCAGAAGGAGCAGAGGGAGCAGAGAGAAGAAAGAAGGAGGGAGGAACCCCGAGGCCAGGGGCACCAGGGACAGAATCACCGGGGGGCCCGAGATCCGAACAACCAGATAGGTTGGAGGCCTCAGGACGGTCACCCCTAGGAGTTAGGAGGAGGCTTCCGGGGAAGAGATAACTTCCGGGAGCCAAGGAGGTTCGATCAACCAGCATGGAGACAGGGGGTGCTCTGACTGATTTATTCCATCCAGCGATCGAAGAAGGGGAGCTAATGGAGGTTGATCGACGGCCCTCGTGGGTAGATCCTTTCGTTACCTTCTTTCTGACAGGAACCCTCCCTGAGGGGGTTAAGGAGGCAAGAAACTTCCGCCATAAGGCGGCCCACTATCTCATGCATGAAGGAGGATTGCACCGGAGGATGCTTTCGGGTCTCCTGGCTCGATGCGTGACGGAAGAGGAGACCAGGCACATTCTGGAGGAGGTGCACTCTGGGGAATGTGGTAGTCATTCCGGAGGAAGGACTTTGGAAGCAAGGGTGGTCCGACAGGGGTACTTCTGGCCCACCCTGAGAAAGGACGCGACAGAATTTGCGAGGAAGTGCCAGAAGTGCCAGCTCTACGCCCCCCTCTAGCTCTTGCCGGCCAAAAGACTCCGAAGCATCATAGCACCATGGCCCTTCACCATTTGGAGGATGGATCTGGTGGGGCCTTTTCCTCCAACTAGTGGACAAAGAAGATTCCTCCTGGTCATGATAGATTACTTCTCCAAGTGGCTGGAGGTCAAGGCGCTAGCAAAGGTGATCTCCCAAGTCATCAGGAATTTCGTCTGGGGGGAGATCATCTGCAGGCACGGGCTACCTCAGGCCATCGTCACGGATAACGGCCCCCAGTTTGCTAGCGAAGAGTTCATCAGCTTCTGCACTCAGCTGGGCGTAGACCTCAGGTTTGCCTCCGTCCACCACCCCAGGAGCAACAGTCAGGTGGAGGCGGCAAACAAGATTATCGTTAACTTGCTAAAGAAGAAGGTAGAGAATCTGAGAGGGAATTGGGTAGAGCAGCTCCCCTCGGTCCTGTGGGCTCTGAGAACAACCCCGAACACGGCCACTGGTGAGACCCCTTTCAAGCTTTCCCATGGATGTGAGGCGGTACTACCAGTGGAATTCGAGGTCCGATCCCCATGGGTCGCGGCTGCAGGTGATGGGGACGAGGCGTGGAGGATGGAAAACGAAGAAGACCTGCGTCTCTCACTAGACCTTACAGAGGAGCTGCGAGACGTAGCAGCCATCAGACAAGAGGAAATCAAGTGTCGAATGGCAAGGCACTTTGACAAGCATATCAGGATAAAACAATTTGCGGAAGGAGACCTGGTACTGAAAAAGGTTGATGCGGCAGGGAGGTCCGCCCTGGTGGGAAAGCTCAATCCAAATTGGGAGGGGCCTTATATTGTAGAAAGAGTGTTGAAAGCAGGGGGATACTACCTCCAAGATGTGGAGGGTAGGACCTTGAACCATTCCTGCAGTGGGGATGACTTAAAACGCTTCTACCCATGAGAAGGGAGAGCAGAAGATATGTACTCAAAGTATAATTAATATAATGTACTTCTCAAATTATTTCTCGTTCATTATTTCTCGTGAAGTCCTAATGACAGGAAGAGGTATCTTCATCGGCACCCCGAGCTCGGCTCGTCCCCAGGTAGACCCGCTGCGCAGGCTCCCATCTAGCTGGCAGGTCCGAAGGCTCGCCTGTGGGGGATAGGTTTTGAGTTGAGATCTTCATCGGCACCCCGAGCTCGGCTCGGCCCCAGGTAGACCCGCTGCGCAGGCTCCCATCTAGCTGGCAGGTCCGAAGGCTCGCCTGTGGGGGATAGGTTTTGAGTTGAGATCTTCATCGGCACCCCGAGCTCGGCTCGGCCCCAGGTAGACCCGCTGCGCAGGCTCCCATCTAGCTGGCAGGTCCGAAGGCTCGCCTGTGGGGGATAGGTTTTGAGTTGAGATCTTCATCAGCACCCCGAGCTCGGCTCGGCCCCAGGTAGACCCGCTGCGCAGGCTCCCATCTAGCTGGCAGGTCCGAAGGCTCGCCTGTGGGGGATAGGTTTTAAGTTGAGATCTTCGTCGGCACCCCGAGCTCGGCTCGGCCCCAGGTAGACCCGTTGCGCAGGCTCCCATCTAGCTGGCAGGTCCGAAGGCTCGCCTGTGGGGGATACGTTTTGAGTTGAGATCTTCATCGGCACCCCGAGCTCGGCTCGGCCCCAGGTAGACCCGCTGCGCAGGCTCCCATCTAGCTGGCAGGTCCGAAGGCTCTCCTGTGGGGGATAGGTTTTGAGTTGAGATCTTCATCGGCACCCCGAGCTCGGCTCGGCCCCAGGTAGACCCGCTGCGCAGGCTCCCATCTAGCTGGCAGGTCCGAAGGCTCGCATGTGGGGATAGGTTTTGAGTTGAGATCTTCAACGGCACCCCGAGCTCGACTCGGCCCCAGGTAGACCCGCTGCGCAGGCTCCCATCTAGCTGGCAGGTCCGAAGGCTCGCCTGTGGGGGATAGGTTTTGAGTTGAGATCTTCATCGGCACCCCGAGCTCGGCTCGGCCCCAGGTAGACCCGCTGCGCAGGCTCCCATCTAGCTGACAGGTCCGAAGGCTCGCCTGTGGGGGATAGGTTTTGAGTTGAGATCTTCGTCGGCACCCCGAGCTCGGCTCGGCCCTAGGTATACCCGCTGCGCAGGCTCCCATCTAGCTGGCAGGTCTGAAGGCTCGCCTTTGGGGGATAGGTTTTGAGTTGAGATCTTCATCGGCACCCCGAGCTCGGCTCGGCCCCAGGTAGACCCGCTGCGCAGGCTCCCATCTAGCTGGCAGGTCCGAAGGCTCGCCTGTGGGGGATAGGTTTTGAGTTGAGATCTTCATCGGCACCCCGAGCTCGGCTCAGCCCCAGGTAGACCCGCTGCGCAGGCTCCCATCTAGCTGGCAGGTCCGAAGGCTCGCCTGTGGGGGATAGGTTTTGAGTTGAGATCTTCGTCGGCACCCCGAGCTCGACTCGGCCCCAGGTAGACCCGCTGCGCAGGCTCCCATCTAGCTGGCAGGTCCGAAGGCTCGCCTTTGGGGGATAGGTTTTGAGTTGAGATCTTCATCGGCACCCCGAGCTCGGCTCGGCCCCAGGTAGACCCGCTGCGCAGGCTCCCATCTAGCTGGCAGGTCCGAAGGCTCGCCTGTGGGGGATAGGTTTTGAGTTGAGATCTTCATCGGCACCCCGAGCTCGGCTCGGCCCCAGGTAGACCCGCTGCGCAGGCTCCCATCTAGCTGGCAGGTCCGAAGGCTCGCCTGTGGGGGATAGGTTTTGAGTTGAGATCTTCGTCGGCACCCCGAGCTCGGCTCGGCCCTAGGTATACCCGCTGCGCAGGCTCCCATCTAGCTGGCAGGTCCGAAGGCTCGCCTTTGGGGGATAGGTTTTGAGTTGAGATCTTCATCGGCACCCCGAGCTCGGCTCGGCCCCAGGTAGACCCGCTGCGCAGGCTCCCATCTAGCTGGCAGGTCCGAAGGCTCTCCTGTGGGGGATAGGTTTTGAGTTGAGATCTTCATCGGCACCCCGAGCTCGGCTCAGCCCCAGGTAGACCCGCTGCGCAGGCTCCCATCTAGCTGGCAGGTCCGAAGGCTCGCCTGTGGGGGATAGGTTTTGAGTTGAGATCTTCGTCGGCACCCCAAGCTCGGCTCGGCCCCAGGTAGACCCGCTGCGCAGGCTCCCATCTAGCTGGCAGGTCCGAAGGCTCGCCTTTGGGGGATAGGTTTTGAGTTGAGATCTTCATCGGCACCCCGAGCTCGGCTCGGCCCCAGGTAGACCCGCTGCGCAGGCTCCCATCTAGCTGGCAGGTCCGAAGGCTCGCCTGTGGGGGATAGGTTTTGAGTTGAGATCTTCATCGGCACCCCGAGCACGGCTCGGCCCCAGGTAGACCCGCTGCGCAGGCTCCCATCTAGCTGGTAGGTCCGAAGGCTCTCCTGTGGGGGATAGGTTTTGAGTTGAGATCTTCATCGGCACCCCGAGCTCGGCTCGGCCACAGGTAGACCCGCTGCGCAGGCTCCCATCTAGCTGGCAGGTCCGAAGGCTCGCCTGTGGGGGATAGGTTTTGAGTTGAGATCTTTGTCGGTACCCCGAGCTCGGCTCGGCCACAGGTAGACCCGCTACGCAGGCTCCCATCTAGCTGGCAGGTCCGAAGGCTCGCCTTTGGGGGATAAGTTTTGAGTTGAGATCTTCATCGGCACCCCGAGCTCGGCTCGGCCCCAGGTAGACCTGCTGCGCAGGCTCCCATCTAGCTGGCAGGTGCGAAGGCTCGCCTGTGGGGGATAGGTTTTGAGTTGAGATCCTCATCGGCACCCCGAGCTCGGCTCGGCCCCAGGTAGATCCGCTACGCAGGCTCCCATCTAGCTGGCAGGTCTGAAGGCTCGCCTGTGGGGGATAGGGTTGGGTCAAGCAGTCTCCATCAACATCAAACTGACAAGGCAGAATTCATTTTGGTGGAATAGGGTGAAAAGTCCCCTTAAGCGGCACTACACCTTAGTATCCCAACTTAGTCCTAAAGTACAACAATAAATAAAGGGAAAAAGGGTGTGGAGTAGGGCAGGTGACAGCACTCGCAGCGGATGGCTTTTGAGGATCGTCTCGCCGTAGCGAAAGGGCACTCGCGAGGCAAGCCATTGCGCCAACTCGCGGTCGTTAAGCGCGTCGAGAACCCGTCTCGCGTAGGACATAAAACAGAAAAATATATATACAGAAAGGTTACGCGGCGAGACGAAGTAGTAGCACCGTCCCGCAGGAAAAAAGCAAACCAGAGATTAACTTCATAAAATAAGAAATAAAATAGAAGACATCAAAATTGAGCACTCGCTCGTTACTTGGCAGATGCCACAAAATATAGTATAAAGTCTTTACATCAGGAGGAGGAGAGAGTGATTCTAAATCGTGGAGGGGGCGCATCAGTCCTCCTCGCCGGATGAAGAATCATCGCTCTCCTCGCTATAGAGCTCGGGGACCAAGTCGCGCGCGGTCACTGTCTCAGACTCATCCTTCACAACCCCCAGGTCTTTCATCATCTACAGCACCAGCTCAGCCCCACGGACACCAGCGTATCGGCATCGCTCCTCAACTTCCTCGTAAGAGTAGTGTGGCGGAGGTGTCCGGAAGGGCTCGCGGCGAGATGACGACGCAGCATCCTCCAGAAGGCGCTCGTTCTCAGCTGTCAGGACCCGGACCTCCTCTTCCAAAGCTGCCACGTGCGAGCGAAGTTGTCCCGCCGTCTCGGCATCCTGCGGGATGACCTGGCAATTAGCCAAGAATCGTGGGAAAGGAAAAACCCAAGGGAAAAGAGAGTTATGGCTTACCACGCCGCCTTGGGCCTTCGCGAGGAGCGACTCGGCATCTGACAACCTTCTCGCTAGACCAGTAGATTTCTCCCGCTCCGCCTCCAGATTTTTCTCGCTGGCCTTCCATTTTGAATTGATGTAAATGAGGCGGCGAGAGGAGCGGTGCGAGAACTCCAAGGCCCGCATTTGATGGTGGCAAGTTTTTAGCACAAGGTCCTTGGTGGACTCGCTTTCAGGCAAAGCGGCGTCAAGGTCTCCATAGAGGCTGTACCCTATGGCCAAGGCATGGCTGGAAGAGACCTCTTGCTCTTTCCATGATGGAAGGAGGGTGGAGATGGACAGGCGGTTGGCGTCCCGCCCCCACAGCAGAACCGGGTCGCCGACGGCATCGTGAACCACGGGACCCAGGTTGTAATTCATGTGAGAGGCGGGGGCGGGACGGCCAGAGGAGTCGCCCTCGCGAGAGGAGGTAGCAGCCACCTGTTCAGGAGCAGCAGCTCGCGGATTGGAAGCAGTGGCGGGCAGGTTGGAGGCAGCAGCAGGTTGATCAGAAAGTACCGTCTCGCGGATAGGCGAGACGGCCTGGTGATTAGGCGAGGGAGGCGGTGGAGTTTCCCCTAGAGAGATAGGGCTCCCTTGAGGAGCCTTCCTCCTTTCCTTGGAGATGACTACAACCTTCTTCATCTTCTTTTTTGGAGGGCTGGAGCGAGAGGGGACCGTGTCATCTCCGGGACGCTTGGGCGGGTTGACCGTCAGGGACTCTCTCGCCGCCTCTGCCGCTGCATTGGCGAGATCAAGACCCTTGGCAGGGTGAATATTGCTCTTATAAAGAGGGGATGCTGGAATAATTCGCTCACCTAAAAGAAAGCGGGGGTTAGAAAGAAGCGAGACGACGAATAGCCAAGAGAGAGGAATAGAAGAATACCCTCGCCTGGGAGCACTGGGAGAAGCGAATCGAGGCCTCGCCGCAAGAAGTTGACCTCGAAGTTCTTGCCAACTAGGTACTCGCACAGCAGCTTCTCTTGCCCACTGACTTGGGGGGTGGCGTAGAAGCTCTCTGGCGGAGAGACCGGCGCGAGAGGGATGCCGCCGAAGTCAGCCCGGTCTCCCCGGATGAAGACGAATCGGGTGAGCCAGTGATGATTCTTGTTAGGCATCTCGCATACCTTGAGCCCCTGCCCAGTGAAGTACGAGACGCCATCGGCATTGGCGTGGTAGATGAAAAGCTTGCGGAATGCCGTCAAGCTAAACTCGATGCATTCCCGGCGCATATAGCATGCGAACGCGATCAACACCGAAATCGCGTTAGGGTTGAACTGTGCCGGGACGACACCGAAGTACTTGAAGGTCTGCTTCACCTCAGACCAGAGGGGCAGTCGCAACCCCGCCTCGAAGTGCGAGACGGGGAAGGCGAGTTCCCCAGGGTAGTATGTGTTGATGCACTCGCCGACCTTGGGGGGACGCGACTCGATCCCTTCCCCCAGATACTCGCGGGCAAACTTATCGTGGTCTTCCCGAGGGAGCCGGCCGAGCGGGAAGTCATGGTCAGTAAACCTCTTCCCGCAGCGGCTGCGCCCCTCACCCTCCTCCACTTTCTTCTTACCCATCTTCTTCGGCGAATTGGTCCTAGGCGAGACGAAGGTGGAATTAGGCGAGAATGGCCGGCAAGACGGAGAGGTCAGAGGACCAAGACTTGGCTAACAGCGAAGGCGGAAAGTGCGGTATCTAATCCTGGACTAGGCATATTTATAACTGATGCAGGGCCAATGATTAAAAGGGCGGGAAAATGAGGGGGAGAGGAAGAGTCGACGCCTTTTCTCTCTCCTATGCCTCGAACGGCGCGACCCGTCACAATCAGGAAAAGCTATAAATAAATATTTAGCATAAATTAAAAAGGAGGATTAAAAAAGAGAGAAAAATTAAGCCTTGAAAAATATATCTATGATCAGACATCATCCCGCAGGAGGCCAAGCTCTCTGCGTACTTTGGCGGGACTACCATTATTACCTATCTTTCGAGAAGAAGAAAAAGATGGATAGCGGGACGGACATTCTTCAGTATGGGCGTCATTCCCAGCGGCTGCCACGAGCTCCCCCGCGAGGAGGTCTACTCCGCGAGTGGAAGCAACGGATGGTTTTAAGACCACGCCGCGCGAGACGGAGCTGCATATCGGTCTCATCGATGATGGCCTCGGGGACGGGGCCGTCGACATCCAGCTCGGCATTGGCTCCAGAAGATAGACGAGCGCACTCGCCCTCCAGCGACTCGATGCGCTTCTCCGCGACCTGTTTGTCTAAAGTCAAGGAGTGAATGAGGCGCGCGTGCTTCTGGAAGAGCTCAGCCGTCTTCCGCTTCATCTCCACTGGATCTGAGGGATCGCCCAGATAGTCTTCAATCCCGTCTGCAAGAGGAGGCGAGACGGAGAGTTGCTTTGGCTGCTCCTCAATAGGAGAGTTGGCCCGAGAATCTGCGCAAGGGGTGCAGAGGCAAGGTGGAAGAGGCACTCGCAGGAGAGAGTGAGAGTAGCGAAGGGGATTCAAAAGGGTAAGGGAAGGTCCCTTACCAGGGCGGCGAGACGTATCGGCGGCCGGGGAGCGGTCGCCCCTCCTCTCGCTGGGAGTAGTTGGAGGAGTAGATGAGGGCAGCGAATCAAGCTCCTCACAACGGACAGCAGAACCATCTCGCGGACTCTTCGGGGACGGCGGAACCACAAGAGCCCCCTGAAAAAGCATTAGTCAACAAAAGAGCACCCGGTCGTGGAAATAACAATGGTAATAGCGAGTACCCACCTCTTTTTCCGTGGAGGGCGCATTGGGAGTGGGGACAGGTTTCAAAGAGACGCGAGACGAATCTACTGCTACAGGTGAAGGGCCCCCAGCCTTCGTCTTTTTCGAGCGAGACGACGGGGCGAGGGGACGAACCAGAGAAGAGGTAAAAGCAGCCACGTTGGCCTTATGTTGCTCTCGCACCAGTGCGAGACGTTCGCGAAAACTTTGACTGTGCGTCATTCTGTAAAACTCGAGAACAGGGATGAAGAAGAATATGCAGAGCGGGGCATCAGGAGTGCAGGGCAGGAGTCATATATTTATAGGCCCTGGTGGGGGCCTCAGAAGATTCCTCATAAATACGTTTTTTAATGCACCTTGAATAACGAGCCTCGGTTGAACATTCTTTTTGAGCTTAGAGCAATCTCAAAAAGAGCGGGGATTGTGTACAACCTCGGGCTCGCAAAGAGCCCTCAAGAAGCAAACAGATCGAGATAGGCAAAGGGGACCAGGAGGGCCCACTCGCAAGCGGCGAGATGATGGGCTCTCCAAGGGGCAAAATGCCCCCACCCAGAGGCGAGAGGGCCTCCAGAAGCGAGATGACCTCCAAGGGCGAGAGGCGCCGGCGAGACGGGCGGTGGGTCCTTCTCGCCGGCAGGTGCCTTTCCTCTCGCCAGGGGGAGAGAAGGCTTTTTTATTTTTCCTGTCAAAGCAGGGGTTTTTACTCTTCTACCCCGGGTATTTTTACCCTCTTACCCTTGGTAGACTACGTATAGCTCCTCAAAACAGCGGAGTTCGGCTGTTGGCAGACCCAGCCAAGGGTACCCCGGTAATTTCAAGCCGGTGCAGTTTTGTTATTGGCAGTTCAGATTTTGAAATCTATAAATAAGCCCTTAGGGGTTCTTCAGAAGAGGACTTGAGAGACTCTTAAGAGGATCCATTTGGCACAGTCTTCTGAGGAACTCCAAGCCCAGCTTTTGGCTTTGGAGGGGAAGCTCTCTGTGACCTTCCGGGTAAGCGGTGGGACCTCCCTGCTGCGGCTTTGGGCCAGTTTTCCTTAGTCCTTCACGATCAGTCGGAGGTCGAGCTTGGGCCAAGTAGGTGTCGGCTACGCCCCAATTTTGTGAACGCTTGTCGGAGTCAAATTTTGGCTTCAACAAGTCATATCTCCTAGTGGGTTGAGTCTAACTCGTTGACTAGAGAATTATAAGATGGGATTTTCGCAGTCGGAGGTGCTCCCTGCTGGGGGCAGGGTTTGTTGTAGGCTACAAAAAAAGAATTCCAATTTCTAGCTGATGAACAAGTGGAATTAATGAAAAGGTGGACTTTACATGTGATTCCCCTTATGGGCACACCACTGCTTCCGCTACTAGTTTGTCCGCAAACTAAGCTCGCGCGGGGGTGGCCTAAGGTTGTGGACTGCTACTTTTCGATCGAGGTTTGCGCTCTGATACCACTTGTAAGACACCCTTTTTTTCTTTTTAAAACACCAGGGTCTTTGGCCCAGAACCGCCGCTTTGCGGTGACGCCTTCGCACCCGGAAAGGACATCACTCCAAAACGCCGATCCTGCCGGCGAAATCGATCGCAACTGTAGTAAAACTGTAAAGCAAGTCCACAGAAATCACATATATATGTAAATAATCCCCACGAATGGAGTGTCCACAGATACAACAAAAATATAAGATCTTGGGCTCATGCCCAGTACATCATGTTCTCACTACAAATCTCTCAACGCGAAAGCAAATACTATAACTAGTAATGATCAGGACTCACAGTCCCTGTCATCTGAACTCCGGTACTAGACTGGACCATCTCTATGTGTGCCGACCTCCTGGGCTGCTCCTCCATGCTGGGCTCCACAGTCCCCTAAAATTATGTAGTTTGAAAACCGTTAGTCTAAACGACTAAGGCCTATCATCCCCCGCCCCTTCCCCCATGGCACCTAGGCACCGAGCGTGGAGAAGGAAAGAAGAGGACATGAAGGTGGAGAATAGCAAATAAGCAGGTTGCAGCGGAACTAATCTAGCAGTTCTATAGTATGTATGGCAGCAAAATAGGTATGAAAAACTGAATGAGAATGTAATCTTAACTTATATGAAAACACATAAGCTAAGAGATCTTTTGCAGGGCTCCTATCGTATAAAAAGTCTCATACCGATTTATACGATAAGGTGTCGGTTTCTAGCAAGCATAATATGTAATATCAAATAAAACCTTTAGCTTATAAGAACGCTTGTGCGAACTTATAAACTAAGGGGTCGTCTTGCATGGCCTATTGTATAGAGCGTCCCATATCACTTATACAATATGTGTCAGGTTATATGCAATGATTATGCTATGTAATACAATTATGCCATGATGTCAACATGCAAGTGCAACTCACCCACTCTACTCTGTGTACACAGACCATTAATTCCCCTTTCTGGAGCCGAACCTCCCAGGATACCTCCGTAGTGGCAAACAGATGCGATGGGTTGGGCCTCGCCCACCTCTAAACCAGTAATTGCACTACCAGTCAGACCTATCGTATGACTCAACGCTGGTGCACAAAGCGGAGCGCCTACGTACTCTTACCGGCTGGCACACCGGACTTTATTTGGCAAAGTGCTAAACCACACTCGCCGAGTCAACGTGTTGGCGTCGGTGCATCGACCCTCCAACACCGAAGACCCACCAACTTTTCCTTTATGCACATACAACCTTATGTATCAGCTACCGAGCCAAAGCTCCCCGGACCATCCCGTCCGTCATAAAACAACAACCGAGCCAAAGCTCACCGGGCCAACCTGCCCATCACAAACCATTACCGCGCCAAAGCTCGCCGGGCTAACCTGCCCTTTTACCAAACCACTGGGCTTACTGCCCGAGTGACCGAACCTATCTCCCTGAGTCATCAAGGTGTGAGAAAGTGAAACCCTAGACTTACTAGCTACCCTTAATTGTTGTGTTGGATCTAACCCTAGTGCAATTGACACTTCTTCCCTACGAGAAAGACAATCTTTTGTTGATCCCGGGCACCGCCTAACTCTAGCCAATCCATCCCTCTACTCATCCTACTACTAATAATGAACTTATTTTTTTATCTAACCAAACCAACAGGCCACTAATCCGAAGACATGCATAAAATAACACTCCAACATAATTTCTGCAATTTTTACTATATGCAGACCACTTAAACTATATGACCCGTAAAATGGGAGGTACAACAAATATTCATCCAATACTCTTATAATAATTATTAGAGGGCCATTATGGCTTTGTGGACTAAATCCAGAATTTCACAATTTTTCCTATTTATCTGATAGTTTATTTAATTAATTTAGTAGCCAAAAATCCCAAGTTTGAACATGAAGTACCAATTTCAGATAAAATAATATTCCACCAAATTTTTGTTAAATACAATATGAATATATAACTCAAAATCCAAAGCCTCAAAATTTTCCAGAAAGGTTTAGCCCTTAATTTTAATTTCAAATATATCACATAATAATTCATTTTAATAAAATTTACAGCATTAAAAATTCCAAAAATTCAAAGAAATTTCATTGATGATTGCACGGGCATATAAGTACTCTAGATTAAGTTTCACAATTTATCAATGAATAATAAAGTCTATATTTGATTTTCTCATAATATTCCAAGTTAAGGGGTTAATGAACAAAGTATAGCAATGTTCCATCTAAAAATGCCAAATAAATTCCCATATTAGCATACTGAACTAGGAACATTAATTATCAAGTTTCATAATTTTTCAACAAGTATTGAGCTCTATAAGAATTATTTAGAAAGTTCTCAAATATTTGAGGTTGTGAAGTAGGTACCCTAATTATGTATCCACAAATTCCATTAAAATTCTCATATGATTAATATGGTCTAAAAACTCCATCTGCCAAATTTTCATGATTGTTTTAAGAGTCTTGCTAACCTATTCTAGCTCCACAATATTTATGCCCTAGGCTAGGGTTAGGGTCTTGTGGACCCTACCCTTCCAAAATCTCTTAAGATTTTTTCCAGAGGGTTTTACCTATCCTAGAATCCTCCCTACAAAAGTCCAAGATCATTCAAGGTGTTTTGACCTCATACCCTTCACAAGGCACAAAAGCCCTTCCTTAGGGTATGGCCTTAGATCTTACGACAAACCAATTCCAATCTATCCCATCTTTAATGATAAGGTGAAATAAGCCATACCAAGCCAGTGGTCCCAATCCCAACCTCTGTTGATGTGATTTGGCCACTCAAAACCTAAAATACACCTTTTGACCAAAATACCCCTTTTTGGGCCAAGCTAGGGTTTGCATGATTTCTGTACAAACCAACCAAAATGTGATGAACTTTTAACCAGAGCTTTATATTGACCCTAAACCCTCTCACCAAAACTTGGTGAGTTTGGAGGTCATTTGTCGCTTAAATTAATTAACCGTTGATAAATTAAATATTTTCCAAAACTATAGAAATATTGTACCCAAAAATTCCCATCTTTGGGCAGCACCTAAATATGGTCTAGGGGGACTCCCTGCCAAAATTGTAATTAATTTGGACCAAGGATGAAGTGTGGGCACTCAGTTTAATATCTGTCTAGACCTAGATGTAGGTCCCACCAAAATGGGTGCCTTGGTCAAACAAGAACCCAAATTGGTTCAAATCAATTTTACTGTAAAGTAGACTCGCCAGGCTACCCTTTTCATGTTGATGACTTTTTATGAAATAGCCTCTATATATTTTTAAAAATTAAAAACATGAAATATATAAGGTGTGACATAATTTAAATATCAGAATTATATTTCCTATAGTTTGAAATCATTTCCCGCACGAATCTTGGCGCAATTTGGATGGCATCCCTTCATCTTCCACCTCTAGCGGACGGTTCTGATTCATCCCGCCTGGAGCTTCTTCCCGCGGCTGCCGCCAGCGATCCGGCCACCTCCCCGGCCGGCCACCGCCAGCACCACCTCCGTTGAGGTGGTGGCTGTTCCAGGCGGCAGCACAGCCGCCGGAGAGCCGTTTTCCGGCGATACCAAGAAGTGGATTTCCATGGAAAAACCAGGAAAAATTGAAATTGGATCGGGCTCAATTGAACTCGAACCTTGGCCCTAATGATTCCTATGAACTATCCATGGAAGAAGGAGTGGAGGAGGACCTTGATGGGCGGTTGTAGCCTTTCCGATCGCCGGGAATCCATTTTGGTCGTGGTGTTGGTCGGATTTCTGCAACTGCACTGTGGAATTGATTGTCTCCTTCGGGTAAGTGGTGGAAATGACTCCTTGGAGTCCAAAGAAGGTTTTAAGAAGGAGAAATGGGGAGTTAGGTGGCTGTAGGGGTGCTTGCCATTATTGGCTCTTGGTCAAGGTTGGCGGCCATGGTAGGTAGGGTGAAAACTTGCCTCAAACCAGTCAATGGGTAGCTAGTTGGATTGGGGATGCATTCCTGATCTTAAAGCAATGAATGGGAGGTTGGGGAGGGGGAAGGAGGAGCCCAAAGTCTTCCTCCATTATCTCTTACATTTTCTCTCCCCTTCATACCAAGCTGAAAATTGGCTCCTACCTAACCCAATGGCAGCCCACATGCTCATTTCACCCTTCAAAGCAAGGTTAGCCCAAGTGAATGGGCTTGGGCTTGAGCTTGAGTTAGCCCATTTGGGCTAACTTGACCTAAACTTTGACCATGGTTGAACTTGGTGAATTTGGTCTTGAGGTTGCCCCTAATGGGTCCTTGGTGACCCATTGGCCTCCCATAAGGCCAAGGTAGGGTTGTCTTTGCCCTTTTGAGGTCACTTGACCCTTAAGTAGGGCACCTTGACCACTTTAGTGCTAGAGTTGTCTTTGGTCAACTTAGCCTTCTTGGTTGACCCCAATGGGTTCTTGGTGACCCATTGGACTCTCAATAGGGTTAGGAAGGTATGTGTGGGGTCCAGTTGGCTAGGGGAGCTTGAATTGGCCCTTGTGTAGGTCAGGTTGACCCATTTAGGGTTAGTGTTGACTTTGGTCAACTTAACCCTTTTGACTGCCCTCCATGGGTCCTAGTGATCCATTGGTCCCACTTTAGGTCTAGAAAGTCCTTGGTAGGGTTAGTTGGGCTTTACCATGGCACACTGCCCTTAGTTAGGGCACTTTGCCCAATTTAGGCCTATGGTGGTTCTAGGTCAACTTGGGCATCCTGTGTTGACTTCAATGGACCCTTAGGGCTCTACTGGACCCTACAATGGGTTGATGAGACCATGGTGGGGTCTTGCAGTCTTGGTGAAGCCCTCAGGTCAAACCTTAGGTTTTGTGATGAGGTTGTGTCATAGGCATACCAAGGTGATTCTCACCTTGACCTTCTATCACTTGGCCCGTTTTAGCTTCCTAGGGTTTTGTCATTACCTAGTCATGGCCAAAACCACTCTTAGGGGTCTAGTTGGAAATGAGATGTTACAACACGGGCGTGTCATAGGGCATATTTCGTTGTGTCGAATAGTCGACACTTTTCACTCGAGTAGGTAGAAAAGTACTCGAGTAAGGGAGGTGACACGGGCGTGTCATCCCTATGACACGGGCTTGTCTGATCCGAGTACTCGAGTAGTTGGTTTTATCTCGAGTAAGTCCTCTCGAGTAGGTCTCGAGTGGGCGACACGCCCCATTTCACGGGCATATCAGTCATCTAACACGGGCGTGTCATAGTTAACTACTCGAGTAGTCCTCTCCAGTAGGTCGTGAAGATGAATCGAGTGAGGTACACGCCCTATGTCACGGGCGTGACCTGGCCGTCACGGTCGTGTACCCTGGGCGTGACCTGTTTCAGGATAAGGCAGTTGATAAGTCGGTTTGTGCAGCGCTTAGTGTGACACGGTCTGTGACACGGGCGTGTCACAGGGCGTGTCAGACCCGAAAAGCGAGTTTTAGGCTTCTTCATGGCCGTCCATTGTTCTTCAGCTGGGATCTACAGCTGAGATCCCTCCCTGCTTACTTAAGGCGGAGAGTTGAGAAAGAAGTCTCATTATGTTCTTGCCTTCATCTTTCTAAAAACTTAGAGAGAGAAAGAGAGAGGAAGAAGGAGGAAGAAGAACAGGGGCTGATCTCTGGTGGAGCTTGAGAGCGTCAAGCTAAGATTCGAGGCCATCGTTGCGGAGGAAAAGCTTTTGCGGTTCCTTCTAGCAAGCTAGGAGTTCATGGAACCGAAACGCTCTTCATGGGTAACGACGTTTCTCCATAGCCATGTGAAGGCTTCCTTTTTGGCATAGGCATGTTTCCCCCACCAAAAGGTTGCTGATTTTGGGAGTCTTTGGCTTGATTCAAGGAATCCCCTTTGTTGGCATATAGATCCTTAAATGGAGTACGAAATAGGCATGCTGTGTGAAGCCCATCTGGATAGGTTAGTCTGGATTGGTGATGTTGAACATACGAACTGGAGAAGACTCCATGATAAACATGTAGTTCAGGAGTCGACGGGTTAAACCTATAAAAGGAAGTAGCAAGAAGTACTGGAGTTGTAGTCCAGGAAAATACCCGTAGAATGCTTATGCTGCTTATGCTGTTGGGTTCAACCTGTGAAAGGAAATAGCAGGAAGTACTGGATTGGAATTCCAGTAAATACCCTTTATAATGCTTAATGTTCATAGGGAGTCCACCTGTGAAGAGGGTAACAGGAAGTACTGACGTGGTAGCCAGGAAAGACCCGTGACATTTGTGATATTTGCGGTGTCCACCTGCGAAGAGAGTAGCAGGAAGTACTGGTGTGCGCAGGAAAGACCCGCTGATGTGGTGAGATGAAATGGATTTTAGAGTAATACCTAGGCTTAAATGCTAGAACAGGATCGGTGAGAACTACCCGCGCCTTTATTTAGCCGCGAGTACGCCGTACTCGGTGATGGCAAGGCGATTTGAGAAACGGGGGGGGGGGGGGGGGGGGGGGGGGGGGGAGATAGAGGATCCGACCTGCGCTATGTCCGTATGACGTGAGACCAGAAAGTGCGGTCTGTTGGAGCACATAGCAAGAATCTTAGGTCTACGCGCCGTGATACAATGGGGGGGCTATGGATCCGTCCCGGTTCACTAAGACTATAAAACTCTGGCTGCACGCCATGGAGTAAATGCTCAAGTGAGTTGCCGTTGGGTTGTGACCCTGATACGGTGGTGGGCAACTGGTTGCCAGTACAACAAGAATGTGCCCTGAGTGCACGGAATTTTGGGTCGGGTGGCTGACGGTTATGAAGGCATGTGTGCATGAAAGTACATTGTATGAGATATATATACATGCTTGTGATATGCTATTCCTGTAGGGATGATTACCGCTGCCCCGAGAAAGGGGTAGGGTCGTTATAATCTGGTCTGCTGAATGCTGACCGTTGCCTTTGTTTCCACTATTGGGTGGATTGTCCCTGTTCAGGTGCTGGAGAGTGAAGTGGGACGAAAATAGGTTGATGTCCATGGTACTTTAGCTGCTGCTGCTGCTATTAGCCCTCGAAGGCTAAATGTTATGTTTTCTTTTTATGTGGTCGGCCTGCGTGCTAATGTTTGAGGCCACTATTTTGAAAGCTCTGTAAGGCCATAAGGCCAACTATTTATTTGTGTTGTAAGACATTCCTATGATGTATAAAATGTGTAGTTTTATATGTTGGACATTCAAGAGAGGAGTTAAAGTGTAGTGTTATAGGCTTCCGCTAGAATTCAATGTGTTAGGTGCGCTGCGCTACTCTGGTATCACTCCGTATCTTCATCGTCTGTTTTGTGGTATATGCTGTGGGGCCCCGGCCAAACCTTCTAGTATATAGTATATGAATGGATGGAGTTATTACAGAAGGAGAACTGAGCCCCGCCTCCCCCAACTCCTGACCATGACGAGGCCCCTTCTTCTCTGTCGGAGGTACCACTCTCGCCTTTCGCCCTTCCTCTTAGCGCGAAATGTCAAAAAGGTTGAACGTGGTTGTATATTAAGTACCACTCTTCTCACAGGGGACGGTACCAAGGAATGCCACCGACATTCCACTGGTGGACACAGAGGCGACCCGCCTTCACAATGAGGGTCTTCCATCCACGTCGGGGGCTGCACCGCCAGCCACAGGGGATTTCATGCCCAATTCCATGGCCGATCGCTCCGTTCCGGTGCCCGATCTGGCCATCCCTACCGGAGGGGTTATCTCTGAGCCATCCGCTCCCGCGCTGGGATCACAGCTTTCGGCGAGAGGGGGCGTCTCGCCCCCCCCCCCCCCCCCCCCCTCGAGCGAGACAGAGACCCTAGAGTGTAGGATATTTAGTCCGGGCTGGGACATGCCGCTCCATTTACTTTTCGGAAAGAGTTCAGAGGGCCAGCTCAGCTCTTCTCGCCAACCATTGGGGGAGGGTATCCATCGCTGCCCAGGTATGCGAGAACCTCCCAGCCTTTCTTTCGCTCCTCTGCTATTCTGACGAAAATCTATCCTCCAGAGCGGAAGGAGCAAGAAGAGAAGGGGAAAGAGACGATGATGAGGAAGAAGGAGAAGAAGACTCGTCCCTCCCCTCCGCCGGTGAGATGGAGGACTTTCTCGAGGCCTCTGAAAGCATAAAGGCGTAGAGGCAGAGGATTGCTAGAGTCCTGTCGAAGCTCACGCTGAAGAAACGGTATAACTCCGCAGCAAGGAAGACGATCCACGAGACGATGGAGCAGCAGATGGCGATCGTTGAGCGGGACTGTGCCTACCTCCTTGGCGGGGTGGAATCCCAGGACACGCTTTCTGCCGAAACCTCCCCCGGAAGACATGTCATGCTGATTCGAGATCTGCTCCGCCGGGCCAACCATGGTCTAACCACCCTGATGGCTTTCTTCGACCCGCGAGACCCTCAAAGGTCTGGCAAGCGAGAACTAGGCCGTTGGTGGTGGGTGTCGTACTGAGCCCATGAGGCTAACCCCTTCTTTACTCCTCTTCTCAGCCGACCCTTCTCCTTTGTACCCCTTGTGCCTCTCGGTATCAGACAATTGTCGTAAGTGTTATTTGTTTTTATCATTATTATTATTATCGTTTGGGGGCTCTCGCTGAGTGAGAGCCACTTTATGTCCGTGTTCTTTAACACTTTGCGAATGCCTGACTCATACGTCTTGCACAATACTTCTCGTGCACTGAGATTGTTTGTCTTTTTTCTAGCCCTCCCTGGAGGTTCTCACTTCCTGCAGGTCCAAGGGGAGCTGATGGGACAGGACGAAAATTGAGGATTCAAGACGTCCGGATTTGTTAACTAGTTGATCGTTCTCCCGCCATATTTTTAAAGAAAACTCCTAATTACCGTATCCTCTATAAATAGGCCGATCCACCTACCTCATTTACTCTCTAGCATTTACTTCTTTCATCCCGAACCTTCATCCCCCTGTCAACGTATTTCACCGATCACTGCGGCGCAAAGGCTCTTGCCTCCCCGACCTTTTTCTCCACTCTTCTTCCATTCAAGATGCCAGGAGAGAGCGAAGGTTGTTCCAAGTGCGCGCAAACCTTCCTGGACCATGCCTTCCCCCCTGCCAGCTCACGAAGGCGAAATTTCTCACCATCACCGAGAACTTCATTCCGCCGGGATTTGTCGCGCGGAAGCCTGAGAGCGAAGATAGAGTTAACCTTGCACCAGAAGGGGAGCTCGTCATTGCCTTGGAGCACTTTGAGGCGGACTTCCGCCTCCCCCTCTGGACGAAGGTGCGACATGCCCTGTGTTATTACGGGGTAGTGCCTGCCCAGCTCAACCCCAACTTCATCGCCCTCCTGGTGGATTTCGCCTACTACATGCAGGCGGAAAGGATTGAATTCAGCCTGCCGATCTTCCAGAAGCTGTTCAACTTCCGGGCCAAGGAAGGGTCGGTTTTCTTTTCTGGACAGTCGGTGAAGACGGCGGGTCTCGCCAACAAGAATTATCACTTTGTGGAAAGGTTCGTCTTCGTCTCCGGACCTTTCATCAACATTCCTGTTGCCCCCATTCAATATGATGATTCAACCTATAAGCATCCCGCTCTCAGGGAGTGAGAGGGCGCCATCATCAAGTTCTTTAGCTCGAAAGCCTTTAACGTCCCTTTCCTCGAGCAAGATCTGGATTCACTCCAACCGGTACCCCCGACGAAGGTAATGTTTTTGGACTTAACTTGTAACCTTCTGCTTTGAGAGGAAGAGTTAACTATGGGACTGGTAGGAGAGCGAGACATTCCCCTACATCAACCCTTCGACGAAACCAGGGCACTAGCTGATCCCTTGGCTCTCGGCAAGTCCGCCGCAGCCACATGCTTGGAGGAGCCGAGAACCTCTTCCGCACTAAGCGCCCCGAAGCGGAAACCAAGATCCCACTCAGCCCCTTCTCTCAAAAAATCGAAGTCGTCAGCCGCGGACATGGGCAAGTCTGTCGCAACGGCTCCCAATGAGACCCCTTCTGTTGCGGGTGAGATGGGTGCCGCCCAGCCTACCGCAAAGGCCCCCGCCGAGACCACTTTGGCTGCTGGCGAGACGGGTGTCCTCAAGCCTACAGTAGAGATCCCGACCGAGTACTCCCGCATGCTGGTGCTGAGAGGGCACCGGAATTTCGGCTTCGGCGATAAGTACAAAGATACGGAGGGCCTTGAAAGAGAGGTTAAACCTTAAATACTCTAGAGGGCGGGGGGGGGGGGGGGTGAATAGAATATCTTTTAAAAATTTAAAACTTTTTGCTGTAAATAAAAACAATTCAGAGTAGCGCAGCTATATGATACCAATTTGCTGTAAATAAAAGTGAGATCCTAAGATACACTAATCTACCACAAGCACAACAAAAATTAATCTAACTAACACAGGCACAATAAGAACAAAGAGGAAAGAGGGAAACCAGACAACACAAGAATTTTTATAGTGGTTCCCCAACCTAGGTACATCCACTCTTCTACGACCCTGGTAGGAATCCACTAACAGGTTTTGATCAGGTGACTGCCACCAATGAGCTTTTGATCAGGTGCTCAAAAACCAACCCAAGTCTTTTGATCAGGTGACTTGCAACCAAGGAATAACTTTTGAAGGGAGTTAAAAACCCTTTATACAATGAGGGGGTGAGAGAGTTATGGTGTCTTCTCTTTCTCAAATACAACTGAGAAGACTAGTGGATCTTTGATATTATCAAAGCTCCCCCTGAGTTATTGAGTTGTTCAGGAAGATTGGAGCTTTGCTTCAGGGTGAGTAGGTCTTCTATCTTTACCCTTGATAAGAAGAGATCCAGGAACTTCTTGATTGATGAAGATTTGTTGTCCTTGAAGAATCCTGGAGTGAAGAATGAAGAAGACTCTTGATTTGGATGGATGTTATTCTTCTTCTTCAGCAGTGTCAAGGTGAAGACGAGATTCTATTTCTATATAGAGAAAAATTTGAATAATTGCTGTTCTGTATCTTCTCTGTGTGTTGTATCTTGTACTTATGTATATCACACTCACTGTGTGTTAGGAGCAAGGAAGAGAATCACTTTTCTATCTTTAATGGAATTTCTCCCTTGGATTTTTGAATTCCTTCTTGCATTGATTGTTGACGGCCTGGAGAATATAAAATTCGGCTGGAGAGAATGTCTGCATTAATTGGATTTCCCCAACTGTCCCATAGAAAAATGACAAGTAATAATCCTGATGAATCCCATAATCAATGCTTCTTCTAACAGTAATATTCAGAGAATATTAAGCATTGATTAATCAGGAATTACTGCAATTAAATAAGGACAGAAGGAAGGAAAAATTCAAGTCTGGAACTGCACAGAAATCGTCGAGCAAAGAACAGATTTCGTCGACCTGGGTCCAGAGTTCGTCAAGCTGAGAAGTCATGTTCGTCGACTAGATAATTGTTATTCGTCGACCTGAGATCCAAGATCGTCGACCTGAGAACAACTAACTGATTTCGGATAAACTCTTGCCAATTCTGTGCGCTAAGATCGTCGAGCTGATAATCTAACTTCGTCGACTGGAGTTCAGAGAAATGTACTTAAAATGTTGAAGTAGAGCATCCAGAAATTGTCGACCCAAGAACTAAGTTTGTCGAGCTCATCTCAGAGAATTGTCTCTGAGTTCGTCGAGCTGAGAATGACTTTTGTCGAGCTGACTTCGACGAACGTCGAACTCATTTTCCTGAAATTGATTTTTCTCTATGTCTTGAGTCTTCTGCTGTCTGTTGTTGGCTGGCCCAAGCAATGTTGGCTCTAAGGACATGGCTTATACTCTAGGCACAAACATGACCCGGACTATATATGTTGGGTCAATAATCCTAGTTTAGTGAATCTAGCACAAATCCAACATGGGATCCAACAATCTCCCCCTATTTGGGTGAGGTCACTAATTACAGACACAAATCATTTACAAAGCAAGAAAAATATATCTGGCAGGAAACTTTAAAATATGCAGCAAATATATATATATAAAGTGAGCTTTGTATTAGGAAATAAATAAACTGTTTTAAGACAACATAAAGACTTAACAGTTGAAATTCATTTCTTCTGCTTTGGCTCCTTTTGCTTAACCTCTTTAGCTTTATCGCCAGGCTGAGTAAACTTGATTTCCCTGTTTGGATTGGCTGCTTGAGTCTTTGTCATTGTCATATGAACAGCTCCAATAATATTTGGGGAAGTAGCCATTGGCACCACAACTTCTGGATGTAATTTCATATAGTCATCTACATTAAAAAAATTGTTAGCTTTTGCAAATTTGTTTAGTTCCTCCTTTCTGTATTTGGATATTGTTGAGTATTGAGAGGGATCCTTTCCTCCAGCTTTTGCCTTGTTGATCATAGATAGGCCAACCAATTCTTGTAACCTGTCCATCCTTGTAGTAGTAGCTATTTCTGGGTCCTCAAATGGAAAAGGAGGAGATGCAGGTCTCTTTGGACTTTCAGCTTTCTGATGTTCCGTAGTTTGTTGTAGATGATGCTGTGGATATTGATGTTGCTGCTGTTGATGCTACTTGCCTGAGGAGTAGTGCATGTGTTGGTTGCTTCTAGAAGAAGAAGATCTACCCTGCTGTCTCTAATAGGTTTGAAATTAGGTAGTCCTCTGAGATGAAGAGCCTGAAGCACCAGCAGCAGGTGGAGGAGGATGAGGAGGGTCTTTCATGTATCTCTGTGGAGCAGGTGACTACTTCCTGCTTTTCTTCCTTTCCTTCTGCTGATTTTTGGACAGCCACATCCAAGCTGGCATGCCCTTGTATGGAGTAATATTCTGAAGAATATAGTATGGAGTATCATGTTTTGGGTTTGGCTTTGGAGCAGGAGATGGAGGGGCTTTCTTTTTCTTAGAAATTTTCTTTTTCTTAGCAGAGGGACTGTCATATTAATCCTCTTCGTCATCATCATCTGAGGAGTCTTGTGAATTATCATATAAAGCATTAATTTCTTTCAAAGCCTCTACAAATATCAACAGTTTTTCTGCCTGGGGAGGAGCGAGAGGAAGAGCAGGAGCTGGAGCTGGAGAACTGAGTACATCAGTACTTTCAGCAACTGATTTATTCTCTTCTTCAATATCAGCCATGATCAACTCATCAAGATTAGGCATGAAGCTATCATCTATAATGAATGTTGGAGCAGAGATGACTTTGGGAGTGGATGAAGTAATAAAGGAATCAGCTCTTGGTGGAGATGGAATAACAAGAGCCTCTGTAATAACAAAACTAGCCTTGGGTTGCTTGACAACTTTGGGTCTTATTGGGGAGGTATATGGAACTATAGCCATGGATGGCTTTATACTGTATTCTGGAAGAGAGTTCAAATGAACTGTATCAAAAATATTCAACAAGTTCAAAAGATCTACTGTGGGATTTATAATGTAATCACCAACAGTTTGTATTTCCTCTGTGACTGTCTCATCCAAATCCATATCACAATTCAATAAAATTAATTAAATCAATCAATTCATCAACTACATCTGCTTTTGCTTCTACTGCTGCTGCTGCTTCTTCTGCTGCTATTGCTGCTTCTACTGCTACTTCTTCACAGAGTATCTCCCCCTACCTGGTTTCAGTGGGTACTGGAGCCAGGCCACTGACTGAAGAAGGAGGGATGGAGAGAGCAGAGATTTGAGTAGTAAGAGAAGAGATGGAAGAAGCAAGAGGTGAAATAACCTCTATTATGAGGGTTTTGAGGAGGGGAGTGAGAAGTGCTAGAAGAGGTGGAATGGTGGAGGGGTCCAGTTTTAGGAATGTAGGAGGTGTCTCAGTGGAGTCAAAAGGGTGGATAGAAGATGATGGTGGGGGAGGGGGTGGAAAGTCTAGCATTGGTTTATCTGGGGAAGAAGGAGAATGAAGAGGGGATGAAAGTATACTGAATGATTGTAGGGATGACAGATTGGAGATGGGAATGCCAGCCAAATGTGTTGGTAGAGGAGATGAGGGTGGTGATGGAATTGGTGTACCATGTGGTGATGGAATCGGTGTACCATGTTGGGATGGAGGTGAAGTATGAAAGTGAATATGAGTTTGTAATGGATGTACTGGGGATGATGGAGGTGTAGGAGTATGGACTGTGGTGTTAACTGGTGAGTGGAGTTGGTGTACCATCTGGGGATGACTTTGGATGGATGGAGGTGGTGGAAGAGAAGATGGAGCATCTTCAGCAGGGTGGGGAGTGGCTAGAGCAGCCCTTGTACTCTCAGAAGGCCTCGAAGACGAGGAAGAAACCTTGGATGGCTTGGTGATGTTCCTCTCCCACCTGCCAAAGAAGGCACAAGTGATCCTCTTGGAGTCATTAATGTATATGGTCGGTGTGACCAGGGATTCAGCATCCTTTTACTGAAGTAAGATTCCCAGAATCTTGCCAAAACACACCTCCTACTTGGTGTTCTTTTTCCTGATCATCTAAAACATAATCCTAGCCCAATTTACAGGCTTATTATTCACCACAGCACACATCACCAGTAATTTATACCTAGTGATATAGTCATGGGCTGTGTCTTTGTCTAGCAGTACTTTGCCCACAATATCTGCTAGAAACTTATATTCAACAGATAAATGTTTCTTCAGCAGTTTGTTGGGTGTTGCTCCAGAATAACCCATCTTATTTAACATTTCATCAAATTCAACACTGGAAATCTCCAGTTCTTCTTCACCATTAGCTAATCCAAAAATCTCGGTCAGGACGACGGGGGTAAGAAAGACTGCATTACCCGATATTGTGACTGTCATGGTGTTCTTATCTGCGGTGGAGGAAGTGTAAACCCATTTTTGATCTCTGCGCTTGCTATCTTCATTCTGGTGGTCATGAGATTCTTCAACTGCTGATCTTCAAGCAATTTCAGAATGTACAGTAAGATGGGATCCGAGTGTTGAAACAGCTCAACATCTATATTAAATTCAGTATCAAACTTCATGGCTCCAAGACTGCCTGCGGGAATTGCCATGAGTGCGCCTGCAACAAACACAAGAGATCAAGTGCAAAGGAACTAAAAGCGCGAGATAGAGGTCGAAGAAAAACCTAGATATAAGATTTTTCGGAATATGAAACGATAAACTCCGTTCAGCGAAAATTAAAGAATTCTTCGATCTGAGGTCGACGAAGTATTCTGTAGTTAAAAAATTCGTCGATCTTAGTTTGAAGTTTTGAAAATATGTTGGAACACACTATTACTGATTTGGGACATGATCACTATGTCTCTTAGGAAACCTGTTTTGACCTCATTGTATAGATCTAAAGGTCAAGTAGAATTGAGTCTAAGGGTTAGTACTTAGGTTTGGAAGCTGCCCTCAAGACCAGGATTTTCAGTTTCAGAAGACTAAGTCATTTCGTCGAGCTCAGTACGATGAATCGTCGAACTCCATTCGACGATCGTTGAGCTCACTTCGATAAGTCATCGAACTCCATTCGACGATCTCTGAGCTCAACTTCATCAAGTCATCGAACTCCATTCGGCGATCTTCGAGCTCAGTTCGACGATCTTAACTCCAGTTTGATCCTCTATCTCTGAGCTCAGTTCGACGATAGTTGAGCTCAGATCGACGATTTCTGTTTCTGTCTAAGTCCAAATCTCTGAGCTCAGTTCAACAATAGTGGAGCTTAGTTCGACGTTTTTCTGAGGAGTTCAACGATTTTCAAGATTCAAATTCATACAGTTAAGGAATTACTGTCAGCAATTAATTCAGAGATCTTGTAGCCGTTTTTAATTAATCTGGAGCAAGTTTCAAGGAATTATCAAGGAATGTTTTATTGGACTTTCCTCCAGAAGACAAAAGCAATTAAGGAAGTCATTTATGACAGGCCAACGGCTATCTTGACAGTGGATCATTTCTATTCAGACAAAAAGGAATAAAAGATAAGATTTTTCATTATTCATATAGCAGAAGAACAAGAAGTTAAAAAAAAATTTCTCTGCAACAACAGCTCTCACAACAACAATTACACAAGAGAAAGAGAAAGAGTTGCAGACATTGTCAGTCTCAAAGATTCATACAAGAACACCATCACCAAAGGAGATCAACAAACTGAAATCTTCAGATCTCTTTTGATTCAAGTGTTCAAGGCCATCATCATTCAAGACTCCAGACACCTCACATTTCAGCTGTTGCTGAAAACATCATTTGCTGGAGATCAATTTTCTGAAGGCCTATCACCCTACTACAAAGCTTTACTTCCTGAACAACTACAGATCTCAGGGGGAGCTTTGACAACATCCACTATCTTCTCTCTGACTGTTGATAGAGAAGATCATCTCTTTCCCCTCTCTCTCTCTCTACTGTAAAGGGTTTTTCAAACTCCCTTCAAAAGTTTATGTTTGGTTTTTGAGCACCTTATCAAAAGCTCATTGGTGGCAAGACACCTAATCAAAAAATCTGGTTTGGTTTTTGAGCACCTTATCAAAAGCTCATTGGTGCCCAGGACACCTGATCAACTCATCCTGCAGTGGATTCCTACATAGGGTAGTAGAAGAGTGGATGTACCCAGATTGATTGGGGAACCACTATAGCTCCTTGTGTCATCTGGTTGCTTACTTTCTTTTTGTTTCTGGCTGTGGTTTGTGACTAGGTTGCTCTGTGATTAGATACTTGCTGTGTTTAGATTTACTTTATATTATTTGCTTCCCTGTTCACATAAGAATATAACAACTGTTGTAAAAAGTTTTTAGCAAGCACCATACTCTATTTACCCCCCCCCCCCCCCTCTAGAGTATATCAGATCTAACTTGCACTTTCAAAATATTTCATCGAGCTCTGTTCGACGAAAATTTTCTGAAGCAGATTCGTCGATCTCCATTCGACAAAAGTAACTTCACTCACAGAGAGTTCGTCAAGCTCCGTTCGAAAAATATCTCTAGAACCTTTCACAGTTCGTCGATCTTCGTTCGACGATCTTTGAAAAATTCATCGACTGCAGACAAAAATCAATTTAAGTCTTCTCCATTTATCATACCAAGCTGATTTATAAAGAACAAGTGATTTCTTTCATCCAGGGGTTTTGTGAAAATGTCAGCTCTTTGTAAATCAATGTAGATATATACAGGATTAATTTATTTTTTATCTGCACACTCTCTAATGAAATGATGCCTAATGTCTATATGCTTGGTCCTACTGTGATGGAATGGATTTTGTGCTATGGATATAGCACTTGTGTTGTCACATAATAGAGTTGAATTATTTAAGTTGAACACATAGTCCAGGAGTTGGTTTTGAATCTACATCATCTAGGAACAGCAACTGCCAGCTACAATATATTCTGCTTCAGCAGTTGATGTAGACACAGATGATTGTTTCTTGCTAAACTATGAGACTAATCTCATACAAAGGAACTAGCATGTTCCAGAGGAACCCTTTCTATCTAATCTGCATCCAGCAAAGTCATCATCTAAGTATTCAATTAACTCAAATTCTGACTCAGTAGAATATCAGAGTCCTAGACTAGGACAACTCTTTATATAACTCAAAATTCTTTTTAGAAAAACTTGATGAGATTCTTTGGGGTTCACTTGGAACCTAGCACAAAGACATGTACCAAACATTATGTCAGGTCTACTAGCTGTAAGGTATCGTAGGGACCCAATAATGCCCCTATAAAATTTCTGTTCAACAGGTTTCCCATGTTCATCAAAATCAATTACAACATTAGTGGCCATGGGTGTTTTCTTTGCTGAGGCATCAACCATCCCAAAATTTTTAATAAGCTCTTTAGCATACTTAGCTTGGGATATGAAGATGCCATCAGGTACCTGCTTCACTTGGAGTCCAAGGAAGTAGGAGAGCTTATCCATGCTACTCATTTCAAACTTTGAATGCATGAGATCAGAGAACCTCTTACATAGTTTGGAATCTGTAGACCCAAATATAATGTCATCTACATAAATTTATAGCAACAAAATTTAGTCCTTATTGTGCCTAGTGAATAATGTCCTATCTACAATGCCTCTAGTAAATTAATGCTCTATAAGAAAGCAAGCTAAGGTCTCATACCAAGCTCTTGTAGCTTACTTTAGACCATAAAGAGCTTTATGAAATCTAAAGACTTATGAAGGATAAGTTGGAGAGATAAAACTTGGAGGTTATTTAACATAAACCTCTTCTTTAAGTACTCCATTGAGAAAGGCACTCTTGACATCCATGTAATAGACTTTGAACTTCTTATATGCAGCATAAGCAAGAAAGATCCAGATTGTTTCTAACCTTCCAACTGCTGCAAAAGTTTGGTCATAGTCTATTTCTTCTTCTTGCCTATAACCTTGAGCAACAAGCCTAACCTTGTTTCTCACAATTACTACTTGGACATCTAGCTTGTTTCCATATACCCATTTTGTTCCAATGACTGGGTAGTCTTTAAGTGTTGGAACAAAATCCCAAACTTTGCATCTCTCAAATTGATTGAGTTCCTCTTGCATTACAATGATCTAGTGGGGATCTTGCTCAGCATCATTTATGGATTGAGGCTCAACTTGAGAGAGGAAATAGGCATGCAACACATCTTGGTTAAGTTGATGCCTTGTCTGTACACCTACTGACATGTCTCCAATCACTTGAGATCTAGGGTGTTCCCTTTGTGTTACAAGATCAGTGGGTGGAGTTGGTTCAATAACAACATTTGGGGTTAATTCCTCTTGTGGAATAGTGTCTGCTGTTGAATGAAGTTCAACCTCTTCCAAAAGTTCTTCTTAATTGTCTTTATCAGCTTGTGGAGTACGAGGTGATGTAACCTCTTGTGGAAGGTTCAACTCACCCAATTTCTCACACAAATGAGATACCTGCAAAATATCTGAGGTAGAAGAGTCCTTCTCCTTACAGTACATGTAAGCTTCAACAAATGAAATATGTACAAATTCTTCTATTTTAAGGATGATTTATTAAATACCATATAAGTTTTGCTAACCTGTGAATATCCCAGAAACATTCCCTCTGTAGCTTTAGCTTCAAATTTTCTAATGTGTTTCTTGTTATTGTTATGAATGAAACACCTACACCCAAAAATTCTAAAGTAATCAATTTTAGGTTGCTTCCCTTTGAGTAATTCATAGGAGGTCTTGCCCGTTAGTTTGTGTATCAAACTTCTATTCAGCACATAGTTTACAGTGCTCATAGCCTCTGCCCAAAAGGATAGGGGCATGTGTGCATCTGCAAGCAATGTTCCTGCTGAATCAATGAGTGTTTTGTTTTCCTTTCTGCTACCCCATTTTGTTGAGGAGTTCTAGGAGCAGAGAAACAATGCTTGTTGCCTTCCTCCTCATAAAATCTTTGCATGGGAAGAGATTCAAACTCAGTACCATGATCACTTCTGATCAATGCAACTGGAGTAGAATAATCAATCCTTATGCCCTTAAGAAAGTCTGTAAGGACTTTAAAGTTAACTGACTTGTTTCTCAAGAACAAAACCCAAGAGAATCTAGAGAATTCATCTATAATAACCAAGATGTATGACTTCCCTCCTAAGCTTTGTACAACAATGAGTCCAAAATGGTCCATATGTAGCAAGTACAAAATTTTAGGTGAATCACTCTTATTAATTGACTTAAAGCTGTTTTTTATTTGCTTGCTTTCTTGACAAGCCTTGCATACACTTTCCTTCTTGTAGGGGCCAGAAGGTAATCATCTGACAAGGTTGTCCCTAGATAGCTTAGAGATATTTTTAAGGTCCACTTGACATAGTCTTTTATGCCAAAGGATATTGTTGTTACTAACTTGGTTGAATAAACATATTTCTGAGTTAGCAGAATTAAAATTTACTAAGTATATATTCCCTTGTCAAACCTTTTTAAAACAGTTTGATTATTTGAGAAAATAATGCATTTAGAATTGGTAAAGCAATCCTGATAACCTGCATCACATATTTGACTTATGGATATTAGGTTATGTTTGACACCATTGACATATGCCACTTTTCTGAAGGTGACAGCTCCGCTGTTGAAGTCTCCATAGCCCTTAGTTTGTCCAAAGCTGGAGTCTCCAAAGATCACTTTTGGACTCAGTTTTGCCTTGAAGTTGATTAGACTTTACTTGCATCCAGTCATGTGCTTGGAGCACCCACTGTCAAGATACTAAGTTTGATTAACAACTGGACAGCTTTTTACTTGCAAAGAAAAAAATTAGTTATTTTTGACCCAGGTTACCTTGGGTCCTTATTTCTTTACATAAGAAAAGCTGGAGATGTAAGAGCACTCAGGTTGGCTTTTATATCCTAAGGGGTGATATCTTCTGGGAGGAATTATCCGTTTGGTGAATGGGTTGATATTCTCCCTAGGTTGGTTATAAGCTTTAGAAGAATTTAAGTTTTTGTTAGGTTGATCTAGGTTCGACGAATTTTGGTACATTCGTCGACCTGAGTTCGATGAATTGGGATAAGTTCGTCGAACTCCAATCAGAGAATGATAGAAGTAATTTTCTGAACCCCAAATTCGTCGATCTCTGGTCGACGACTGACACTGGTTTCGTCGATCATAGTTGAACGAATTATTATAATATAGATCTGCGTTCTGAGTTCGTCGACTTGAGTTCGATGAACTGTACATGTTTCGTCGATCGAAGTTCGATGAAAACTGCTGAACATTGTTCTGGTTATTATTTTTCTTATGCTTTCTTTTTTTCTTATTTTTTGTGTAATTTCAGTTTGATTAGGATTGTTATTATCTACTTTTTCTTTACCCATCTCAAAAACAAATTTTGTTGGTGTGGATAATATGTTCTTCTTAAGTATGGGGGGTAAACTTGATGATGCAACCATGCCTAGTTTGTCATTCAGTCTAGCATTGATTATGCTTGTAATATCCATCAGCTTGAGGCTTCTCCCGTTGAGTGATTCCTCGAGTTGCTTAGCCTCACATAGCTGTGTTTAAAAGAAATAATTTGTTCATTAGCTGGTGTTAGTTCATCTTTTAACTTAGTGTTTTCAGACATCAGATTTTCTTGATTGGATAGTCTTTCCCTAATTATTTTAATTTCCTTTTTATAGTTGATTAGGTCAATGCACATAGTTTTAAATTCAATTTTGAAACTATCAGAATTATAATCAAAAGATGAAAGTACCTGATCAGCTTCTGATTCTGAAACTCCTTCCTTATCAGATTCTTCTTCATCATCTGATTGGTTGTTAGAGGCATTGATAGCCATGAAGCAGACTTCCTTGGCCCTTGCCTCTTCTTCCTATTCACTAGAACTAGAAGTTGTGGATTCATCTTCAGTGTCACTCCAGGTATCAGCAACAAAGCCCTTCTCCTTCTTTTTGTATTTGCTGGAGGAAGGCCTGCTACTTTGTTATCCTCTTGAGTCCTTCTCTCTTCTTCTTTCTTTCTTCTGATTCTCTAGACACTCTGCGATAAAGTGTCCAGATTTCCTGCACCCAAAACATACTACTTCTTTAGTGGGTGTTTTATCATACCATGACTTATCATTCTGGCTGGATGATTTTCTTCTGAAGTCCATTCGTGCCATTTTGTAAAATATCTTGGCAAGGAGACTCATCAATTCTTCATTTACTGTTGAAGCTTCAGTCTCTTCAGTATCCTTGAATGCTAAGTTGTGCTCCTTTCTTACTGGACGAGGAGTCCTTTGTTCTACAGCTTCTCTGTACTTTATTAGCTACTCATAAGACTTGAGCTTTCCCAATAGAGATTCTGTGGAAATCCCATTTAAGCTAATGGCCTCCTTGATTGGCTAGATCCTTGAATCCCATGAGCTTGGGAAGCAGATGAGGATTTTATCATTTACTTCAGTAAGGGTGATGTTCTTATCTAAAGTCTTCAGCTCATTGATTATTGCGCTCAGTCTGTTGTACATGTCAACAACAGATTCTGGCTCATCCTTTTGGATGTTCTCATACTGGAATATGAGATTTGATCTTCCGTCTTTCCTCTCATCAGCAGAGCCAGCCAACATTTGTTTGAGAGACTCTCAAATAGCCTTGGCTGATGTGCATTCAGCCACCTTCTGGAAGATATCATCAGACATAGTCTGAGCCAGAATATTCATGGCCTTTGCATCAGCAATCTTGGCCTTCTTTTGTGCATCTCTCCACTCAGGTGGTGGAATAGCATGTGTGCTTGAGGTTACTGTAGATGTAGAGGCAGTTGATGGAGGAGGACCTGTCAAAATAGAGTTGTAGATGTCCTCATCTATGGAATTCATATATAGTTTAATTCTTTCCTTCCAGATGGCAAACTTATTTAAGTTACATACTGGAGGTCTGGTGCTTGCATAGTCCTTATTCTGTGCCATGCTGTGAAAATAAACCTAAGAGAAATAAAAAAGGTAGATCTAACACAGGATCTTTTTGTTCAAGGGTTAACTTGTACAACCAAAGAAACACTGCTCTGATACCAATTGAAAGAGAGGGTTAGACACTAAATAATCTATAGGGGGTGGGGGGGGGGGGGTGAATAGAGTATCTTTTAAATTTTTAAAACTTTTTGTTGTAAATAAAAACACTTCAGAGTAGGATAGCTATATGGTACCAATTTGCTGTAAATAAAAGTGAAATCCTAAGATACACTAATCTACCACAAGCATAGCAAAAATTAATCTAACTAACGCAGGCACAGCAAGAACAAAGAGGAAAGAGGGCAACCAGACAACACAAGAATTTTTATAGTGGTTCCCCAACCTGGGTACATCCACTCTTCTACCACCCTGGTAGGAATCCACTAACAGGTTTTGATCAGGTGACTGCCACCATTGAGCTTTTGATCAGGTACTCAAAAACCAACCCAAGTCTTTTGATCAGGTGACTTGCAACCAAGGAATAACTTTTGAAGGGAGTTAAAGAACCCTTTATACAGTGAGGGGTGAGAGAGTTATGGTGTCTTCTCTTTCTCAAATACAACTGAGAAGACTAGTGGATCTTTGATGTTATCAAAGCTCCCCCTGAGTTATTGAGTTGCTCAGGAAGATTGGAGCTTTGCTTCAGGGTGAGTAGGTCTTCTATCTTTAGTCTTGATCAGAAGAGATCTTGGAACTTCTTGACTGATGAAGATTTGCTGTCCTTGAATAATCCTGGAGTGAAGAATGAAGAAGACTCTTAATTTGGATGGATGTTCTTCTTCTTCTTCAGCAGTATCAAGGTCAATACCAGATTCTTTTTTTACACATAGAAGAATTCGAATAATTGCTGCTCTGTATCTTCTCTGTGTGTTGTATCTTGTTCTTCTGTATATCACAATTTCTGTGTGTTAGGAGCACGGAAGAGAATCACCTTTCTATCTTTAATGGAATTTCTCCCTTGAATTTTTGAATTCCTTCTTGCATTGATTGCTGACAGCCTGGAGAATATAAAATTTGGCTAGAGAGAATGTCTGCATTAATTGGATTTCCCCAAATGTCCCATAGAAAAACGACAAGTAATAATCCTGATGAATCACATAATCAATGCTGCTTCTAATGGTAATATTCAGAGAATATTAAGCATAGATTACTCGGGAATTACTACAATAAAATAAGGACAGTGTTGGGTACATTGGTTTAAATGTACCTTATTTAAAGAAGCCTCACCCTACTCAATGATATACATCAAAATGTATTTGATGTATTTTGAGTTGCCTTGTGCAGGTTAAGTATTTGCAGGGAAAAGCTGAAAAGATTCTAAGTCCATGTGTCGACACCCAGGAGAAAAGTGTCGACACTTAAGAAGACTTGTGTCGACACCCAGGAAAGCAGTGTCGACACTTGGAGTAATTGTGTCGACACCAGGGATGCAGAGTCGACACCAGACAGAAAGTGTCGACACAAGGAGCTGTGTCGACACTCATTGAAGAATAGTCCAGTGAAGATGTGTCGACACTTAGCAGTTGTGTCGACACCCAGAGGAACTGTGTCTACATCAGAAAGTGTCGACACTTAGAGGCTGTGTCGACACTCAGCAAAAGTCAGCAGAGTCTATGTATAAGTGTCGACATAATGAGAAAGTGTCGACACTCAGCAGAAGACTCAACACATGAAGAAAGTGTCGACACTAGAATGCTGTGTCGACACTCAGCAAAGTTCAACAAAATATTCTAAGTACAAGTGTCGACGCTAAGGAGATGTGTCGACTCTCAGCCAAAGTCTCAACAGAAGAAGAATGTGTCGACACATGGAGCAGTGTCGACACTCAGCAAGTATTAACACAGAAAGCATGTGTCGACACCAAGAAGATGTGTCGACACTGAACAAGTTCAACACATGGAGATGTGTCGACACAAAGGAGTTGTGTCGACACTTACAAGAATTCAACAAAGTACTGAAGAACAAAGAGTTGTGTCGACAATCAATATCAGTGTCGACACATATTGAAGAAGCTGTGTCGAGAAGTGAATTCTACAACACAAGGAGTTGTGTCGACACCTTGAAGGCTAGTGTCGAAACTTAGTCTACTTGTGTCGACACTTAGACTATAAGTGTCGACACATAAAGACAGACAGTCTCGACACTTTCAGACAGTTACATATTTTTCAAGAACTGACTGGTTGACTTGACAGCTGTCATTCCAGCCGGTCTACTGCACCTGTCAGAGTTGTCAGAAATCAGTTATGAACCGGACCAGCCGGTTACCATGAAGAAGGCCTATATATAAGCTTATACTGTCTACAGAAACATATGATACAATTGAAGATCAAGTTGTTAAAAAAAGCAATTCATTGAAGACTTTCAAGTGAAGTTCTAAGTAGTTGGAGACAGAGCGCTCCATCCAAGAAGACAGCCATTGGAACCAGGCTGAGAAGAAGGGTTCAGACTTTGTTCTGAATCTTAAGTTGCAGAGATCAAAGATCAGCTGCAGAGAAGATCAATCCTATTGTGTTCTACATTCAAGAAGCTTTGAAGAAAAGCCAAGTGAGATTGATCTCAGCAGAGTTCTTCTAAGAACTTATCAAGAACCTATCAACTCCTCTCTCTATTCTCTGAGTTGTAGGTATAAACTTTGTATTCTAATTTCTTGTAGGATCCTTAGGGATCTGAGTTGTAAGCCTACAATTATAAAGGCTGAGTGTAGGGCCTGTGTGCCTGAGTGTAGGAGATCTGTATCTCTGAGTGTAGGCATGTTGTGGCTGAGTGTAGGCCTGCTGTGGCTGAGTGTAGGCTTTGTGAAGAAGCTGAGTGTAGGTCTTTGAAGAAGACTGAGTTGTAGGGCCTTGGGCCTGAGCTGTAGGAACCTGTTGTGGGGTTCTGAGTGTAAGATCTGAGGATCTGAGATAGTGGAGGAGTTAGGCCGAATCTAGTACACTACTAGATAGGCGAAGGGGGAAAGTGGATGTACCCAAACCTTGGGAAACCACTATAAATCTGTGTGTCTACTGTGTGCATGTGTGATTCTGTGATTGATGATTGATTGCTGTGAAAAAGTAGATATAACTCTGTGATAAAATCTGAATTCTGCCTAAAAAGTTAAAAAGATTTAAGTCACCTATTCACCCCCCCCCCTCTAGGTGATTAGGTACAATTTCTTTCAAGTGGTATCAAAGCCAGGTACACTCAAAAAGGACTTAACTATCTCAGTAGATCCTATTGGCAGATTCAGTCTAAGTCAGTTGCAGAATCAAGAAAATCAAGAACCATGGGTTCAACTGAGAATCATAAGGAACTTGGAGCCATGAAGTTACCCATTTGCAGAAAAGAAATATTTGGGATCTGGAAAGAAAGGGTGAGACTGTTTATGGAAGCCTCAGACCCTAGAATTTACATCACAGTTAAAGAAGGGTCATATGTGCCTATGAAGGTTTCAGTCTTGGATGCAAATCAGAGAACACCTAAAGACTTCTCTGAAATGACAAAGGATGAGATAATTCTAGCCACAATGGACAAGAGGGCTCAGAATATCATTGAAAGTGCTATAGATGATGCTACTTTTCAGAATTTGATACACTGTAAGACATCTAAGGAGATGTGGGATACTCTTATTGTGTACATGGAGGGTTCTGAAGAGGTGAGGCAGGACAGAAAGTCCTTATTAAACCAAGAATATGAAAGCTTCAGGCAAGGTAGATCTGATAGCATAACAAAATGCTATAAAAAGTTCTATAGGATTGTCAATGAGTTAATGTCCTATGGCAGAGAATTCAGTAATTATGTGTTAAATGATAAGTTTCTAAGGTCCCTAACAAAGGATTGGGATACTAAGATCTGTGCCATAAGGGAAATGGCAAAGTTAACAGATATCCCTCCACCAACACTGTTTGGAAAACTGCTGTCCTATGAGATGCAGTTGATGGTGAGGAAAGAAGAGGAGAAATCTACAAGAAGTGAACATAAAGAAAGGACAGTGGCATTCAAGACAGAAGCCACCAGAAAATACAGAAGTAAGTCTCCTTCTCCACCTCCAAAAGTGGCTGAGACTGAGTCAGATGAGTCAACAAGTAGAAAGTCTGAAAGCAGTGAAAGTTATGAGGACTTTGCAGCATTCACAAGACACTTTCAGAAGTTCTTAAAGAAGAAACAGCGGAGGACAAAGCCATCTACTTCACAGGGTAAAGAAGACTATTATCAGAACAAAAAGTCATCAAAGAAAGACAGGAAAAAAACCAAGTCAAGCAAACCAACTCTATCAAAAATTGTTTGATATTGCTGTAACAGACAAGGACATGTTATTGCAGACTGTCCTGAGAAAAGGAAAGAGTCTAATGATAAGAAAAAGACTCAATTAAAGGGCAAGAAGGAAAGGTCTTTTGTTGCCAAAAAGGATAAGAGCCTGTCAGACATATCTTCATCAGAAACTGAGTCAGATGCTGAAGCATACATAGGACTGTTTGCTGAGGAAGAAGAAGAGTAGTTCATCCAGATAATGAACTCTATATATGAACAAGAGGACAGTCAGTGCCAAGGACTGATGGCATTAACATAAGATGACAAAATCCAGGAGCAGCCTGGACCTAGTAAGGTACAAAATTGTTCTTTAAGTTCAATTTCTTGTGCTAGTTCAGAATCAGATTCATCATCAAGCGATGAGAGTGCATCTGAGTCTGAATGGGATATTCATCACTTGATAGATGAATATAAAATTCTGTTGAAAGCTTTTAAGAAGAGCAAGGCCCTAGCCAAGAGTCAGGCAAAGGAAATTGCTAGTCTCAAAGTTGCTGCAACTGATTTTGAGAAGTTGTTTGATCAAAAGTTAAATGAAATAGCCAGACTGAAAAACATAACTGTTATTCTGATGGGGACTATAACATTTAAGAATGATCAAATCAGAAGTCTGGAGATTAGTCTTCAGAAGGAGAGAGATTTAGTTGCTAGGTTTTCTAAACCAAAGTCTGTTCTATCCTTAATTGATGAATTTGTTCATCAAAAAGGTAAAGCTGGACTGGGGTTTACTAAACCTGCTAGGACTGTTCAGTACAAGTCTAAGGGCAAAGCCCCAGCTCTCAACAAGCCAGCTGTAAACAAAACAGCTAAGGATATACCTAAGCAAAGGTACAATAGGTTTGAGTGCTGGTGCTGTGGCAAGGTAGGCCACTTTGCCATAGACTGTTGGCATAATTCTAATGCCAAGTTGAGTAGCAAACTGCCTGTTGGAAGACCTGCAGGTAGCTTTGTTAGGAGGCAAACTAACCAGCACCAAGGACCCAAGAATTCTTTGGGTTCTAAGGTCAACTAATCTATTTTGCAGGATAGTCCAAGTGGCCATGCCCCAATATGGTACTTGGACAGTGGATGTTACAGACACATGACTGGAACTAGGGGATTGCTAAAGGACTACACACCTATCAAGGATGGTCCTAAAGTCACCTTTGGTGGTTCTGAAAAAGGAATCATCAAGGGTTTTGGTAACATTTCTAGCTCCCATATAACTATTACTCAAGTGGCTTATGTTAAAGGTTTGAAACATAACCTTATTAGTATAAGTCAATTGAGTGATTTAGGATATGACATCTCATTTGTCAAAAATGGTTGTCATATCAGGAGATCAAATGATCAAGAGATCATTTTGACTGGTTATAGAAAAAGAAATGTCTATTGCCTAGACATTATGTGTGAGAACAATGGTTCTCCAGTGTGTCTTGTAGCTGATGAGAAAGTCTCTCATTGTGTCAAATGGCACAAGAGGCTAGCCCATCTCAACTACAAGACAATTGACCAACTCTTTAGCAAAGAGTTAGTGAGAAATGGTCCTCAAGTTAAGTGTATTAAAGATGGAATATGCTCAGCTTCTCAAAAGGGCAAGCAGCCTAGATCCACCTTTAGTTGCATTGAAAACAAAGATGCTGTGAGGTGTTTATACCTCTTGCATATGGATCTCTTTGGTCCTATGCCAGTTCACAGCCTAGGTAGGAAGGTCTATACCTTTGTGGTTGTAGATGATTACTCAAGGTTTTCCTGGGAGTTCTTCCTTAGACAGAAATCTGAAACACCTAGTATCTTCCATAGCTTTGTAAAACAAATTCAGAATGAACTAGACAGTACTGTGGTCAAGATAAGAAGTGACCATGGTACTGAATTTCAGTCTGATAGTATGGCAAAACTATGTGATGAATTTGGGATATTTCAAGAGTTTTCTTCACCAAGGACACCTTAGCAAAATGTCATTGCTGAGAGGAAAAATAGAACCTTGATTGAGGCTAGTAGGACCCTATTAAGTGACACATCTCTACCAGAATATTTCTGGGCTGAGGCAGTAAATACTGCATGCCATGTAATTAATAGGGCTACCATTACTAAAAGCCACAACAAGACCCCCTATGAGATTGTGAAAGGCAGAAAACCAAACTTATCCTATTTCAGGATCTTTGGTTGTAAGTGCTTTATACTTAACAATGGAAAGTCTTACTTGACTAAGTTTGCTGTCAAGTCCCAAGAGGGGATCTTTGTTGGGTACAGCAACAATAGTAAGGCTTATAGAGTCAACAACTTGTCTACTCAAGTTGTAGAAGAGTCTGTACATGTAGTATTTGATGAAACTAGACTTATTAACAATGAGTTGTCTAGTAGTATATGCAGCTCCACAGGTATAACTAAGAAGATGGACAAGCTCACTATTGAAGAAGAACCTACTGCAAGACAGCAAGTAGAAGATAGTGGCTGCTGTCCAGGGGGAGTACTACATGTACCTAATGAAGAAGAAGTCCAAGGAGTGTAGCAAGATGAAGGAACTGAAGAAGTTCAACCTGAATCCAGAATGCCTTCAGCTAATAGGCATCTAAGAGATCATCCAGCAGATCAAATCATTGGTGATCTAAGACAAGGGGTACAAACAAGGAGCAGAAATCTGAGTGCAGCACTCTACTCCAGTTTTCTATCCCAAGTAGAGCCAAAGAAGTTTGAAGAAGCCATCCTAGATTCTCATTGGATTGAGGCAATACAAGAAGAGCTGAATCAATTCAAGAGGTGCAAAGTCTGGGAACTTGTTCCTACACCAAAAGACCACAACATAATTGGAACCAAGTGGATCTTTAGGAACAAAATGGATGAACATGGAGTAATTGTCAAGAACAAAGCAAGATTGGTTGCTAAAGGATATAGGCAGGAAGAAGGTAGGACCTTTGCTATAGGCCAGGAAGAAGGTATGGATGTAAAGTCAGCCTTTGATCAATGACCTTACCCACCTACAGGAGGCTCCTCAGTAGCGGCAGACTGGAAAAAAGATATCTTTACCTATTTTGACCCACAGGGGGATTTTAGGATCTTCTGCATATGGCGGAGTTTGGCTATTAGCAGACTCAGCCCCTTTCAATGGATTAGAAGATATTTACAGATCAGATTCAAAGTTGCCTGAGAAGGGGTTGTTGAACCTTCCCACTTTTTCCCTCTCAGCACCAGCTCAGCACTGGCTGGATGTAAAGTAGCGCAGCCTTTTTCGAATGTTCAAACAATAATCTAAAAGAGGAAGTCTATGTGGAACAACCATCAGGTTTTGTTGATCCAACTCAACCTAATTATGTCTATAAACTTAGGAAAGCTTTGTATGAGTTAAAATAAGCCCCTAGGGATTGGTATGAAACCCTATCTAGTTTCCTCATTGAGAATAAATTCACAAGGGGGAAAATAGACAAGACTCTATTCCTTAGGGAATCCAGAGGCAAAATAATACTAGTCCAAATATATGTAGATGACATCATATTTGGGTCTACTGAAAGTAGTCTTTGCAAAAAGTTTGCAAAACTTATGCAAGGGCAATTTGAGATGAGCAGTATGGGGGAACTTAAGTTCTTCTTGGGTCTCCAAGTTAGACAGACTGAGAATGGTTTATCCATATGCCAGTCTAAGTTCACCCTAGAACTCATAAGGAAGTATGGTATGGATTCATCCAGTACCATGAAAACTCCTATGGGGTCAAGTATGTCTCTTAGCAAAGATGATGCAGGGAAACCTGTAGATGAGACTTTGTATAGAGGGATAGTTGGCTCCCTACTCTATTTGACTGCAAGTAGACCAGATATCATGTATGCTACATGTGTCTGTGCTAGGTACCAAGCATGCCCTAAAGAGTCTCATTTGACAGTAGGCAAAAGGATACTGAGATATCTAAAGGGCACTCCTTATCTAGTCCTTTGGTACCCTAGAAATGGAGATTTTGAACTAACAGGTTATTCAGATGCAGATTTTGCAGGCTGCAAAGAAGACAGAAAAAGTACAACTGGAACCTGTCAATTCCTAGGTGGAAGACTGATTTCATAGAGTAGCAAGAAGCAAACAAGTGTGGTTATCTCCACTGTAGAATCAGAATATGTGGCTGCTGGAAGTTGTTGTGCTCAACTTCTATGGATACAACATCAGCTTGAAGATTATGGATTTCAGGTAAGTAGAACACCACTGTTTTGTGATTCTACTAGTGTTATATCAATTGCAAACAATCCTGTTTCCCATAATAGAACTAAACATATTGAAATAAAATATCATTTTCTTAGGGAACATGTAGAAAAAGAAGATATTTTACTGGAATATGTTAAAATAGATAATCAACTAGCTGATATGTATACTAAGCCCTTAGAAGAAACAAAGTTCAATAAGTTTAAAATTGAACTAGGTATGATAAACTTAGAATAAGTTTACAGAAATGACTAAGTAAAATAGTGTCGACACACAGAGTTGTCTGTGTCGAGACAGAAAATTAGTATCGACACTTCAATGAAAAGGTGTCGACACATCTAGGAAGTTGGTGTCAACACTTCAGAAAATTAGTGTCGACACATGGTTAGTAGGTGTCGACACATCCAAGGTGGTGTCGACACTTAGACTTTATGCAGAATTAGTGAAGTAATATCTCGACTATGTGTCGAGCTAAGCGGTGTCGACACATAAACCAGTGTCGACACATATATTCTGTTGACTAAACTTGTGTCGACACATAGGTGTCGAGACATTATAAGTCAGTGTCGACACTTTTCATCAGTGTTGACACAATTTAAGTTAGTTAACCCGCCCTTTTATCTTCAATCCTAGAAAGGTATAAATAGGATTTCGCCATTGACTGTCGACACGCACACCAAAGTTTCGAGACCAAACTTGTGTGTCGACAGCTCTCTTCTCTCAATTCAAATTCTTCAAACCCTAATGGCGCCAAAGCTTTAGGAGAACGTGAATGAAGGCTATGAACTGGTGCGTCATGCATTTGACGATGCAGAACAAGAGATCAAGGATGTGGTAACCCTAGTCGCAAACTCAGGGTTAGATTTTCTTGTGTCAGAACCAACCAAGATTTGGAAGAAAGAAGTTCTAGAGTTTCTGAATGGCGCAACCCTAGATGAATCTGGATTCAAGATCAAGTCTAAGGTACATGGAGAAAAGGTGAAGGTCTCACCAAAGAGTTTAAGAAAGGTTCTAAACCTACCAAGGACAAAAGAAGAGGATGAAGTTACTGCTTCTAAGACCAGAGAAGAATTGACTTGGTGTGGTCTAGATTCCAAGCTAAAATTGGATCTATATTCAATAGGAAAGGCATGAACAACCAAGGGAAATTTCTCTCAGAAATTGTTGGCAAAGTTATCCTGTGCAAGTCTGGAGGACATGACAGGATTTCAGCTTATATGTTCAGCATCATGACAAGGATTATCTTTCAACTAACTACTGATTGGTCTGCAGTATTATTTGATAAGATTAAAGAAAGAATGAAGAAGCCCAATTTGGGTAGAATTCTAAGTCTTTACATGGCTGGTAGTATACCAGAAGTAATGAGTCAAGCTGTTGGAACTAAGATCAACCATATGAGAAAGATGGACATGAGGATCTTCTCAAGGTGGGACAGAGTTTTAACTAAGGAGATTCCTACTCCTGAGAAAATAACTCCTCAAAAGAAGAAGAAGAAGATAGCCCCTGTGGCTCAGGATTCATCTAGTAGCTCTGAGGAGCATGTTGTCTTCACTCCTGATGAAGAAGACACTGGAGATGCATGGAAGTCTCCAGCTCAACAAGAAGTTGCAGAGAGGCAGGGTGAGCTACCTCAAGCTAGCCCAGCACATCAGGATACTATACAGGGGGAGCCACTAGTAGTGGAAGAGCCAACTCCACTGGAAAGTGAGCAAGCAACCCACACTATCCTTGAGGTAATCTCAGAAATCAATCAATTAGATTTACTTATTAAGAGTGAAGTTATAATTGACAACTTATCTGATGTTATTCAGTAATCTCAGATTAATAGTCAACCCCCAGATGTTGTCATGAAGGACACATCTGTTGTAGAACAAATGGAACCACATCAAGTAACAGATGAGATAAGAGAATCTCCATCTCTTCCTCAACAAGAATTTACTATGGAAGATCTCTTCCTTAATCTAGATCAGACAGACTTTGAGAAGGAAAGTGCTGCTGCTGAGGGGGAGAATGCTCAAGTTCAGGGGGAGCAAGTGGAAATTCTAGAAGAAACAGCAAGAAAAGAGCCTGAGAAACCAAAGGAAGTTGAGGAGCTCCCTAGGGAGAGGGTAGACATAGCAAGCACCTCAGCTTCTGAAGATGAGGAGGCAGCAAGAGCTAAAAAGAGGAAGTTCCAAGTATTTAAAAGAAGAAGCCAAACTTATAAGAAAGCTCTGCAAACTATAGCACCACAGCCTGCACTACAGCCAACACCAACTGTAGATTACAGTGCTCTGATGGTTGCTATGCAAATCAAGCTTGATGAGCAGAGACAAGCACTGGAAAAGTATGTAGATGAAGGGCATAAATCTCTACAGCTTGATTTGGCATAAGACATTAAGTCTATTAGATTTGAGATGAATCTCAATAAGAAGGAGATGACTGACTGCTTCCACAAGGGAGGGAATGAAGTGGTATATTTAGCTACTCATCAAGAAAAAATTAAAGCTCAAGTGGATGAACTTGAAGTAAAGCAAGGATATGTACTGGAGAATCAGATCAGAATGAATGATAACTTAACTGCTTCACACAATGCAATTGTCACAGAGATGAAGAACATAGCTGCTGGACTGACTACTTCTAATGCTACTACTATGGCAGAATTTGATAAAGCCTTACAAGAGAGCATCACTGCTGTTACATCTGCTATTCAAGATTCTCAGAAACTGATCTCAAAAAAACTCCAAAGGTTAAAACCTTTCTACAAGGATGGAGTCAATTATCTTAATGCACAAATAAGATTTCAAAAGGATGATCTAAGAGATCACATGGAAAGAGAAGTCATAAAGGGGGAGAGGGTGTTAGTCAAAGCCAGCTCTAATCATGCAAAGTGGATTTCTAATTCTATCAGAGCAACTCTTGGTTATCCTCCTTTATGTGATGATGACAATGTGGCAGAATCTGGGATACATCCTGCATATCTAGGAGGGGAGCAACCTGAAGTGGCGCAAGTAATCTATCCTCCTCCAGATTTTGATATGGTACAAGCTGATATACAGTCCATGTATAGTACACCTGAGGGACAGCAAAATGTCATCATAGAAAAGGTGGTTCAGCCAGTATCTGAGGCTATGCAAGAAGCTTTGCAGAAAGAACATGAAGCTAGATTGTCTAAGAAGAGGTTCAGAGAGCAAGCTGAACAAAGGCCTGACTTTGAGCAGTGGAGTCTCACTTCAAGAAATATTATCTTAACTGCATGGAAGGCTTCCAAAGATAATATTCAAGATAGAAACAAATGGTTTTCTAAACTAGAGTGGAGGAAGCATGAGACAAGGCAAGAAGCCATAGTGCAATATAGAAGAAAGGCAAAGATGGGAAAGCTACCTCCTACTGCTTAGGAGCCTAGCAAGTACTTTCCCAAACCTTATCATTACTTTGAGAGGCAGAAGATTAAAGCTGAAGAGCTAAATAAGAAGGAGCTGAAAGGGAAAAAGCCTGCTTATACTGAAGATGCTGAAGCCCCTGTGCAAGCCAAGATACAGACTGGGAAGGGAATAGTGATCAAGGAGGCAGAGCAAAAATAGAATAGCATTATCATTAGTTTACTATGTAATCTTTTGATGTTAAAAACTTTGTAAACTTTTGTAAAATGAATATGACAAAGTTGTTAGAACAATGTGCTGTGTGATAAATCTATTTCATAATTGTTCTGAAATGATGTCTATGTATACATGTTTGTTTAATACATGTTTATGTTTTCCCTGATTGCATAATCCTGGTTTACATCATACTATAATTTTGTTATGTATGGTGTATATCATTGACTAAGGGTTATGACTTCACCAAATAGGGGGAGATTGTTGGGTACATTGGTTTAAATGTACCTGATTTGAAGAAGCCTCACCCTACTTAATGATATACATCAAAATGTATTTGATGTATTTTGAGTTGCCTTGTGCAGGTTAAGTATTTGCAGGGAAAAGCTGAAAAGATTCTAAGTCCATGTGTCGACACCCAGGAGCAAAGTGTCGACACTTAATAAGACTTGTGTCGACACCCAGGCAAGCAGCGTCGACACTTGGAGTAATTGTGTCGACACCAGGGATGCAGAGTCGACACCAGACAGAAAGTGTCGACACAAGGAGCTGTGTCGACACTCATTGAAGAAAAGTCTAGTGAAGCTGTGTCGACACTTAGCAGTTGTGTCGACACCTAGAGGGACTGTGTCTACATCAGAAAGTGTCGACACTTGGAGGCTGTGTCGACACTCAGCAAAAGTCAGCAGAGTCTAAGTATAAGTGTCGACATAATGAGAAAGTGTCGACACTCAGCAGAAGACTCAACACATGAAGAAAGTGTCGACACTAGAATGCTGTGTCGACACTCAACAAAGTTCAACAAAATATTCTAAGTACAAGTGTCGACACTAAGGAGATGTGTCGACTCTCAGCCAAAGTCTCAACAGAAGAAGAATGTGTCGACACATGGAGCAGTGTCGACACTCAGCAAGTATCAACACAGAAAGCATGTGTCGACACCAAGAAGATGTGTCGACACTGAACAAGTTCAACACATGGAGATGTGTCGACACAAAGGAGTTGTGTCGACACTTACCAGAATTCAACAAAGTACTGAAGAACAAAGAGTTGTGTCGACAATCAATATCAGTGTCGACACATATTGAAGAAGCTGTGTCGAGAAGTGAATTCTACAACACAAGGAGTTGTGTCGACACCTTGAAGGCTAGTGTCGAAACTTAGTCTACTTGTGTCGACACTTAGACTATAAGTGTCGACACATAAAGACAGACAGTCTCGACACTTTCAGACAGTTACATATTTTTCAAGAACTGACTGGTTGACTTGACAGCTGTCATTCCAGCCGGTCTACTGCACCTGTCAGAGTTGTCAGAAATCAGTTATGAACCGGACCAGCCGGTTACCATGAAGAAGGCTTATATATAGGCTTATACTGTCTACAGAAACATATGATACAATTGAAGATCAAGTTGTTAAAAAAAGCAATTCATCGAAGACTTTCAAGTGAAGTTCTAAGTAGTTGGAGAGAAAGAGCTCCATCCAAGAAGACAGCCGTTGGAACCAGGCTGAGAAGAAGGGTTCAGACTTTGTTCTGAATCTTAAGTTGCAGAGATCAAAGATCAGCTGCAGAGAACATCATTCCTATTGTGTTCTACATTCAAGAAGCTTTGAATAAAAGCCAAGTGAGATTGATCTCAGCAGAGTTCTTCCAAGAACTCATCAAGAACCTATCAACTCCTCTCTCTATTCTCTGAGTTGTAGGTATAAACTTTGTATTCTAATTTCTTGTAGGATCCTTAGGGATTTGAGTTGTAAGCATGCAATTATAAAGGCTGAGTGTAGGGCCTGTGTGCCTGAGTGTAGGAGATTTGTATCTCTGAGTGTAGGCCTATTGTGGTCGAGTGTAGCCCTGCTGTGGCTGAGTGTAGGCTTTGTGAAGAAGCTGAGTGTAGGTCTTTGAAGAAGACTGAGTTGTAGGGCCTTGGGCCTGAGCTGTAGGAACCTGTTGTGGGGTTCTGAGTGTAAGATCTGAGGATCTGAGATAGTGGAGGAGTTAGGCCGAATCTAGTACACTACTAGATAGGCGAAGGGGGAAAGTGGATGTACCCAAACCTTGGGGAACCACTATAAATCTGTGTGTCTACTGTGTGCATGTGTGATTCTGTGATTGATGATTGATTGCTGTGAAAAAGTAGATATAACTCTGTGATAAAATCTGAATTCTGCCTAAAAAGTTAAAAAAGATTTAAGTCACCTATTCACCCCCCCCCTCTAGGTGATTTGGTACAATTTCTTTCAGACAGAAGGAAGGAAAAATCTAAGTCTGGAACTGCACAGAAATCGTCGAGCAAAGAACAGATTTTGTCGACCTGGATCCAGAGTTCGTTGAGCTGAGAAGTCATGTTCGTCGACCAGATAATTGTTATTTGTCTACCTGAGATCCAAGATCGTCGACCTGAGAATAGCTAACTGATTTCTGATAAACTCTTGCAAATTCTGTGCACTAAGATCATCGAGCTGATAAACTAACTTCGTCGACTGGAGTTCAGAGAAATGTTTCTGGACTTAGAATGTTGAAGTAGAGCTTTCAAAAACCCTCAACCTGAGAACTAAGTTCGTCGAGCTAACCTCAGAGAATTGTCTCTGAGTTCGTCGAGCTGAAAACGACTTTCGTTGAGCTAAGTTCGACGAACGTCAAACTCACTTTCCTGAAACTGATTTTTCTCTAAGTCTTGAGTCTTCTGTAGTTTGTTGTTGGCTGGTCCAAGCAATGTTGACTCTAAGGACATGGCCTATACTCTAGTACACAAACATGACCCTGGCTATTCATGTTTGGTCAATAATCCTAGTTTAGTGAACCTAGCCCAAATTCAACTAGGGATCCAACATGCCTGCCTTTGCTCTAGTGGGATCATACCACCAACTGCGTCGCTGTTTACACCCTTCTCCCTTCCTAGAGGGAGCGAGACTCAAGCACCGGCCATGCCTTCGCGCTAGGCTACAACCTCTACAGCTGGGAGGATGCCGACACGTTCGACCAGACGACATCCTGGGACCTCGTGTGAGACGCCACCCAATCCCAACTTCCCGCGGTCCATCTCTCGCACATGGCTGCCTCATAGATATGCTTAGGGCGAGGGATGTCGGGGTGGCGGAAGCTGCCACCCTGAAGGCCGACCTGGCTGCCGCCCAACAACATCTCTCCACTCGCCCGTCCGCCGAGGTAAGCGGGATCCTTCAATATTTCTCGTCCCCCTTCAATATTTTTTCATATATATATATATGACTTTCGCTTAATCAGATTGTCACGCGGTATTCCGCAGAAGCCGAACTTTCTCGCATGAGAGTGGCCAGCATCGAGGGCAAGAACTAGCTGTTACAGGCTAAGGTGAAGCGGTTGTAGGAGGCCCTATCCCTGGTCCAGGCCCGGCCATTGCGGGAGGAGAGAGTCGAGTGCCACCACTAATCCGCATACGAAATCGACGTGATCATTCAGGAGAACTGCCAGGACAATGCTAAGATGGTCATCGAGGTGCTTTGGGTGGCGATGCTCTTAAACGACGGAGGCGAGACCCTCACGATGCGAGGGATCCTGCCCTGGCTGTTCGAGCCCATCCCCAAACCTGCGGGAGAGGGCGACTCTCTGACCAGCGATGCAGAGGAGCTTGTCGTGAACGTGGAAACCAACGGAAGCTCACCCGGTGAATCCTCCAGCTACTCCCCAAGCGGAAACTCTAGTGAAACCTCCAGCGGGAGCTCCGACAAAACAGCTCAATAGCCCTCATTCTAATCTTGCTTTGTTTTTTGTACATTCATTTTTGTGAACTTAACTATTGTAACTTTTGTAAGGGGTGTGATCCCCCCACGGATAGTTAACTCTTTTTATATTGTGTTGGAAAATTTGCTCTATCGCTGGAATGTTTATTACCTTTGCGCCAACCGTAGGCCCTTAGGATCTTAGGCGATGACCGCCTCCCATTCAGAGAGTTGGCCAAGTAAAACCTGCCAGATGGGGCCTGAGGAGAGCCTTGCCAAAAGGACCATGTCAGGAAACTCGCTGAGAGGTGCTTGCCGGGATCCCCGGTGGTGAGTTGTAAATATACCTATTTTATAGTATTTTTGTTATGTCATTTTAGTTTAATTTTGTCTTTGTTAGTTAGTTTTATTTAATAAATTTCTTTCTTTTTGTAAAAATTATACTAACTTAAGTTTGTTTTGATGTCCTAAAAATTTGCAGAAAATTGCCAAAAAGAGCAAGTACACGCCCGTGTACTTTGGGTCACGCCCGTGACCTAGGCATGATCTTCAAATTCTTGTGAAATCAACAATTTTCCGAAGAAAAAGCATGACACGCCCAGCCACATGCCCGTGTCATTTAACACGACCCATTACCCAAGCCCGTGTCACTCAAGCTCGACGATTTTCTGCTCGATGTTCGTCGATCCAACCCGACACGCCCCATGTCACGCCCGTGTCGGAGGGCGTGACTCCTCCACTTGGCCCGACAAACCGCTACAGGTGACTTTTGATGCAACCTGCACCCAGTTCTACCTCCCCGATATGCCCACCGTCACGCCCGTGACATGGGGCGTGATCGCCGCGATTTCAGGCAGAAGTCAAATTTCTCGTCAAATCGTCGATCACCTCATGAATAGTGCTGACACGCCCCCCCCCCCCCCCCCCCCCCCCCCCCCCGCCCGCGCCACACGCCCATGTTGGAGGGCGTGTACTTAGAATTTTTTTCTCCTAGAAATAGGCTCTTGCTATAAGCTTTAAGGGTTCTGAATTTTGAACCATTTTGGTGTTAAGTGCTGCTGCTGGTTGCTGTTTTAGTGCTATGTAAGGAACCTCCCCCCCCCCACCACTCCTTTTTAAGTTTGTTTGTTTAAGCTTTTGTAATCAACCTTTTTGGTTAATAAAATTGTTAGTTTTTTCATCCTTACAATGCTCTGGAATGTCTCTGAATGCCCCCTTTTCATCAATCTTACGTATTTTTTGTTTTCATTTTTATATGCGTGTGTGCGTGTATGAGCTCATTTTTGCTGAATTTATTCTTCAAACTGAAAAACTGTTTGCCTTACTTTCATTTTTCTCAAAATTTCTAGCGGTTATTATAGCCATTTTTCTTATCATATTCTTTAAGAATTGGTAAGACTTAGGATTTTACATTCATTTTCTGCTTCTTTTTAACTTTCTTGCACATTTTGAACTCTTTTACAAAGATATAAGAATGGATCATGTGTTTACTAAATTTTTCAACTACTTTGATTTTAGCAATTACTTAAAAAGATTCTTGCTCAAACAATTTTTATATTTACTTTTTATGCATTTCCATCAAAATCTAATGGTAAAAATATAAACGTTTTAATTTTTCAGGCACTTGCTTTTCTTGCTTTAATTTGAAAACTCTCTCCTCAAACAATTTTTATTTTGTCTTTTTATGCATTTCTATCTTATTCTAGCGGTAGAAATGTAGTTGTTTTAATTTTTCAATAACTTCGTTTTTCTTTTTTTTTCTCCTGATTGCGTGCGTGTGTGAGATATGTTTTATCGCTTTCTTTCGATTCAGTAAAGTGTGTGTGTGTATTTCATTTATGCAAGTGTGTGTGTGTGTGTGTGTGTGTGTGTGTTTACCTATGTCGAGTGCGTGAGTATTTACTTTCTGAAGAGTGCGTGCGTATGTTGCATTTATCTCCGCCTACTCGTTAAGAGTTAAATGGCAGGTCTTCATTTCCCTATAAATATTTGAGTAGGACTTGTACTCGAATTTATTTACGCCTACTCGTTAAGAGTTAAATGACAGGTCTTTATTTCCCTGTAAATATTTGAGTAGAACTTGTACTCGCATTTATTTCCGCCTACTCGTTAAGAGTTAAATGGTGTCTTTATTTTTCACCTACTCATTTGAGTAGGATTTGTGTGTGAGAGAATTTACTTTCTGTAGAGTGAGTGCGTGTGTTGCATTTATTTTCTCCTACTCGTTTGAGTAGGAGTCACTTTAATTTTCCATCTACTCATTTGAGTAGGATTTGTGTGTGTGCATTTTTACTTTCTACAGTGTGTGTGTGTGTGTGTGTTTACATTTCTGTCGAGTATGTGTGTGTGTGTGTTTTATTTTCAGTAGAGTGCGTGTGTGTGCATTTATTTTCTCCTACTCATTTGAGTAGGACTCGCTTTCATTTCAGTCATACTCGTTTGAGTAGGACTTGCAATTTTCAGCTTTAATTTACTGCCTACACGTTGAGTAGGACTTGCCATTTCAATTACGCAATTTTCCCTTTTTTGTAACTTAGTTTTTGTTTCTTTATTAAGTGTTTGGTTGAGTGCGTGCGTTCTTATTTCTTTTAGTAGCTTTTCTTTATCTAATATTAGGTTATCTTATTTTTTTTTCTTCTTATTTTTTTGAAACCCTTCAGCGAATATTTTAAAACGCAAGCCTAACCAAACTCATAAGCCATCCCCATTCCGATGAGTGGCTAATCGCTTTTAGCCCTCGGTATCGAAGATCATTGGGATATAAAATGATTTAAATAACTAAAGGTCTTATTTTTCAATTTAATTAAAAAACTTAAGGTTTACTCCATGTAAATGACGCGTAGGACCACATATCGATGTGTGGGCTCTATTTCCGTTATCCATACTCCAGCTAGCCGAGAGGCCGTGCATATGGACTGATCACCCCTGGGTAAAGAGAGTTCCGCACTAACCCTCAAGAGAGGAGGCGCGCTAACTCTACTGGATTGGGTTCCCCACCCAATAGCAGGGTTCTTAGCATACTGCGGGCATTAAGAGGATTCCTTCGTCGGATGAGAGCCCGATCGAATAGCCTTAATGTCCAGGTGAGCAATATTCCTAGAGATAAGTGAGCTCATTCTTTTTGAACCTCCACGACCAAGTTTCCTCTTTAATTGAATTGAAACCTTAAATCTCTAGTTATTCAAATCTATTTTTAATTCTAACGTAATTCGATACCGAGTGTTATATCTTCATCGACTCTACTCCTAATTTTTTCTGCTCTGTAGTTAAAATCAACAACTTTAATATTTAGGTAAAATAATAGTGCTTTCGGAGCAGTAGGGATAATCAACCCGTTCCCGGGAAATTTACGATCTGGATATTCTCTCGAATATCTTGTATTACTTGCAATAGGTGCACTTGCCTATAATTCTCCGCGCCTATTCCGGACACGCCGTGCCCACCAGATAATTTAGAGCCGGGCTTCACGCGCATCAAGTTTTTTTTGTCGTTGCCGGGGAATCTGTTTGAGTTGTTATTTCGAATCCGAAGTCTATTACTTTTACCTATATTTCTTAAAAATTTCTATAAAAACTTAAAAATGTTCTACTTTATATTTTAGGGTGTATGACCCGTGGACAACCTTCGGAGTCCGAACATTTGGATTTTGATCCTGAGATCGAAGGATCGCTTGCGCGTATTCGATCTCAATGCCGAAATCCCTCTTTGGATCCCGAAGAATCCGTCGGAGAACCCTCTGCCGTTGCTATGGAAGACCCTAATCCGAACGCGGCCGTCGAGCGTACAATGTCATATTACGCCCGACCAAATTTGGACGATACTGGGTCCAGTATTATTCGCCCGACGGTGGCGAACAATAATTTTGAGATCAAGGGGGAAGCTATATAAGAGGCATGGGGGCTATTTATTGGCCAGAGGAGGTAACGGCTTGCGGTGGCGTTACCCCTGGTGAGACGGTAACTTGAGCGAGATGGAGACGGAGTCCGCCGAGTCCGCAACAGGCCGCGTAGACTGGGAGACGGTTCAGGAGCTGGTGCTGCTGATGGCAAACTGAATGGCGGACTGCGGGGCAAGTCCGCGGAGTCCGCTACTGCGGAGTTGAGATTGTCCGCGTGCTGCTGAAGTGGCGGACGCTGGAGGACAAGTGGCAGACTCCATAGGGGAGGCCGCTGCGTCCACTGCTACTGAGATGGGGGACTGCCCGCCCGCTGCTGGGAAGCGGGAGCCAGAAGCTAGGTGGCAGACTGCGAGGTGAATCCGCGGAGTCCGCCACAGTTGAACTGTGAGCAAAGGGAATGCGAGCGGAGGAGCGTCCACTGAGTCCGTAGAGTCCACAGAAGACTGGGCGGTCTGGGACTTCTATGAGGGAATTCTGCTGCTTGGCTATTGACGCAGTTCGGGTTCACCACTGAAGGCGGACTGGAAGTCTTGATCGTACTTCGAGTCCGCCCAGCTCACGAGGAATTTGGACGCAGTTGGTCTTGGCGGGTAGCCGGAGGTGGAGTCCGCGTCCTGCTAGCGGACTGGAGGAGTCGGTTTCCAAAGGGCGGATAGGTAGTTGAGTCCGGTAGAGAGGGTCCTGCGGAAGGAACCTTGCGGTTAAGATTAAAAAGAGGGCGGGCTGCAGAGGCGGACTGCGGAAGCAGTCCGCGGACCCTGCCAACCAAGCGAAGGCGCATAACGAAGGTGTGTCTTCCAAAAGGGATACCGTGCAGGCCGCGTGGCCTGAGCAGATAGAGATTTCTGTCCGCCCTACCTAGGGCATCACGGCCTCCAGGAGGAACCCGGGGCAGGCCGCAATGAGCGTGCTGCCTCCCTTGGGAAGGATCCCCGATTTCGGGGTTAACATCCGAGTCTCTATTTGAGACTTGGGAGCACTTTAAAGAATTTCTCCGCAAGTGTCCACACCACGCGCTGCCTGCGTGGTTGCAGGTCCAAATCTTTTACTATGGGCTTAACTATCAGACACGTCAAATGATTGATGCGGCTGCCGGGGGTACCTTGAATAATAAGACCCCCGAGGCTGCCCAAGCTCTTTTTGAAGAGATGGCTATGAATGCCTACCAGTGGAACGTCCCACGAGGACATCCCAAGAAGGCGGTCGGCCTCTTTAAAGTGTATGCCAATGCCCAATTAGCCCTTCAAGTTGAAAGGCTGACGAGGAAGCTGGCGGAGATGTCTGCTTCCTCCACCACTCCGCCTTGTGCGATTCCCCCTAATGCCGGTGTCATCAATGAATTCATGGACTATGTGGGAAATGCTGGGCGAATTTCCTTCAACCCTAACAACAACCCTTATAGCAATAACTATAATACGGGTTGGAGGAACCACCACAACTTCTCATGGAGCAATGTGAATAATGCGCAGTGCCCGCCTAATTCGTTCGCGCCCGGATTTTTGCCGCCTCCCCCTCTTCCAAAACCGTCCCCGATGGAGGAAAGTTTTTCTAAATATATAGCTTCCAATGAATCAAATATCCGGAACATCACCGGATCGCTAAAAAACTTAGAACTCCAGGTTGGACAGCTAGCTCGAATGACGTCTGAACGTGCGCTCGGGGCACTGCCGCGAAACACGGAGCCAAATCTTCGGGAGAACATCAACCTTATAACCCTCCATAGTGGAAAGGAGGTGATCGATCCAAAACGGATCGATCCGCAGGTACATATTTCACCTCCGACCCCTCTTCCCGCTTCTTTGATTACGTCGCCTTTACAAATTATAAACAAAACAATTATTAAAATGCCCTTGCCATATCCACATAAGCTCGATAGTGAGCGTAAGGACGTGCAGTACGAAAATTTTATTTTATTATTAAAACAAATTCATATTAATGTTCCCTTTTGCGAAGCGATCTCGCAGATGCTTAAATATGCGAAATATTTAAAACAACTTCTTTCCAATAAAAAAAATTAGAAAATATTTCACACATTTCTTTAAATGCTGACTGCTCAGCGGCTCTTACGAATAAATTGCCCCTTAAAAGAAATGACTCGGGACGGTTTTCCATCACGTGCCTTTTTGGCAATATATTAGTAAAATACGCCTTAGCTGATTTAGGTGCGAGCATTAATTTTATGTCATTCTTGCTCTTTCAAAAATTAGGTTTGGGCACTCCGGCCCCTACTAAAATGCGAATCCAACTAGCGGATCGCTCGGTTAAGTTTCCTGTCGGGGTAGTGGAGGACATACTTGTCTGAGTTCATAAGTTTATCTTTCCGGTAGACTTCGTCATCTTGGACATCGAGGAGGACAACGATGTACCAATTATACTCGGTCGCCCTTTTCTCGCAACATCCCGCGCATTAATTGACGTAAGTAACGGTCATCTCCTCCTTCGAGTAGGAGATGACGAAGTTACATTCTCTATTAATCCCTCCATAGGAGACTAGTTATCGAGCGACGATTTCTGCTATTCTTTAGATACCTTTTTTGGAGATCGTTCTTCTCCCATTTTCAAGTCTGTATTTTTAAACGACGATATCTATGCCCTCAAAAATTTTAAATGCGATGAGGATACCTCTATAGACTTGACTTTCGAACCAATTGGTAAGAATGACATAGGAATTAAAACCTCCCTAGAAGAACCCCCCATCCTAGACCTCAAACCCCTACCCTAATCTCTCAAATATGCTTTTTTGGTAAAAAATAATACCCTTCCCGTTATCATCTCTTCGCATTTGTGTGATTCGGAGAATTCCAATTTATTGGAAGTTTTGCTCAAACATCGCCACACAATTGCGTGGCAAATTTCTGATCTAAAAGGGATTAACCCTTCTCTCTGCACCCATAAGATTTTCCTTCTTAATAATTGCCGCAAAACCATTCAGCCGCAGCGATGACTTAACCCAAACATGAAAGACATCGTTAAGGCCGAAATTATTAAATTATTAGATGCGGGGATTATTTATCCTATATCGGACAGTACGTGGGTTAGTCCCGTTCACATGGTGCCCAAAAAGGGTGGTCTTACCGTAGTGGAAAATGAGCATAATGAACTCGTCCCAACTCGTACTGTTACGGGTTGGCGGGTGTGCATCGATTATCGAGAACTAAATGATGCCACTTGAAAGGATCATTTCCCACTACCTTTCCTATACAAAATTCTAGAGTGCTTGTCCGGTCATCCGTATTTTTGTTTTCTTGATGAATTATCGGGATTTTTTCCAAATCCCCATTTCCACCGATGACCAAGAGAAAACAACTTTTACCTGCCCGTTTGGTACCTTCGCATACCAAAGAATGCCATTTGGTCTCTGCAATGCGCCAGCTACATTCCAAAGATGTATGCTGACAATCTTTGATGAGCTGGTAGGAGACATTATGGAAGTCTTTATGGATGAATTCTCTGTTTTCGGAAGCTCTTTCCCGTCATGTCTTCGTAATTTGGATCGTGTCCTTCAGCGATAGGAGGACACGCATCTTGTTTTAAATTGGGAAAAATGTAACTTTATGGTTCGAGAAGGTTTGGTTCTCGTCCATAAGATTTCGTCTAAGGGATGGAGGTCGATAAGTCCAAAGTTGAAATTATCGAAAAACTTCCCACGCCTTCTAACGTTAAATCCATTAGGAGTTTCTTAGGGCACACGTGCTTTTATAGGCGCTTTATTCAAGATTTTTCGAAAATAACAAAACCGCTTACTCGTCTCTTGGAAAAGGAAACAAATTTTGTCTTTGATAGCGAATGTGAGTCTGCATTTAATTTTATAAAACAAAAACTTATCAATTCACCCATTTTAGTGGCGCCCGATTGGACCCTTTCGTTTGAAATTATGTACGACGCTAGTGATATTGCCATAGGTGTCATTCTTGGCCAACGTATAAACAAATATTTTCAGCCTATTTATCATGCTAGCAAGACGCTCACTTCCGCACAAGGAAATTACACGACAACGGAAATGGAATGTTTAGCCGTCGTTTTCGCTTTTGATAAGTTTCGCACGTATATAACGCAATCTAAAGTTATTGTATTTACCGACCACTCCGCCTTAAAGTATTTGTTAGCAAAAACGGATGCCAAACCCCGACTTCTTCGATGGATCCTCCTCCTACAAGAATTTGATTTAGAAATCCGGGAAAAGAAGGGGGCGGAAAATTTAGCCGCCGATCACCTCTCCCGCTTAGAAAATCCCGTTGCGGAAGAGCTCATCGAATTTGACATTAATGATAGATTTCCCAAGGAATGCCTCCTAGCCATAACTTCTAGTTTGTCTTCCCCGCCTTGGTTCGCAGATTTTGCAAACTATTTAGTTGCGAGGGTGCTCCCAAAACACTTTTCGAGGCAGCAAAAGAAGAAATTCTTTTCTAACTTGAAATATATCTTTTGGGAGGACCCTTTCCTTTTTGGTATCTGCGCGGACCAAGCGGTTTGAATATGCGTCGCGGGTGTGGAGTGTACGCACATACTTAGGCACTTCCACAAGGGTCCGGCTAGTGGGCATTATCAAGCTAACTGAACCGCATAGAAGGCACTGGAGGCGGGCTTCTTTTGGCCCACTCTATTCAAAGATGCTCAATATTTTGTGTGCTCCTGCGATAGCTGCAAGCAGTCGGGTAACATCTCTCGTCGCGACGAGATGCCCCAAAATTTGTTTGTAGAATACGAAGTCTTCGATTTATGCAACATCAATTTCTTTGACCCCTACCTCCGTCTTTTAAAAATAATTATATTTTAGTAGCGGTCGAATACATACCGAGGTGGGCGGAAGCGCAAGCTTTCCCATCCAACGATGTGCGAGTCGTCGTTACTTTTCTTAAAAAACTATTTTCCTTCTTCGGCATACCTCGCGCTATTGTAAGTGATTGGGAGACGCATTTCTGCAACACCCAGATGGCTAAGACGTTAGCAAAATACGGCGTCACGCACAAACTTGCCACCCCCTACCACGCGCAAACTAGTGGCCAAGTAGAGATAGTTAATCGAGAGATTAAGGGTATATTAGAGAAAACCGTTTCACTTAATAGGAAAGATTGGTCCATCAAACATGACGATGCGTTGTGCGCTTATCATACCGCATACAAAACTACAATTAGTTGTATGCCGTATCGATTAGTATGCGACAAGGCGTTTCATCTCCCCGTAGAATTAGAACATCGCGCTCTTTGGGCTTCAAAACTCTTAAATCTCGACGCTAACTTAGTCGCTTAACATAGAAAAATGCAACTAAATGAGCTCGATGAATGGCGTGCAAACGCTTACGAGAGCAATAAGTTCTATAAGGAGCGTTCTAAGTTTTATCACGATCGAAAAATCAAGCCCCAAAAAACGTTTTCTCCGGGAGATCTTGTCCTTCTATATAACTCACGACTTATGCTTTTTCCCAGTAAACTAAAATCCCATTAGTCCGGCCCCTTCAAAGTTGAAAAGGTTTGTCCATATGGGACCATACTCGTCTCCCACCCGGAAAAAGGCTCCTTTAAAGTGAACGGTCATCGCTTAAAGTTATATATAGTAGGCGATCCTGTGAGCGGTAATTTCGAATCCATAACCATCTTCGATATATAAACCACCAAAATAGTCAAGCTACACGACTATAAACAAAGCGCTCTTGGGAGGCGTCCCATGTTTATCTTTTTCTCTATTTCTTACTTTTTCTTTGCTACTTTCTTAATAATGAAGGGTTCCTAAACTAGGGCCTTCCCAACCTCCTTTCAGGGAAGCTTCTACCCCCCAACTCTCTTTCTTTTCTTCGTACATATTGCCTTTTCTTTTTATTCTGCATACTTATGTTACAACATTGGGGACAATGTTGCACTTAAGTATGGGGGTATTTTCGTGTTTAGTTTTTGCACTTCCACTTCCTGCATTTCAAAAATAAAAAAAACAAAAACTAAAAATATATATAACAACAAAACAAAAAAAAATTCTTTTCCTTTCTTTTTATAAAACAAAAAATCCAAAAAAATTATAAAACAAAAATTCCGAATAAAAAATTATAAAACAAAAAATATATATATTTATTTTTATTTTATAAATAATTTTGTACATACTTTATGCACATACGTTTTTACATTTTTTTGTAAATATTTTTGTTCTTTTCTCTCTTTCTGCTCATTCCTTCTTTCTCTTCTTTGTAATTAACGTTTCATTTTTTCCTTATTTTGTACATATTTTTGAAAATATATATTTCTTATCGCCTTTTTTCCGTATGTATATAATAACAAATTTAAAAACAAAAAATAGATAATAAGTCAAAAATTCAAAAAAAAGAGTAAAACAAAACAAAAATTCAAAAAAAAGAAAATAAATTAAAAACACAAAAAATGATGATAAAAACTATAAAAATCAAAAAAATATTTTGAAACAAATAAATCAAATATTCAATTTCCTAATTTTCTTACTATCCAAAAATTTTGTTTTGAGTTTATTTATATGTGAATTTTATTAATTCTTTGTTTGATATTCGTTTGTTAATTATTGATTGAAGAAATTTAAATATCCGGGGTTAAGTTTTAAAGAATTCATTATGCTTTGTTAAAAATAACAAACTCATTTTAGGCACTACTTCTAATTTCTCATTGATAGGAGCATGTGTATTATGTTAGAAAATAACGACTATAGAATTCAATTATGTTTACTTTTAGTTTTCTCGTGACCACGAGACAACAACTTCATGCCGATGCATGAAGAAACAGAGATCAAAAGTTCAGGAAGAAGGAAGAAATGCAAGAAGATATACCAGTCGCGAGAAGGAAGAAATGCTCTCTCTCCCGCTTCGTCACACCTCTGCTCTCTCTCACGATTCGTTTTAGGAAGAAGCCAGTTGCGAGAAGCCAGTCGCGATATTCATCTAAGAAGAAGCCACTCGCCAAATTCGGAGAAGGAAGAAGCCGTCGCGAGGTTAGGGGTTTTGAGAATGCGTCGGGTGGGGATTGATGAATATAGGGTTTTGATAATAATTTTATTGGAGGTAAATTTCCCTCCAATTATTTCATGCACTTTATCATATATTTCAAATTTTTTGCTCGAACTCAAGAGGCTCGTGTTCCGTTTTGAACAAAAAATAATATGAGATAGATCGAGCTCGGCTAGTAATCGAGCTCAAGCTAATCGTACTCGACCTCGGGCTTGACTCATAATGGAGCTCGACCTCATGGAACACGAGATCGAGCTCATGGAGTAATCGAGCTTGAGGACATTGGAGTTGAGCTAGGAAAAATAGTGTGCTCTGGAAAAAATGCACGTCTGAGTGAAAAGCTGTAACGCCCCGAAACTCAAAGGAGCGAAGGGGGACGTTTTGGGCCAGTTTGGGTTCTGGCTGCAGTCACACGGCCTGGGACACGGGCGTGTCCCAGGGCATGTCAAGCCTGTGTCGACATTGAGACGAGGTGTCGACACTTTGGTCTCGACATTGTGTCGAGACTGGGCACACGGCCTGCGACACGGGCATGTCGCAGGGCATGTCGACCCGTGTCAACACTTAGCCGCGAAGTCGACACTCTGCGTTCGATGAAGTGTCGAGGCATGGCACACGGCCTGCGACACGGGCGTGTCGCAGGGCGTGACGACCTGTCTCGACGATCATCCCAGGGAGTCGACGAGCTTTGCTCGACGATGCGTCGAGAGTGGGCACACGGCCTGCGACACGGGCGTGTCGACCCGTGTCGACACTCGTCCCGGAAGTCGACGAATCTTGCTCGACGATCGTCGAGACAAGGCACACGGCCTAGGACACGGGCGTGTCCGAGGCCGTGTCGAGTGTGGAGACCGTGTACACGCCCTGGAGCCCAGGCGTGTCAAGGTGACACGGGCAAGGACACGGGCGTGTCCTAGAACCCGTGCAGTGCTCGGGTTGATTTTGGGGAAAAATGATGGGGTACACGACCGGCCACACGGCCGTGTCAGGTAGAACACGGGCGTGTCAGCTCGAACACGGGCGTGTTCGATACCCGTGTGAGGTTCCAGGTGATTCGATTTTGACGGCGAATGAGGCACACGGCCCTGGACACGGGCGTGTGCCAGGCCGTGTTCGGTCTAGATTGGGCATTTCAGCCCCGAATCGAAGCCGTTAATTTCTTTAACTGAAGATCCAACGGCTGGGGGTTGTTCTTGAAGGGATATACCCGTGTATGGACTTGGAAAACCCTTACTTTTCATAACTTCTCATCTTTCTAAAACCTTAGAGAGACAGGAGAGCCAAGGGAGGAAGCAGGAGCTAGATCCCGCCATTGGAGGAGCTTCGGAGCTCTGAATCGCGAGCCGACTCCGGATCCACGGAGGTAATGCTAGTGCGGTGGTTTTCATCCGATTACTTTTCCATGGCGTCAAAGAGGAACGCAAGGGTAACGATCCTCATCTTGAGCATGAGTAGCTCTCTTTCTTATCATAGGAAGCCCGCTCTCGCGAGTTTGCGGGGAGTTGGAGGCGTTCCTTCGGGTAGATATGTGAAGTCCCCGTTGTTTAGAGTCCGTAAGCGAGAACGGATATATGCATGATGTGTGAAGCCTACCCGGACATGTTGGTCTGGATCGGTGATGTTGCATTGCATAATGCCGGAGAAGACTCCGTGCTATTGGTTGTTTTTCGGGTTTTCTACGCGGTAGATTGCAGCAGGGAGCCTTGGGGACTAACCCAAAGGTGCACCCGGAAAACTGGGCAGATACGAGATCTTGCCAACTTGGTGGCTTGAGAGCCAACTTGAACATAATCGGGTTATGTGACTTGTGATGGAAATGGGACTCGGCGGAAGTTTGACCCGCGCAAATTGCTTAAATTGTCGTTGCGATGTGAGCACGGGTTAGATGGAGCCGTACCCGTTCTATGTCGTTCGGTTAAAGAGACCTAAAGGCACGTGGCACTTACCGTTGGCATAGATTAGGGTCTTCGGCGGTCAATGACTTAAATTGTCGTGACCCAGGCCAGGAAGACAAATTGCTCATAGGTTTGGCCGTCCAAGTGGCGGTGGTGAGTCCGGAATGTCTATGGCTTTAATTGACGTGACATCGACCGGTTCACCGAGAATGTGCCCTGAGAGCACGGGGCGTGTGGCCGTGCGAGCCAACGTCTGTGATGAAATGGCTATATATATTGCTTGCTTATGCTAATGAAATGCAGGGAAGGAGCATCGCCGCCCCGAGTTGGGGGCGGGATCGTTATAATTTGGTCAGCATAGCTGACCGTTGCCTTGTTTTGCCACCGTGCGATGGTTTGTTGCTTGTAGGTGCAGCTGGACCAAGTGGTCAATAGCGGGCTAAATCCCGAATGCGAAGCCGGCCCTTGAAGGCCTATTGGGATGTGTTTACAGCTTTGTTCATGTGTGACCGGCCTGCGTGCCGTGGTTTGTAAAACATGTAATTTGAAGTGAAACATTTTGTAAGGCCTTAAGGCTTATTTTGGGTATTTTGTATAACATTCCTAATTCGTGTTAGTGGACATTCGTGCTTGAATACTGGGTTCTTTGTTACAACTTTTATAAAATACTTCCGCTAGAATGCTCTGTGTAGGACATTGAGATTGGTTGGATGGTTTCCATAAGTAACCACCCGGTCTGTCTGTGGCATACGGCGTCGGGCCCCGGCCGGACCTACTGCTATATGCTATGTGACGGATAGGGGGTGTTACAATTTGGTATCAGACTACTGGTTTTGGTTGGGCTTAAACTGAATTCGTGGGCGAATTCTTTTTAAGGGGTGGTGAGCACATTGTGTGCGTCATCGTTATAATGGTAAAAGAACCCATGAATGTCCACTTAGGAATGAAAATACTCGTGTTTGAGGAACCTGTGTGTTCCTATAATTGCTGTTTGCAATTTTATTTGGTCGCTTAATGGTGTTTTGTACCACTATAGGTGACCAGAAGTGGTGTTGGGCCGTCAGAACGCCGAGTTTCTAAGGCTAGTAGTGCACCGGATGTTGCTCCCGCAACACCTCAATCGGCTGAGAACATACGATTGGTGGCTGAGGCGGTGTTGGCCGTGATAAATGCGCAGCCTGCAAGGCAGGCGCAGCAGCCCGCTCCTGTGATGGAGCAGGAACCTCTGCAAGAGGCTGAGCCGAGGAGAGTGGAGCAAGTGGTTGTGGAACCAGTGGTGCTAAGGAGGGCAACTGAGAGGCAGCTTAAGCATGTAATGAGCTTTAACCCTCCGTTATTCTCGGGGTCGGGAACCCCATCTCAGGCTGAAGACTGGCTCTCCAGGGTGAAGAGAGTCATGACAGCGACAGAGACGGAGGAGTGGCAAATGACCACCATCGCTACGTTCCTTTTGGACGGTGAAGCGAGAATGTGGTGGGAAGTATTGGAGCTGCATCATTTGAGAGGTAGACAACTTATAGACGTTCCGATGGAAGAGTTCTCGGGATTGTTCTTGGCAAGATACCTCTCTTCGACGTAGAAGATAGCGTTGGAGAATGAGTTCCTGAAGTTGGTACAGGGTGAGAGGAGCGTGGATGAATATCTCCACGAGTTTACTCGTCTGAGTCGTTATTCTAGCTCCACCATCGTGGATGAGGAGCGCAAGACTAATCGCTTCTACGAAGGGTTGAGAGATGAGTTGAGGTTACTACTCTCGGGGCCGATGACGCAGAGTTTCTTAATCTTGGTCAATACTGCCCGGTCCTTGGAGAAGGACATGAGGAATGTGCAAGCGAAGAAAGGCTTGGGTGATAGAAAATCTGAGTTTAAAGTGCCGACTACTTCAAAGTCCGGCTATCGGAGGGCTTTCAAGAAGCATAGGACTTCGGGTCCAGCTCCTTCTGGTGCTTCTGGGGCGACTACGAGTCGGACCCCGGGCGCGTGTTTTACATGTGGAAAGACGGGGCATTTCGCCCGTGATTGTTGGAGCGGACGTCCTAAGTCCGAGAGAAGGCCGGGAGATACTTATGAAGAGAAGGGAAAGGTGGTGGAGTCGACCGCATCCCATTATGCTCCGGCCCAACCAAGGGTCTATAATCTTGGCCAATAGGAGGCCATCAAACAGGCCGATGTGGTGACAGGTACGATTTAATTTATAGCAAGTCAATTTCCATAAATACTTGTTATGCACATGTTACCTTACCACTGCTTGTTTAGGATTTGTATTGATTTGTGAAAACCCGGCACGAGCACTCTTCGATACGGGAGCTTCACACTCCTTCTTGTCCGAAGGATTTATATCACGCATCAGAGTCCCTTCTTCGATGGCGAAGGATAAGTTGGATGTGTTGTTGCCCAATGGGTGTTCGATGCGAGCGGATAGGATCTGAAATGTTAATATTCGTATTGGGGAGCAGGAGTTCGACCTGCGGGCGTCTTTACTTCCGTTAGTGGAGTTCGACGTCATATTTGGCATGCACTGGCTCTCGGAGCAGCAGGCCCATATAGATTGCGGTAGCAAGGAAGTCAAGCTGGGAGCAAGTCGTGAAACGACTTTTACGGGCTTAAAGGTGTCGAGCAAGACGTTGATGTCAGCTCTTCAGGTGGTGAAGGCGGTTCGTGCAGGGGTAGAACTGTTCTTTACACTAGTGGAGGTTGCAAAGCCGAAGCCCGCGTTGGATTGTATTTTAGTGGTATCGGAATACCCTGATGTGTTCCCCGCAGATCTTCCTGGAGCCCCACCTCAGCGGGAGATAGATTTTACGATTGAGCTAGTACCAGGTGCAAAGCCTGTGTCACGAACTCCCTATCGGCTGGCGCCTAAGGAAATGGCGGAGCTGAAAGTTCAACTGCAAGAGTTGTTGGAGCAAGGGTATGTGCGCCCGAGTTCTTCGCCTTGGAGCGCACCGGTCCTCTTTTTTAAGAAGAAGGACGGAAGCTTGAGTCTATGTATTGATTATTGGGCGCTCAACAAGCTGACTGAGAAGAACAAGTACACGATCCCTCGGATTGATGATCTCTTTGATCAGTTAGTCGGGTCGACGGTGTACTCGAAGTTGGATCTCAAGTCTGGGTACTATCCGCTGCGAATAAGGGAGAGTGATATCCCGAAGACAGCGTTTAGTACGCGATACAGGCATTATGAGTTTACGGTCATGCCGTTTGGGATGACTAATGCGCCATCAGTATTCATGGATTTGATGAACAGGACGTTCAGGGAGTACTTGGACCATTTTGTGATCGTCTTCATCGACGATATTTTGGTGTACTCGCAAAGTGAGGAAGATCACTTCAAGCATCTTCATTTGGTGTTGGATACGCTAAGGAGAAATCAGTTGTATGCCAAGTTCTCGAAGTGCGAGTTTTGGCTATCCTCAGTGGCGTTCCTCGGGCATATAGTGAGTGGAGAGGGTATTTCTGTGGATCCGGCGAAGATTGTTGCGATACGGGAGTGGCCTGAGCTTGTTACTGTAGCGGAAGTCCGGAGTTTTCTGGGGCTTGCCGGCTATTATAGGCGCTTCATGGAGAACTTCTCGCGGATAGCGTTACCTCTCACTACTTTGACGAGGAAGGAGCATAAGTTCGTTTGGACGCCGGAGTGCGCGCGAGCTTTTGAGGAGTTGAAGTGTCAGTTGACCACGGCGCCTGTGCTGAGTTCGCCATGTGGGACCAAAGGCTATGAGATTTATAGAGATGCTTCGGGCAGCGGTTTGGGTTGCGTGCTACTGCAACACGGAAGTGTAATTGCCTATGGCTCGAGACAGCTAAAAGTGCACGAGAGGAATTATCCGGTCCATGACTTGGAGTTAGCGGCCGTGATTTTTGCTTTGAAGCTGTGAAGGCACTATTTGTATGGTGTGAAGATTGATATATACACCGATCACAAGAGCCTGAAATATTTGATAGATCAGAAAGATCTAAATATGCGGCAGCGTAGATGGATGGAGTTCCTGGGGGACTATACCTTCAAGATCCACTACGTGCCCGGTAAAGGAAATGCGGTTGCGGATGCGCTGAGTCGCCGAGCCCCAGCTCAAGCCAATTGGCTATCGGTGCATGATGAGCGGTTGGTGCGAGAGTTGGAGGCGTTGGAGATTGTTTGTGTGGATAGACAATCTAGTGCTGAAGCAGTTCTGAATTGGACTGAAGTCCAATATGACCTGCCTGATCGTATTCAGTAGGCTTTGGATATGGATGCTCATATGAAGCAGTTCATGGTAGAGGCTCTGGATGGGTCAAATTCCCAATTCGTCGTGGAGGACGGATTACTTTGGAGAGACGGTCATTTGTGCGTCCCAAGTGTGGGCAATTTACGGGTGGAGTTGTTGTACGAGGCGCACCATACCAAGTACTCGATTCACCCGGGGAGCACGAAGATGTACCGTGATGTGAAGAAACTATTTTGGTGGCCGGGTTTAAAGAAGGATGTGGCGCTATACGTAGTCAAGTGCCAAACTTGCGCCTTGGTAAAGGCGGAGTGCCAAAAGCCGGGAGGATTTCTTAAGTCCTTGCCTATTCCAGAGTGGAAATTTGACGACATCTCTATTGACTTTGTGCACGGTTTGCCAAGGTCGCAAAAGGGGAACGACGCCATTTGGGTGATCGTGGATCGATTAACGAAGGTGTCGTATTTTATTCCGCATAGGAAGGATGCTCCAGTGGAGAAGTTAGCAAAGCTTTATGTGGATAACATAGTACGGCTTCATGGTGTGCCCCGCAGCATCGTGAGTGACCGAGATGGGCGGTTCACGTCCAATGATTGGAGGCTGGTGCAACAAATGTTGGGAACAAAGTTGAAATTCAGCACAGCCTTCCACCCGCCAACGGATGGGCAGACCGAGACGGTCAATAGAACCATGGAAGACATGCTTCGCATGTGTATCTTGGATTTTGGAAAGAAATGGGAAGACCACCTATATTTGGTGGAGTTCGCATACAACAACAGCTACCAAGCGAGTATTTAGATGGCGCCTTTCGAGGCCCTATATGGTAGGAAATGTCGCATGCCGTTGTCTTGGTTAGAAACGGGTGAGTCAAAGTTATATAAGTGATCGGAAGTGGATGATGCTACTTCTCTTGTGAGAACCATTCGGGCGAGGTTGCTTATCGCTCAGGACCGGCAAGCAAAGTACTATAATGTCAAGCACAGGAATGTGGAGTTCGTTGTGGGCGATTATGTATACTTAAAGATCAAGTCGTTCAAGGGTGTCTCGCAGGTGCGACGATTGAAAAAGCTAAGCCCGAGGTACCTTGGACCGTTTGAGGTTCTGGAGCGAGTTGGTGAAGCGGCCTATCGGTTGAAGCTTTCAGTGGAGCTTAGTGGTTTACATGATGTATTCCACATTTCGGTACTTCGGAAGGCGGTGCAAGAGCCTACGCAAGTGATCGCGGTTGATCAAGTGCCGGTGGATATTGGGCTAACGACAAAGGTCAAGCCCGTGCGGATCGAGGACTCGGAGGTCAAGAGGCTACGCAATAAAGAGATCAGGATGGTCAAGGTCCGGTGGGACAATTGCGGTCGTGAGGAGCTCTCTTGGGAGCGAGAGCAGACTATGCTTGACGAGTATCCGGAGTTGTTCCGCTCAGGTACAAAATTTGGTTTTGTACATGTCTTTCCGTTATGTAATTTCGTGGGCGAAATTCGTTTAAGAGGGGGAGAGTTGTAACGCCCCGAAATTCAAAGGAGCGAAGGGGGACGTTTTGGGCCAGTTTGGGTTCTGGTTGTAGGCACAGGGCCTGGGACACGGGCGTGTCCCAGGGCGTGTTAAGCCTGTGTCGACATTGAGACGGGGTGTCGACACTTTGGTCTCGACATTGTGTCAAGACTAGGCACACGGCCTGCGACACGTGCGTGTCACAGGGCGTGTCGACCCGTGTCGACACTTAGCCGCGAAGTCGACACTCTGCGTTCGACGAAGTGTCGAGGCATGGCACACGGCCTGCGACACGGGCGTGTCGCAGGGCGTGTCGACCTGTCTCGACGATCGTCCCGGGGAGTCGACGAGCTTTGCTCGACGATGCGTCGAGAGTGGGCACACGGCCTGGATACGGGCGTGTCGCAGTGCGTGTCGACCCGTGTCGACACTCGTCCCGGAAGTCGACGAATCTTGCTCGACGATCGTCGAGACAAGGCACACGGCCTAGGGCACGGGCGTGTCCGAGGCCGTGTCGAGTGTGGAGACCGTGTACACGGCCCTGGAGCCCAGGAATGTCAAGGTGACACGGGCAAGGACACAGGCGTATCCTAGAACCCGTGCAGTGCTCGGGTTGATTTTGGGGAAAAATGATGGGGTACACGGCCGGCCACACGGCCGTGTCAGGTGGAACACGGGCGTGTCAGCTCGAACACGGGCGTGTTCGATACACGTGTGAGGTTCCAGGTGATTCGATTTTGACGGCGAATGAGGCACACGGCCCTGGACACGGGCGTGTGCCAGGCCGTGTTCGGTCCAGATTGGGCATTTCAGCCCCGAATCGAAGCCGTTCATTTCTTTAACTGAAGATCCAACGGCTGGGGGTTGTTCCTGAAGGGATATACCCGTGAATGGACTTGGAAAACCCTTACTTTTCATAACTTCTCATATTTCTAAAACCTTAGAGAGAGAGGAGAGCCAAGGGAGGAAGCAGGAGCTAGATCCCGCCATTGGAGGAGCTTCGGAGCTCCGAATCGTGAGCCGACTCCGAATCCACGGAGGCAACGCTAGTGCTGTGGTTTTCATCCGATTACTTTTCCATGGCGCCAAAGAGGAACGCAAGGGTAACGATCCTCATCTTGAGCATGGGTAGCTCTCTTTCTTAGCATAGGAAGCCCGCTCTCGCGAGTTTGCGGAGAGTTGGAGGCATTCCTTCAGGTAGATATGTGAAGTCCCCGTTGTTTAGAGTCCGTAAGCGAGAATGGACATAGGCATGATGTGTGAAGCCTACCCGGAAATGTTGGTCTGGATCGGTGATGTTACATTGCATAATGCCGGAGAAGACTCCGTGCTATTGGTTGTTTTTCGGGTTTTCTACGCGGTAGATTGCAGCAGGGAGCCTTGGGGACTAACCCAAAGGTGCACCCGAAAAACTGGGCGGATACCAGACCTTGCCAACTTGGTGGCTTGAGAGCCAACTTGAACATAACCGGGTTATGTGACTTGTGATGGAAATGGGACTCGGAGGAAGTTTGACCCGCGCAAATGGCTTAAATTGTCGTTGCGATGTGAGCACGGGTTCGATGGAGCCGTACCCGTTCTATGTCGTTCGGTTAAAGAGACCTAAAGGCACGTGGCACTTACCGTTGGCATAGATTAGGGTCTTCGGTGGTCAATGGCTTAAATTGTCGTGACCCAGGCCAGGAAGACAAATTGCTCATAGGTTTGGCCGTCCAAGTGGCGGTGGTGAGTCCGGAATGTTTATGGCTTTAATTGACGTGACATCGACCGGTTCACCGAGAATGTGCCCTGAGAGCACGAGGCGTGTGGCCGTGCGAGCCAACGTCTGTGATGAAATGGCTATATATATATATATTGCTCGCTTATGCTAATGAAATGCAGGGAAGGAGCATCGCCGCCCCGAGTTGGGGGCGGGATCATTATAATTTGGTCATCATAGCTGACTGTTGCCTTGTTTTGCCACCGTGCGATGGTTTGTTGCTTGCAGGTGCAGCTGGACCAAGCGGTCAATAGCGGGCTAAAGCCCGAATGCGAAGCCGGCCCTTGAAGGCCTATTGGGAAGTGTTTACAGCTTTGTTCATGTGTGACCGGCCTGCGTGCCGTGGTTTGTAAAACATGTAATTTGAAGTGAAACATTTTGTAAGGCCTTAAGGCTTATTTTGGGTATTTTGTATAACATTCCTAATTCGTGTTAGTGGACATTCATGCTTGAATGCTGGGTTCTTTGTTACAACTTTTATAAAATGCTTCCGCTAGAATGCTCTGTGTAGGACGTTGAGATTGGTTGGATGGTTTCCATAAGTAACCACCCGGTCTGTCTGTGGCATACGACGTCGGGCCCCGGCCGGACCTACTGCTATATGCTATGTGACGGATAGGGGGTGTTACAAAAGCACATGCTCGGGGAAAAATGTTCTCTCCGTCCACAAAATGCTCTCGAACATTAGGGTTGCAATAAAATATGATATATTTACTATAACAAAACTTTAATAATAAAATATTAATAATATTAAGGAAAACCTCTTTGTCACAAAAACATTTCATGATGTGGTTACAATTGATACATATTATGAGAAATTATTTACCATTTATAACGTAATATTAGTGTTATTACAAATACTTACATTTATAGTAACAAATAAATTATTATTGTAACAAAATATAAAATATTCGTTACAAAAAATTACTTTTGGGTAACGACAAAAAAAATATTGTTACTAAATATATGTATTAGTAACAAACTGGGTTTCTGTTATATTTCAGTCCTTACAACAGGTGCAGTTTGTTGTAGTGAATGTCGGCTTACACACGCCGAGCTAGATAACTTTGTGGAGAAGCATATGTAGGGGAGTACTCTAGTTGCGCGGCTTTTGCTGCAGGATAAGAGAATTAACATCTCCAACGCAAATCAGATCGCTATCCCCATCGACCATTTTTACTGCGATTTCCGCTTACCGGTCATGATAGATGTCGTGGCGATCTTCGAACACTATGGCGTTATGCCCGGACAACTGCCACCAAACTTGATAGCCGCCATCTACAGTTTCATCTAATACTTGAGGTCGAAAAGAGTCTGATTCTCCATGAAGCTCTTCCGCGAATGCTTCTCGGTGCGGTCTATCCCGGACTCCAGCACTATAATCTTCCGGGGGCACTTATACTTCGACTACAAGGGATTGAAAGTCTTCAATCTGTAGAACAAGATCCCCATCTGGTCGGAGCAGTTTCTCATCTTTGAGGGAAACCTAGGGTTGCTGCCGATCAACCTGCAAATCCGAGACGAGGCAGCCTTCGGCAGCAGCGGCCTTGAAGGCATGGAGAAGGACATGTACACCTTCTTCAAGGGCACGCGGCCAGATGTAAACCATTACATCCCGCTGCTGCCGTCCTTGGAAGGAATCGAGGTGGAGGACAGTAAGTTTCAAATCGGCCGAACTGACTTGTTATTCGAGCGGTGTATGAACTGACTTTTTTACTTTGTCTTTGCATCTGCTGTGGCGGTCTCGCTAAACAGGCTACAGACGCCTGGCGGCCTGACGCTCACACAAAGAGAGAAGCATGCCAGGAGGGCCAAGCCGCAGCGGGCTAAAGAAGAAGAGGAGTCAGCCTCCTCCGACGAGTTCATGCTGCAAGGAATGGGCAGCGGCCTGAAGGACGTCCACGGCAACCCGGCTATGCTGTGGAGTTCAGATGGCGAGTCTATGAAGGTCTCCATCGCCCTCCCCTACTGGGGGAGGGAAAAAGTAAGCTGCCACGCAAACATGGTTGACTCCGCACTGTACAGCAAGCTCAACCTAAAGGCACTGCGCCGAGTTCCTGTAGACGACCTAGCGCGTTTAGCCACGCAGGTCAGGGCAAGGAGCTTTGTAACGAGATACTTCATGGGCCTTTCCTACAAGCAATTAATGAAAGACAAGAGCGGCCTGGAGAGGCAGTTAGAGGAGAAAGAAGAAGAAAGCAAACGATTGATGGAAATGGAAGCGGTAAGTTATCACCTGATACTCGTGTGTTTACAATTATGAAACCGCGCGGTCTAACCTTTCACCTTTTTTTGCAGGAGATGTACGACACGGCCAACCCGACCTTCCAAGATAAAGTCTTCCCGCAGGTCGTCCAGGGGATCAATGGAGCGCTTAACCACATCCGATACCTTGGCGGCATAGCGGCCGACCTTACCGACTTTACCTATGCCGACATATACCCCACCTTGAAAAAGAAGGTGGCTGTTTTCTAACGGGCGATCAAAGGCAAGGGCAAGGTCGGCGAGGATGACGGTGAAGAGGAGGAAGATGACGAGGAAGAGGGTGGCCAGTGAAGCCGGAGCGAAGTCGCTTCATCCGAGACCGGCGGTCAGGCTTCGGAGACCGCGCAGACAGATCCAGCGGCTTCTGGCAGCTCGACAGCTAGTAGTAGTGGGTACTCTGAATCTTCCATCGACATCGACGGTGGTGGTGATTCAAGTCCTCCTGTGGCTAAAAAACTCAAGCCGGGCGATTAGGGCAATTTTTATTTTTAACTTGTATTTTGAAATTCTTGGAAACCGGCGGTTTGATTTTGTAAATCGCGCGGTTAGCATTTTGTAACCTTTTATGAAATAAAAATGATGGAAAACTTTACCTTTGATGCGTAGCTTACTTTACTCCTCATTTATTTTACTTGTATAAGTCTGCGCGGTCTCAGTGTAACTTCCGATTTAATAATAGTTAATATGTAAACCAGCTGAGGCCATACTGTGACTTCAATAAAGCTATCCGCAAGGAAGAAGGAAATGCCTGCGGCTTATCTGAGAATACACATTGACAATAAGCCGAGCGGCTAAGGTTTTAACCGCAAAAAGCCTTAATGAAGAGATCGAGTTATCTACTGGGAAGAGAGAAATGCTCGCATCATATTTGCAAATAAACTATGACCAATAAGCCGCGCGGCCAATAACCTTAGTCGCCGAAAATCATTAATAATGAAGTATACGTTTGTGGGTAGTGCGAACTCTGATGTAGATCGCGTTTTTGATGAAAGAGACAAGGATAGAGAAATAATCTGCGGCTTCTGATATTATAATACAAGCTGGTAATCAAGGATACTTAATCATGCTTAGCCGACAAATAAGTCGCCTCATAGTATAGATCAAAACCATATTAGTTTATTGATGGTAAGTCGTAATTTGACTAGTATAATTGATACCATAAGTCGGCGGACTAAGTCCAAGAATTAACTCCCAGAAATTGATCTTCCGACTTTCCGAGTATATGAATATAAACTAGCAGATAGGCACATAGAAGCTGAATAATTTAAGCCCGAATAAGTAACTGTGCGGCCTATGTATTGCATTATATAAATTGGCACATGCAGTGTAATAAAGTCGCAAGATAGCGGATAGGCTCATGTTGTCCTACAAGAATAGATGGAGCTATGGGCTTATGTGTCGATGTGGGCAGGTGCGTGTGGTAGTGCTTTCCACACAAAGAACACATAAGTGGGACTAAATTCTTAATATCCGCGACCGATGTCAAGCGGGAAAAGTACGTAATGTCTGCGACAATTATCAAGCGGGACAAGTACGTAATGTCTTCGACTGATGTCAAGCGAAATTGCCAATACACACCTGCGACTATTGTCATGCGGGATGTGGAGGGCTTAAGAATTTAAAGGCATTTTGACCCCATATGCATGTATATTAATATCAAAAGTAAAGCTGAGAAATAAGCTTCAAATGGAAGATAATGCTTGTTTTGTTGTTAAGGATGTGGCAAAAGGATATATGCTCGAAGCTTGACTATGCCTCATTAATACCAATTTCCAAGGGGACTATATATATTATTCCGACCTTAAGCATTTTTATCATAGAGAAAAAGGAAGTCCCTTCTTGAACCATTGATTAAGCCAGAGAAGAATGCGTTGGAAAATCACTGAATGATATAGTCTTGTAGCTTCCCAGCTCTTGCAAGTTGATCAGCTAACTCTCAGAGAGCAATGCAATCTTCTGCTAGATGACCAATATCTTTATGATAATTGCAAAAAAGCTCCTCTTGCCGATATTTGATTTTAGATTTCATACGCCGAGGCCTTTTGAACTCAGGCATTTCTTAAAGAATCATCAGAAGGTCTTCCATAGGAATTTTAAATTTAACATATCTATCTGAACCATTTTTACGCTTTAGAGGTTTTGGAGATGAAGATATGGCTGGATGTGCTTTCACAAACTCAGATAATTCGCTCTGCTGGGGAGGTACTGTAGGCCTATCCTGAGGAAGAGGAGGAGACATGCAATTTTTAATTTGTGAGACATTTTGGGAGGAAATTAATTGCTGATCACCAGAAGTCCCCTGAGGTTTTTTAGTCATCTGATTCAAAAACTAGATATAACCTTTATTTGCTTCTTCACCCATTATGTACTTATTATCGATTTCAATAAGATCTCCATAAGTTTTGTGGTCCTTTGTGGTGAGCTTAAATTTCAGAGGGCCTTCTCGAAGTCCATTCATGAAAGCATATAAGTAATAATCTTGATGGATGCTACAAACATCCAGAACTTCCTTTTGGAACCGGTCAACGAAATTCGGATTAGACTCATCAATTCCTTGCTTGATTCAGAAGAGAGCCCCAAAGTCTCTTCTCCGCTTCCTGTAAGTAGTGAACCTTAAAATGAATTAACTTCGAAGATCTTTAAAATTGGTGATCGATTGAGGGGGCAGACTATAGAACAATTCCCTTGCAATGTCCCCAAAAGATATAATAAGGAGTTTGCATTTTATTCCGTTTGACACCATTCTTAGTGGAATAGCTGATTCAAAGGCCTGTAAATGAGAAAACGGATCATCACATCCGGAATATTCTGGGAGATGCGGTACTCTGAAATTATCGGAGACCGTATCCAAACGAATCCGGTCAATGAATGGAAACAAGACTTCTTCTTCTTCATTACGAGATTCTCTTGCAATAGATTTTGGCATGTGTTCAACCCAACTTCAAGAGAATTTGCTATCATTGTCAAGGGCCCCATCATTAAAATATGAACAATCTTGGACTTCCGAGAGATCAGCATTAGTTAACATGAAATTAGATTCACTCTATCCCTTTGCAGGATTCATTTTGAAAGGGAGAAAATAAACAAACTTTGCTAAGAGACCGCCAATCAGTTGCGGCTTGAACTGGCGGCTAGAAAATGGGACAAGCCAATAGGAAGACCGGCAGAAAAGCTGGCTGGTAGAACTACAGGTTTTACAGTGCTGGAGGCGGACTGAAAACCTTAGCAGGCGAAGTCGCGACCTGCTCGACAAGCCGTCGAGCTTTAGTAGCAAGAGCGGTCTGACCCACTATACTGCTGACTTCATCGACTAATCGAGATCTGAAGGTCGCGTGTTAACTATTGATGCACGAAAACGGACAGGGAGTCGGGAACCACCAGCTAACGGTTCGAGCACTGCGGAAAGGAAGGGAAAAGAGGAGACTGTCGAATAGTCGTTTACTAGCGGTTGCAGCTGAGGGACAGAAAAAGTGGCCGCTGGCAGTGGCAATAGTAGAGTTTGCCCACCGCGGCTTAAATGCAACTCCTGCGATGGGCTTTCCTTTTATTAAAAGTGAAGCGGTTACAAGAAGGAGAAAAAGTGGTGAAGCCGGCTGGACTGCAAGCCGCAAGGCACTAGACTTAAGACCATAGCTCTTAACAAGCGAGCTCCTGGATACAAGTCAGCATGTTTTGGGGAGTGCACCCTCCCCATATTTATAGGCTCGGGGGCCTGCCGAAACGGGCAGGGATAAAGTTACTGACTTCTCGGGGTACAGGAGAACCAGGAAGAGGTGAGGGGAAGCAAATGAGCAGAAAAGGGGAAAGGAGGGAAGCTGCGTGGCCTGGCGGTTTCCTCCTGGCGGGCTGATGGTCTGGGTCCTCGGCCTTGATGTTGAGCAGGGCCGGAGCTGACGGCGACTTGATTTGGAGACCTCCCGGCTTCTCTGACGTGAAGCCGACTTGACGTGGGTGGCAGCTAGAAGACACAGGGTGCCTGGTCTCTGATGACCGGCCAGCTCGACATGCTTGGCGGCTAGAAGAACCAGGCCTCCCGGTCTTAGAAGTTGTGCGAACAGGTCGCGGATTCCGGGCTTAACAGTACGGACCGAAACTCTTCATTTGAATCTCGTCATAAGGTACTTTGAACAAGCTGGCAAAAAAGTCACGTGGACGAGTCCATCCCTGGTATCTGGTCTTTTGCTCTACATGAGTAGGCCTTGCGTGATGACCATAAGATGACTAAAGGTCAAACTTGTTTGTTGGGAAGATTACTTTCATGAACGAAGGATGACTCATGTGGGCTTTCCCCTTTTCTTTGGTGCTAGCCCTCTTGGCAGCCTTACCCTTTCCACCAACGTGGCTAAGACCACACCACTTCTTCTGAGATGAGAACTCATCGATGAGAGGGAGAACAATCTTCGGCTTGGAGAAACTCTCAACAAGTTCTCTCCTCTGCGAGCTTTTCTTCCAGCTCATCAAGATACTTTTCTTTCAGTTTTAACATCTCAGCAGAGTCCTTGAGTTCCTCTTTCTAGGAGTGGACTTCATCTTTGAGAGGAAGTAATTGTGCAATTTCTTCTTTCAGATTTGCTCCCGCTGCCTTGAGGGAGGCAATCTCTTTTACTTGCTTTCGGACTACCTTACAAAATTTGTCGAAAGACTTTAACAGGTGCTCGTGCTGAGCCATCAACTCTGATTCGTTCTCATCAGAGGAGTAGTCTTCATGACTATTTGAGGACGTTTCAGTTTCTGAGAGGATGGTGTGCGAATTTACCTTCCCATGGTATTCAGAGTCACCCACCTCCATGTCAGATTGAGCCATAATACTAAAATAAGCTTCTTCATTTTCAGAGCTTGGCTCACTCAAGTGACTGTCGCTGAGAGTCTTCGACTTTTTACCAACGATGCTCTTTTCTTCATTCTTCTTTCCTTTGAAGGATCTTTTCTCATCCTTCCAGGAGCTATCCTTCTTCTTGTAAGGACACTCTGCAATCATGTGGCCTGATTTATTACCGTAAAAACAAACAACGTCAGAAGAAAACTATTTGTTCGGTTTAGACTTGCACCTGTCTTCCTTGTTGTTGCTTTTCATAGTTCGATCACCATCACATCGTGATCTTATGGAGTTTAAAGAGAGAGATTTATTTTTCATATGTCTCCTCTTGCTTAGCAGCTTCTTGAACTACTTGGAGAGGAGGGAGAATTCTCCATTCGAAAGCTCGGAGCCAAACATGCTAGGCTGACTCTTCAGGAGTGTTAGGATCTCGTGTCCTTATAGGTTACACAACTTTCGATTTTCTTGAGCCTTCTGCATTCAGGACCACAAACTTTTGTCTACTCGAAGTTCTGTTGTTCTGCTCCTCCTTCTTTTGTGTGTTCATTTGTAGTTCATAGGAGAGCAACTTTTTGAACAGATTTTGAGGATCTATCTCCGGCAGCTTCTCGAATTCTCTTATGGCAACAACTTTTGTGCCCCGGTCCTTTGTCAGGGATCTAAGGAATGTGTAGGTCAATTCTCCATAAGTGAAGCAGCGGCCGTAGTTCTTGAGACCGTTCACTATCTTAAAGAACTTTTCAAAACTGTCAGCTATGGAGTCATCGACACCTTGCTTGAAGGCTCCGTACAGCTGGTTCAGCAATGATCTGCGATCATCTCTCACTTCTTCAGTACCTTCCATCAGGACAACAAGACAGTCCCACATCTCTTTGGCAGACTTGTAGTGAAATAAGTTTTGGAGCATAGAATCGTCCACTGCACTTGCTATAATGTTTTTAGCCTTCTTGTCAAGAGAGAGTAAGGCAATCTCATCCTTAATAAGATCCATCATCTTCTTAAGAATCATAATTGCTGGATTTATCTTAGATGACTATGTAGGGATGTGCGGTCCTTCTTCCACTATCTAGAAAAACCTCGGATCAACAGCTTCCATTTATAACCATACTCGTTCTTTCCACATGGGAAAGTTTTCCTTTGTGCACACTGGTAGCTTCATGGATGACATGTCTTTGCTTCTTTCCAGGGTAAATGTGCGGAATCTCTGAACGCTAGATCAGGGATATTGATCAATGTGTTAAACTTATTGACCAAAATGCACCTCTGATACTAATTGAAATTATCTAACGTCTACTTAAATCACCTAGACGGGGTGAATAAGTGATTTTTCCGTCTTTTTCGTGAATAAAAATAATCTTAAATAACAAGCACACAAATGCAAAGATTTTATAGTGGTTCCCTGTATTTGGTACGTCCACTATCTCGCCACGCCTATCTCCCATGAAGGGCAGATTCGACTACTTCACCAAACTCAGATATCATCAAATCTTACACCTCAGAGTCGTAACTTCGACACCTCGGAGACGACGCTACTACAACTCAAATAACAAACTCTCATACAACTCATTATGCAAACCAGATCTACAACCTCGATAAACAACCAGATCTACTCTCTTGATCCACAAACAGATCTACAAAAACTCGGATAAAAATCTCCTACACAATTTAAAATAATATTGCAACAACAACGCACGACTACAAGCCTTGATCCGAAATTCTTGGAAGGGTTGATCTTGAATCTTGGAGAACTCGAAAATCGTGCAATCTTTGGATCTTGAATCTTCAACCGACTTGGACTGGAGTAGAAAGAATCTTAAAGGAAGATGCGATCCAGTCGAAGATGTCATAGAAGAAGAGTATTTCTCGAAGTCGCGGCCGATCAGAAGTGTTTCACAAAGTAGGTATCGAGTCAGTCGACGAAAATCTATTTCGGGAAGATTTTATAAAAATCGAAATTGCAATTAGGTTTTTGGATCCTTGATGATTTAGAAATTATCCTAGGCATTTATAGAGATAATCAAAATCAAATAGCTATAAAAGGATTCCTAAAAATACCCCTAGAAATACATTGTGCATGGTCGACGGATTCCGAAGCAGATAAAATTCGAAAAATGACAATTGTCTCTTGGCGAGTTTCGTCGAGTATCTAGTATGATACTCGCCGAATATGAAGATGATATTCGCAGAAAATGACTTGGACAAAATAGAAGAAAAGTCTACATAAGGCTCAACATACCCGGCGAATATCTCCCAGGATACTCGCCGAATTCTACGAGTATCGCATGGGATACTTGTCGAATTTGGCGAGTATCGCTAGTGATACTCGATGAATTCGGCGAGAATCACCAGTGATACTCGACGAATTTGTCTTGGTGATTTTTCTGCTTTTCTGTCAATTTTCCCTAAGTATATACGATGAATTTCATGGGTATCTGGAAGCATACACTTGAATTCGGCGAGTATCAAGGGGATACTCGACGAATTTGATGTGTATGACTCACCATACTCGCCGAATTTTACTTAGGTAAAATTCTTCAATTCTAAATCCTGGTCTTTGGCCTTCCTTGATCCATCTCCTGTACTTGGAAAAGAAGTACACCCCAATAGAGAGATTACACATGAGTCAAAACGATGGCCTACACAATTAGGGATTACATTGTGCAGTACTTTGTTTACTAACCCACTGTAACCTGACATTGGTGTGTACTTGACATTGTAACCCTGCAAGTACATAACTAAAATGCAATATCAAATACAACCTCAATTCATCTTAGCTTGACTAGACCCTACATCAAATCAGGGTTATTGTGGATACAATTCCCAACAGAGCCTCACTCAATGCCAAGAGAAAAGGGCATTGAAAGAGAGCGCCTCCCTCAACGCTAAAAAACTGGCTCGCGCAGCTTGCTCAGCGAACACTGGATTGCACATGTTATTGGCGAGTGGCCTTTAAGCTTCCATTCGCACGGGGCGGTGGATGATCGATGGGGCTAGAACTCGCCTATTGAAACCAAAGAATTGGTCACTATGGAGTTCGACCCTTGGGGAATGGGTGATCACACACTTACTCTCTCTCACAAGCCAAACAACCGAAGACTTAACATAAGAAACAGACCCAAGACTCTAGCACGAAGATCCCATAACACACCTAAAAGATCTTAGAGCGCTTCCCCTCCTTAGCCAACTACTGAGCTAAGGATACCTCAAAGAGCGCAAGAAGACTCGAACACAAGTAAGCATGCCTTTTGAGGTAACCCCTTGGATCTATTAACAGATTTCTGAAAATGGTCTGCAAACAGCCAACCTCCGCAGTTCTGAAGAGCTATATCTAGTCCAAATTGCCCTGCCAATAGCGTAACACCGTTGTTCTAAAGGGCTAAAGGCAGGCCATCAAGGGCAAAATGTTAAAAAGTACATTATATAACACTAAGCGAGTGGCTCTGAAAACCACCACCTGTATGGTGTAACACCACCTATCCGTCGCATAACATATAGCAGTAGGTCCGGCCGGGGCCCGACGCCATATACCACAGACAGACCGGGTGGTTACTCAATGGAAACCATCCAACCAATCCAACGTCCTACACAGAGCATTCTAGCGGAAGCAATAATTTTAGTTCCAATAATAAAGAACCCAACACTAGCATGAATGTCCACTAACATGCCAAAAGGAATGAAGTACAAATACACAAGTACAGGCCTTATGGCCTTACAATTGTTTTCCTCAAATTACAAGTCTTCAAACCTAGGGACGCAGGCCGACCATACATGAATAAAAGAAAACACCCAAAATTAGGCCTTCGAGGGCCGGCTCTGCAACTTGGGCTTTAGCCCGCTATTTATCGCTCGGCTCCGCAGCACCTGCAAGCAAAATCCACCGCAACGGTGGCAAACCAAAGCAACGGTCAGCAATGCTGACCAAATTTTAACGATCCTGCCCCTAATTTGGGGCGGCGATGCTCCTTCCCTACAGTTTATTAGCATAACCAAGCAGTATATATATATATATATATATATATATATATATATATATATATATATATATATATATACATTTCATCACAGGCATTGTCACGCACGGCCATACGCCACATGCACTCAGGGCATATTCTCGGTGAACCGGTCAATGTCACGTCAATTTAAGCCATAGACACCCCGATCTCACCAACGCCACTTTGACGGCCAAACTATGAGCACTTTGTCTTCCAGGCATGGGTCACGTCAATTTAAGCCATAGGCCGCCGAAAACCCTCATCTATGCCAACGGTTCCAACCGAACGACATAGAACGGGTACAATTTCGTCTAACCCATGCTCACATTGCAACGAAAATTTAAGCCATATATGCGGGTCAAACTTCTCCCGAGTCCCATTTCCATTACACACTTCACATAACCCGGTTATGTCAAGTTGGCTCCCAGGCCACCAAGTTGGCAGAATCACGCATCTGCCCAGTTTTCCGGGTGCACCTTGGGGCTAATCCCCAAGACTCCCTGTTGCAATCTACCACGTAGAAAACCCGAAAAACACACTATCGCACGGAGTCTTGTCCGGCCATTTATGCAATGCAACATCACCGATCCAGACCAACTTGTTCTTGTAGGCTTTACACATCATGCCTGTTGGATCCCTAGTTGATTTATGATAGGTTCACTGACTTAGGTTGTGACCCATCATGTATAGCCAGGGTCAATTTGTGTCCTAGAGGCTAGGTTAAGTCCTTAGGCTCAACTTCAGATGGACCAGCTTTATACAAGACCCTCAAAGACTCCAGACTCACAAGTTTTTCAAGGCTAAGTAAAGTGAGTTCGACATTCGTCGAACTCAGCTCGACGAAAGGAGTTCTTCGCTGGACGATCGTGAGACAATTCTTAGTGCTGAGCTCGACGATCTATGTTCTCTGTTCGACGAAATCTCAGGTTCTACTTCAAGCCAAAGTCAGGAGGACTTCAAATTTTTCTAAGTCTAGCTTCATGCTTCGGTCGACGAACTATATTCTGAGCTCGACGAACTTGGACCTCAAGTTCACAGCTTCTCAGGTCGACGAAGTCAGCTTCTCAAGACGACGAATGCTATTCTCTACTCGACGATTTCTGGACTCAGAGAATCTGTGTCGACACTTAGGGTTTGTGTCGACACCAGTTAACTTGTGTCGACACCAGGATTTCAGTCGACACTAACTTGTGTCGACACCAGGATTTAAGTCGACACCAGCTTATGTCGACACTAGAGGATTTGTGCCGACACCAAGATCAATCTGTCGACACCAATTTTTGTCAACACAGCATTTCAGCAGATGCAGGATATTTTGTCTAAGTCCAGAACTTTTCTCAGGTCGACGAATTTGATTCTTATTTCGACGAATGATGAATGTCTTTTAGATGAATGAAGATTGTCTGGTCGACGAACTCTATCAAGCTCAGCTCAACGAACTCAAGCTCAGCTCAACGAACACAAGTTCAGCTCGACGAATTGTGTTCTTTGTTCGATGAATCCAGATTAGCTTTTCTTCAAGTTCCCGTCCCGTTTCTTGGCGCTGATTCTTGAACATTTAATGCCAGATCTTCTCGGAATGTTACCGTTTGAATGCGCATTGACTATGGACGATCTCATGCCGTTTTTCCATGAGATAGTTAGGAAAGACATTGATTGCTGATTCTTTCCAAGGCCGACTGTAATTACTGCTCGACATTCAAAAGTTCGAATAATTCTTCAATCTTGATAAGCCCGGAATCCGCGACCTGCCCGCGCAGCTTTCCAAACCGGGCGGTCCGCTCATTCAAGCCGCCAAACCCCCCAAGCCGGGCGGTCTCCATGTCAGGCCGCAGCCAGCACCGACCCTGCTCAGCGACAAGGCCCAAGGACCCAGCCGTCAGCTCGCTAGGAGGAATCCGCCAGGCCGCGCGGCTTCCCTCCTTTCTTGTTTCTTTCTCTTTTGCTTCCCCTCACCTCTGCCCGGTTCTCCTGTACCCCGGGCAGCCGGTAATTTTAGCCCTGCCCGTTTGGGCAGGCCCCCGAGCCTATAAATAGGGGGTGGGTGCACTCCCCAAGACACCATGACTGGGATCCAGGAGCTCGCCTGTTAAGAGCTGCGGTCTCAGGTCTACTGTATTGCGGCTTGTAGTCCGGCCGGCTTCTTCTTTTGCTTGTTGTAACTGTCTCATTTTTAAGTAAAGGAAAGCCCGCCGCAAGAGTGGCATTTAAGCCGCGGCGGGCGAACTCTGCTGTTGCCGCTGCCAGCGGCCCCCTCCTCTTTTCTGCCCTTTAGCCGCGACCGCTAGTAACCGATTAGTCGACAGTCTCCTCCTTTCCTTCCCTATTCCCCGGTGTTCGAACCGTTAGCTGGTGGTGACCGACTCCCTGTCCGTTTTCGTGCATCAACAGTTAACACGCGGCCTTCAGATCTCGACTAATCGATGAAATCAGCGGTCTAGCTAATTAGACCGCTCTATCCTCTAGAGTTCGGCGGCCTGTCTAGCAAGCCGCGACTTCGCCGGCTAAGGCTTTCAGCCCGCCTCCCGCTCTGTGGAACCTGGCATTCTATCCGCTCTCTTTTCAGCTGGTCTTCTTATCGGTTTGCAGAATCGCCTAGCCGCCACGTTAAGCCGCCGCTGTTCTGCGGTCTCTTGCAAAAGTTCGGCTATTTCTTTCTTTTCAGGATGAATCCTGCAAAGGGTCATGATAAATCGAGCCGCATCTCAGTTATTACAAATCTCTCAGAAATGCAGGATTGTTTGTATTTTAATAGTGAGGTTGTTGACCCTCGTAAAGAAATTTTTACAAACAGTGTTGAGCGTGGGTTAGAATCTGTTGCAAATGAGTCTCTTTGTGAGGACGAAGAAGAGGCCCCTTCTCCATTCACTAATCAAATTCGGTGGGATACTGTCTCCGATGATTTCAGAGAACCACGTCTCCCAGAGTATTCTGCATGTGATGATCCGTTTTCTCATTTGCAAGCTTTTGAATCAGCTATTTCACTTAGAAAAGTGTCAAATGGAGTAAAATGCAAACTCTTTGTTATATCCTTTGGCAATGTTGCGAGAGAATGGTTTTATAGCCTCCCATCTCGATCAGTAACCAGCTTTAAGGATCTTCGAAGTCAATTTATTTCTAGATTCGCTATTTACAGGAAGCGGAAAAGAGACGTTGGAGCTCCCTTCCGAATCAAGCAAGGAATTGACGAGTCTAATTCAGATTTTGTTGATCGGTTTCAAAAGGAGGTTCTAGATATTTGTAGCGTCCATCAAGACTATTACTTGCATGCTTTCATAAATGCCCTTCAAGAAGGCCCATTGAAATTCAAGCTCACCACAAAGTACCCCAAAAGCTACGGAGATCTTATTGATATAGTTAATACATTCATAATGGGCGAAGAGGCAAATAAAGGTTATGTTTCATTTCTGAATCAAATGGTCAAACAATCTCAAGGGACTTCTGGTCAACAGCAATCTATTTACTCACAAGATGTCTTGCAAGTTGAATATTGCAAGTCTCCTTACATTCTCCAAGATAAAACTCCAAAGTACGAAAAAGGTTCAGGTAAGTATGGTAAGTTCAAAATTCCTATGGAAGATCTTTTGATAATCATTCAGGGAATGCCTGAGTTCAAGAAGCCTCGGCGTATGAAATCCAAAGTCAAGTATCGGCACGAGCAGCTTTTTTGCAAGTATCATAGAGATATTGGTCATCTAACAGAAGATTGCATAGCTCTCAGAGAATTGGCTAATCAACTTGTAAGAGCTGGAAAGCTGCAGGAATATTTCATTTAGTTACTCTCTAAGACAATCTTCCGTTTCTTGCTCAATAATTCAAGCAATGATTCCTCTTTCTCTTTATAAAGAAAAGTGCTTATGTTCAGAATAATACATAACATCTCTCTCTCTCTCTCTCTTTCTATAAGGCATGATGAAATTGCAGATATATATCCTTTATCACTTCCTTAACATCATGCAAATGTTACATTTTCATTTGAAGCTTATTTTTAGCTTTACTCTTTATGCCTATATGCATGCATGTAGGGGCAAGAGCCCCTTTCGAATTCTTAAGCCCTCCACATCCTGCTCGACTTCAGTAGCAGATGTATAGTGGGTTTTCCACTTGACTTCAGTCATAGACAGGCTTTACGTACTTGTCCCGCTTGACCTCGGTCGCAGACATTGCGTACTTGTCCTGCTTGACCTCAGTCGCAGACGTTGCGTACTTGTCCCGCTTGACATTGGTCATGGAATTTAAGAATTTCGATTCCGCTTATGTGTTCTTTGTGTGGAAAGCAATGCTATACGCACCTGCCCACATTGACACATAAGTGCCTGTCTTCACCTATTTTTGCAGGACAACACGTGCCTATCCGCTATCTCGCGGTTTTATTAAGCGGCCTGTGCAGGTTGTATATTTAATTACACAAGCCGCCCGGTTTCATTTTCCGGCTTAAGTTAATTACCTACCTGCCGGATTACTATTAATATATTTGGGAAATCGGCCGACTTACGTCAGCCTATCCGCTATTCAGTATCTTATTTGGCTTTCATATATATCAATTGCCGGTCTATTATTCAGGAAGTCGCCCGACCTGCGTCTGGCACTTAATTCCTGGCTTTGATCTGCCGACTTATGGTATTAATTATATAAGCTAATCAGCGAACTATCGTCACAAAAATTCCCGGCTTCCATATGGATATATCGGTATGTATTATCGGAAGCCGAAGCTTGTTTCTCTTTTCCAGTTCCTTTAATCAAATGGGCAATTCGTTTCAGAGTTCGCCCTAGCCGCAATCTAATATTTCAATATTATGAATGTTTGCCGACTACGACAGGTGACCGCGCGGCTTAGCGGTCACGGTTTATGTATGAGCAAGCCGCGACAATTCAGCTCTTCTAGCAGATAACGCGGAATAATTTATCAAGGAAAATTGCGGTTTAAATTGTTAGCCGATCGGCTTATTATTGACGTATACTCCGGTATAAACCGCAGGAAAATGTCTCTCTCTTGCGGATAGCTTTGTTGAAGTCGCAGCGCAAACTCAGCCGGTTTTCATACTTATATTTTAAATCGGAAGCTAAATTGAGACCGCGCGGACTTAGTCAAGTAAGAAAAGTAAGATGTAACAAAAAGTAAGGTAAAAATGCCTTCATTTCTATGTCATTAAGTGTTACAAAATTGTAATTGCGCGGCTACAAAAACAATGCCGCCGATTTCAAAAAGTTCAAAATACAAAACAAAGTTATAAAATTTTCTAATCGTCCGGTTTGAGCTTCTTAGTCGCAGGAGCATCCAAATCACTGCCGTCGCCAACATCGACAGATGATAAAGAGTACCCGCTGCTAGTTGCGGAGCTCGCTGAACCATCAGAAGAAGTCGAGTCTGGCCGCGCGGTCTCCGACTCTTGGCCGCCGGACTCAGGAGATGTGCGTGGACTCCGGCTTCCCTGGCCGACCTCTTCCACGGCCTCTCCCACCACCTCGCCGACTTCTTCCGCGACCTTGGCCTTTCCCTTGATCGACTTGTAGACGTCGGCCACCTGCTCCTTCAGGGAAGGATAGATGTCGGCGCATGTGAAGTCGGTGAAGCCGGTGGCCAAGCCGCCAATGTCCCGGAGGCGGTTAAGCGCTCCATCGATTCCTTGGACGAGTTGGGGGAAGACTTGGTCTTGGAAGATCGGGTTGGCAGGGTTGTACATTTCCTGCAAAGCAAAGGTGAAGGTAAGGTCGCGCGGTTACATAATTCTAACCGCGCGGGTATCGGTAATGACTTACCGCCTCTTTCTCTTTAAGCCGCTTGTTCTCTTCTTTCTGTTCGCCTAACTGCGTCTTCAGGCCGCTGTTCTCTTTCATCAGCTCCTTGTAGGCAAGCCCCATGAAATGGCTTGCCACGAAGCTCCTCGCGCCGACTTGCGCGGCTAGACGCGGCAAGTCGTCTGGAGGAACTCGTCGCATAGCCCTCAAGTTGCGCTTGCCGTACAGCGCGTCGCCAACCGCATTAGCATGGCGGCTTACTTCTTCTGCTCCCCAGTAGGGGAGGGCGGTGGAGATCGTCACCGACTTGCCGTCCGGACTCCACCGCAAGGCCGGGTCGTCGTGGACATCCTTCAGGCTGCTGCCGGTTCCTTGCAGCATGAACTCTCCAGAGGAGTCCGACTCCTCCTCCTCCGCAGCTCGCGCCGGCTTGACCCGCTTCGCCCTCTTTTCTCTTTGAGTAAGGGTCAAGCCGCCGGGAGTCTGCGGCTTGTTCAGCGGGACCGCCAGAGCAGCTGCAAAGATAAAGGCAAAGTTAGTTTCCAGGCCGTGCGGCTACAAATGCAGTTCGGGCGGTTTGGAGCTTACTGTCCTCCGCCTCAACTCCAGCTAGAGACGGCAGCAGCGGGATGTAGTGGTTTACATCAAGCCGCTCGCCCTTGAAGAAGTCATAGATCTCCTTCTCCTTGCCGTCCAAGCCGCCACTGCCAAAGGCGGCTTCTTCGCGGATTTGGGGGTCGGTCGGCAGCAACCCCAAATTGCCCTCGAAGATCAGAAACCGCTCCGGCCAGTTCGCGATCTTGTTGGCCAGGTTGACTACCTTCAGCCCTCGGCAGCCGAAGTAGAGGTGCCCCTGGAAGATCTTTGTCCCGGAATCCGGGATAGACCGCACCGAGAAGCACTCTCGGAAGAGCCTCATGGAGAATCAGACTCTTTCCGACCTCAAATAAGAAATGAAGCTGTATATCGCGGCTATCGAGTTGGGGGGGAGTTGTCCGGGCACAACTCCATAGTGGTCAAAGACCGCTACGGCCTCTAGCAAGACCGGGAAGCTGAACCCGCAGTCGAAATGGTCAATGGGGACCGCGATCTGGTTAGCGTTGGAGGAGTTAATTCGCTCATCCTGCCTCGGAAGCCGCGCGATCAGCGGGCTTCCTTGCATGTGTTTCTCAACAAAGGAATCCAGCTCGGCTTTTGTAAGCCGGCATTCCTTGTGGTCAGCAGAGTAGAAGGCGGAGGCCGCGTCTGTCCTGACGGCTGTGGCCTTGTCAGACCGCGACGATTTCGCCTTAGCCCGCATTCTTCTTGTTTTGTGATGAATTCAACGGGATCTGCGCTATTTATAGAAAATCCGTGATGCTACAGTACCCAACGTCAAATCGCGGCTAGTCGTCACGCCGCGCGGCCTAAGTCCGCTGGAAGTACAATCAACCTGATCACCAAACCGCAGTTCAGTCCGTCAGTCCGCACGGCTATTTTCCTGCACTTAGAAAAATTCTATGGCGAATCATGTGGATATTAAGTATTCAAGCTGGCGCTCTGTTAGCCAGACCACGCGGCTATTTTCCAAAACTTAACATTTCTCAGAACAAAGCAGCAGACATGTGGATTATAAATTCAAACCGCATAAGCCGCATTCAGTTCGCAGCATAATAAAATACAACAGTTTACAGCAATCAAATTGTTCAACATCCAGAGAAAAAATATATATTACAACACAATATACGAATGTGCGCGCGGCTTAGGTCTCTCAAGTCGCTCAGGATCGTTTGTCATCTTCCGGCCTATCTCATCCCATGTGCGCGACCTGTTCACCGGTCTGCACAATCGCAACATACACCTGGCTAACCAGATTATGAAGCGCATGCAGAGACCGATGAACTCGCACAGCGTCTCGCTCAACTCTCGCAAACGGAATCATATGGATCGCCTGGGCCCCCGGACCGCTTGGAACTACGACCTGGTTAGGCGCCCCGGCCACTGGCGGATGCGAACTCTCGCCAGAGGCCGGGCGGCTAGTTCCCGGCAACTCCGCAGTAGTTGGTGGTGCAGGCCGTAGTTCTCCGCCGGTCTCCGCCGGCAAGTCTTGGTTTTCGCCGCCTCCGGCATGCGGGATCTGTTCTCTGTCTCCTTCCGGCCGCGCGGCCATTAGCAAGTACTTCTCCGCCCTCTCCTGCTCCAAGGCGACCTGCATCTCAGCAATCTTCGCCTCAGCGGTTTCCATCGCGGTCTGGAGCCTGGCGGTCTCTTCCTTCATCGCGGTCTGTAGCCTGGCAGTCTCTTCTTCCATCGCGGTCTTCATCCTCGCGGTCTCCTGCTCAAGCGCTCTTTGCAACCTAGTGGTCTCTTGCTCCAGGGTGGTTTGCAACTCTTGGATCCTTTTTTCCGCGGCCTCCTGGGCAACCCGCTGCTGTTCGTCTTTAATCCGCAGGGTTTCGGTGGCCGCGTTCAAAGCCGCCTGCAGCGAGCCGACCTCCTTCTGGAAGTCTTCCATCTCCTTCTCACGAACACTTGGAGGCGGAGGCGGTGGCAGCATAGACAAATACGACGTCAAGTCGCCCGGTTTCATCGCGGTCTCCGGTACACCTGCAGGAGAAAAACCGCAGTCAGGTTCAGCCGGATTATTGCGACCTTCTAGTAAGGAAATCGGTAGGATGAGACCGCCGGTTTGATGTTTATCTTCTCCAGAGGCCGCGGTATGGATTTTAATCACTGGCCGCCTGAGCCGCTCAGGATCTATCCTCTTCAGCTTTTCTTTCCATAGCCGCTCGGTTTCCTTAGCTCGGCTTTTCAGTTGAGCCGTGGTCAGGGAAAAGCTGGCCGGCGGATTTAATATTATATTCGCCCCCTTCTTCCTTGACCGCGACTTGTAGAATTTAATAATTCGCCTAACGTCCCGGTGTTTACCTTGCAGCAATGGATGTGTGGTCGCCACCGGCTTCTCGGCGATCAGTTTCTTCATCTCCTCCATCTTCTCGCGGAGCTTCAGTTTCTCGGCTCCTTCAGAAGCCGCGGAAACCGGTTCGCCAGGCTTCTCCCCAATAACCTGGATGTCCGGGCGGTCAACCTCCTCAGAAGCCGCTGGTGTCGACAACAGCGCGTCTTGCCGCTGGAGGGTCTCCATGCCCTTCAGGAGCTTGCTGAGCGAGTCGCTAACCGCTGGCGTATTCTCCAGATCGCTCGGCTTGTGATCCGGTGTAGCCGGGTCCTCGGGTGCCTCCTTCTCGTGCGGCCTGTGTTGAAGACTGTCCGCGCCGGTCTTTTCAGAGATATTCCGGTTTCTGGCGTGCAGCTTCCTCATTTTCTTCTTCATCCTATCTTCAAGGGTTTCGCTCCTTTCTTTCCGCCGTTTCAGGGAGCCGGACACCTTTTCAGTCCGCTTGCCCTGTTCAGCAGCAGTCCGCTCGAGTTCCTGCGCCTTCTCCGGCTCGTTGTCGTCCACAACGATTAAGTCGACCTTGCCCGGCAATTCGGACGGTTTCCCAGATTCAACACTCTTCTCCTCCGTCCCGCCGATTTTCAGCAGTGGTTCTCCTGACGGAGAGAAAGTTAGGTCGAAGGATTTGGCAGTTGCGGTTTGCAGTGGAGCAGCCTTAGAAACCGCTTTGGGATCTATTGCGGCCTGCGATGGTCCGCCGACGATCTCAGTCGGCCTCCTTTCAGCTCCAGAAGCCGATGATGTCTCCGGCTTCCCAGTCTTCTTGGCAGTCTGTCGGGCGGAATCATTCGAGTTCTCGCTCTGGCTCTGCTTCGCTTCTGGCGGTTTCTTATTGCGAGCTAGCATTGATGACATCACATCCATCGCTAAAGAAATCGCGTCGGCTTGCAAAATTCTAACCGCAAGTGGCGAGTAGCGACCCGTGCTTGGCAGGAATCCTGAAGAATGTCAAGAGTCAGGGGATTTTATAGACGACGATGAAGCAGTCGCGGTCTCCGGCTTAGTTCTACATTTTCGAAGTTTTTTGGAAACTTAAAAATGTGCGGGGATTATGATAAGCCCGGAATCCGCGACCTGCCCGCGCAGCTTTCCAAACCGGGCGGTCCGCTCATTCAAGCCGCCAAACCCCCCAAGCCGGGCGGTCTCCATGTCAGGCCGCTGCCAGCACCGACCCTGCTCAGCGACAAGGCCCAAGGACCCAGCCGTCAGCTTGCCAGGAGGAATCCGCCAGGCCGCGCGGCTTCCCTCCTTTCTTGTTTCTTTCTCTTTTGCTTCCCCTCACCTCTGCCCGGTTCTCCTGTACCCCGGGCAGCCGGTAATTTTAGCCCTGCCCATTTGGGCAGGCCCCCGAGCCTATAAATAGGGGTGGGTGCACTCCCCAAGACACCATGACTGGGATCCTAGGAGCTCGCCTGTTAAGAGCTGCGGTCTCAGGTCTAGTGTATTGCGGCTTGTAGTCCGGCCGGCTTCTTCTTTTGCTTGTTGTAACTGTCTCATTTTTAAGTAAAGGAAAGCCCGCCGCAAGAGTGGCATTTAAGCCGCGGCGGGCGAACTCTGCTGTTGCCGCTGCCAGCGGCCCCCTCCTCTTTTCTGCCCTTTAGCCGCGACCGCTAGTAACCGATTAGTCGACAGTCTCCTCCTTTCCTTCCCTATTCCCCGGTGTTCGAACCGTTAGCTGGTGGTGACCGACTCCCTGTCCGTTTTCGTGCATCAACAAATCTGTTACAAACAAATAAATAGATACACAGAAAACAGAGACACAGTAAGAAAACAGAATCAAGTAGAGTTCAAGAATCACAATACAACAAACAATCTGATAGATTTTCTGAAGATTGCAGAAGAACAAAACATTCTCAAATCTAAAGTTCTTGACTGCAATTAGCCTTGACCAGAAAACTTTTGAAGAAGAAAGAAGAACAACTAAATTCAATCAAGAGTCTTCTTCTCTCTATTTACAGGATAACTTCAAAGGACTATAATCAAACAATCTGTCAAAGAAGTTCCTGAAGCAGTTCTGGTCCAGGCATTCTAGGTCATTGAAGGCCTATCACCCTGAAGCAGTGCTCCAGCTTTCCTGACCAATTTAAGATCTCAAGGGGAGCAAGAGCTGCTACATCAATCCACAAGTCTTCTCTCTGACTGTTGACAGAGAAGACGCTATCACCCTCTCTCTCTAATTCCTTTACAGGGTTTTAAATCCCTTCAAAATTATTCTGGTTGCAAGTCTCCTTCCAAAAGACTTGAAGGTTTGGTTTTTGGGGACCTGATCAAAACCCATTGGCGCCCAGGACACCTGATCAACGCATCCTGCAGTGGATTCCTACCTAGGGTGTTAGAAGAGTGGATGTACCCAGATTGATTGAGGAACAACTATAGCTCCTTGTGTCTTCTGGTTGCTTATTTTCTTTTATTTTATGGCTGTGGTTTGTGATTGTTCTGTGATTGCTTTTTGTTTAGTTAGTTGTTTTGTTTACTTTATGTTATTTGCTTCCCTGTTCACTTAGGTATACAACAACAGTTGTAAAACATTTTTAGCAAGCACCATACTGTATTCACCACCCCCCCTCTAGAGTATATCAGATCTAACCTGCACTTTCAATTGGTATCAGAGGGAGGTTGGTTAAAATACCACACCTTAGTGGTTGCACAGGCTAACACCTGAACCCAAAGATCCCTCCAGTTAGATCTGTTTGTTTAACTTTGTTGTTAGATTTATTTCTTCACAGAACATGGCCCAAAACAAAGATTATGCTAGCACAAGATCTCCAGTGTGCAATCTATCTAAGTTTGCACTTTGGAAGGCAAGGATTAGACTGTACATCAACTCTATTGATGAAGATATTTTCAATTCTGTTTTGACAGTGTGACCAAGACCTCCAGAAAATACAAGTACAAGTGTTGTTCCACCTCCTTCAGGAACAGATGCAGAAATCAAGAAATGGAAAGTTGCAGATGCAAAGGCTATGGACATTTTAGCTCAGACTATGTCTGATGAAATATTCCAAAAGGTAGTTGAACGCAACTTAGCAAAGGATATCTGGGACAAGCTATCAGAGATAGTCTCAGGATCTGCTGATGAGAGAAAAGATAGAAGATCTCATCTCCTAACCCAGTATGAGAACTTCAAGAAAGTAGAAGCTGAGTCAGTAGCAGATATGTATAATAGACTCAGGCTTATAGTCAATGAACTGAAGACTTTGGACAAGGAGATCTCACTGACTGAGCTAAATGATAAAATCCTAATGTGCTTCCCAAGCACTTGGGACTCAAGGATCTGGCCAATGAAGGATGCCAGAAGCCTAAATGAGATCACAACTGAAGCTATCTTGGGCAAGATCAAGTCTTATGAGCTGCTCATCAAGAATAGAGAAGAAGAGCAGAAGGCTGCCTCACCAGCTACAAGAAAATAAAAATCAATAGCTTTCAAAGCCATTGAAGATCAGCCTGAAGACAAAGTCACAGGCAAAGATGAGCTTCTAAGCCTACTGGCCAAAAGATTTTACAAAATGGCCAGGAAAGATTTCAGGAAAAAGTCTGCCAGAGGGCATGACAAGCCAAGGTATGACAAATCAAATAACAAAGAGATTATTTGTTCTGGATGCAGGAAAATAGGCCACGTGGTGTCTGACTGTCCAAAAAATCAGTATAAGGACAAAAAGGACAGAAAAGAAAGAAGAAAAGACAAAGACTTCAGGAAGAACATCAATGACAAACCCTCCTCCAGCAAGAACAAACACACCAGGAAGGGGTTTGTAGCTGAAACTTGGAGTCAGACAGAAGAAGAATCTGAAGCTTCATCCAGCTCAAGTGATAATGAAGATGATGCGGGAGAAAAAGAATTCTGCATGATGGCTATCAATGCCTCACAACAAAATTCTGATGCAGAAGAATCAGAGTCAGAATTAGAGACTCAATCTGAAGAGGACCAGGTAATAGACTCATTTGATTTCAATTCAGAGGACATTAAATGAGAATTTAAAGCACTTTGTTTAGATCTATTGAAATCTGAAAAAGAAATTATTTCTCTCAGAAATCAACTATCTGAACAAAGCACTTTAAAATCAGAAAACCTCAAACTCCATGAGGAGTTGGAATACTGTAGGGAGCAGATAGCCTCACTGAAAAGTGAACTATCAAAGGCCAAGAAGTTTGAAGAATCCCTTAATGGGAGAAGCATCAAACTAATGGACATCACAAGCATAGTGAACTCAAGATTTAACAGTACACTGGGCTTGGGTGCTTCATCTAGCCAACCTGTAGTATTATCAACCCCAATCAAATTTATCTCCGATAAAGGTAAGGGAGTTGTAGAGGTAGCTAGGAAGAATTCTGATCTACCTAAGAAAACCAAAGCTCAACGGAATTCGTCGAACGGAGCTCGACGATCGCCGAATGGAGCTCAACGATCTCAGGCTAAATCGTCGAACTCAGGTCGACGAACTCTGAACCCTGAACTCTGGTACAGTCGATCTTCGAACGGAGCTCGACGATCTGACCCAAGATCGTCAAACTCAGCTCAGAGATCGTCGAATAGAGCTCAGAGTTTTGAAAACTCTTTCAAAGGCAAATCAATGTTCAATCCTAGAGGTCCTGCATCTCAATGGTTTAACCCCTATACTAAATGGATAATACCTCCTATGAGATATCATCCTGAAGGCTATAAGAGTCAACCAGAGATTTCTTTTATTTCTGAATTCAAAGGTTATCAACCTAGGCCCAAGGTAAACTGGGTCAAAAATAAGTAAATTGCTTTATGTGCAGGTGAAGACCTATCCAACATCAAACCAGCAATAGTATCTGGACAGTGGGTGCTCAAAGCACATGACAGGAAACAAGGACAACTTCACATCATTCAAAGCCAAGATTGCACCCAAAGTAATATTTGGTGATTCAAAATTTGCACTAACAAAAGGATATGATGCAGTCCAGATTTGCACAATTACATTCAAGAAACTAGCCTATGTGGAAGGACTGAAGCAAAACTTGATCAGTATCAGTGAACTCTGTGATGAAGGCTACCAAGTGACTTTCAGCAAATCCTTATGCAAGATCAAATCAGAGGACAACACAACTATGTTGACATGTAAAAAAAAAGGTAACATCTATCTTGTAGATTTTCTTTCAATCAAGGTAGACATTTGCTTGTTTAACTCTATTTGTAGACCTAATGAATTGTGGCATAAGAGACTAGAGCATATAAACATTAGAACCATTGCTAGGCTATCCAAGGACAACCTTGTAGAGGACTACCTTCTGGCCCATACAAGAAGGAAGGACTCTGTAGGGCTTGTCAATTAGGCAAGCAAACCAAAAATAGTTTCAAATCACTTAATAAGAGTGATTCACCTAGGATTTTGTATCTGTTACACATGGATCTTTTTGGAGCCATTACAGTACAAAGCTTAGGAGGGAAATCTTATACCTTAGTAGTTGTAGATGACTTCTCTAGATTCACTGAAAGTCCACCTAGTGTCAGCTAACTTCACCTATAGGGGGGGGGGATTAGGTGACGTACAGCATTTTTGCGGAATTTAAAATTGTACCTGCACAAGAAAACAAAACACCACAGCACAGAAGATACACAAGCAATTTATAGTGGTTCCCCGATTTGGGTACATCCACTTTCCCCCTTCGACCTATCTCCCAACAAGGGACGACTCGGTCTCTTCACCAACAGGATTGAAATCCAATCCTTGCACTATCGGAAGGAACCCTTCCACACGTAGGAGTCAACACTCCCACAACACGGGTTGCACCCAACCCTTACAACTAGGAACCAACGTTCCTTTACAACAAAAGTAAAACTAGAATGTACAAGAGATACAAACTACGTTTGGAGAGTAAGGTGTCCCTCTTCGTTGACAACGTGTTTTTGAAGTCCACGAAGAGTCCACAATCCTAGATCTCTCTTGGAGAGAATCTCCCCGGAACCGGCGGCGACAAGATGGGCGGCGGCTTGGTTCACGGCAACGGCGGCGACACGGTGTGCGGCTGCTTTACTTTGGAGATCCAAACTTCGTAGCAAAGCTAGCTAGGTCTTCCAACGGTCACACTAGGATCAGTCGTCTCGATCGATTCAGACGGGGAAGGTTTTCCCGATCAACAAATCAAGAGACAAGAGATCTCCGGTTAGACACGTGAGACGCTAAGCTTGGCTAAGCTTCTATCGACCGGAGATCTGGAAGAAACCACGATCAAGACCGGCGATCAACTCTCTCAAGTGGCGACGGCAGCGGCGGAGCGGAACTCGCGATCTAGGTTACGTCGCGGCCCGTGTTTCGTCTTTTTCTCCATGTCTCCACTGTTCAAAAATACCCGTGTATTTATACAGTGAAATACTCATTTATGACCGTTATGGGTCCCACTAGAAGAAACCCTAGATCCGGTTCAAACAGTGCCAGCGGCAGAATCCGGTCCAGCTTTTTCCAGAAAATTGCCCAAGTCAAAATCGAGAGAATCGAAGGTGATTCTCGACGAATCGGCGAGAATAAGTTAGTGATTCTCGACGATTCGTCGAGAATCACTAGTGATTCTCGACGATTCGTCGAGAATCACTAGTGATTCTCGCCGAATCACTTGATGATTCTCGCCGAATCACTTGTTGATTCTCGACGAATATTACTTGGGCATGATCTGCTCAACGATGGGTTCGGCGAGAATCACTAGTGATTCTCGCCGAATCTTACTTGGCACCGTTTTGAGGTAGCCGGATAGAGTCTGCGAGAATCACTAATGATTCTCGACGATTCGGCGAGAATCACTAGTGATTCTCGCCGAATCGGTGAGAATCACTTGGTGATTCTCATCGATTTATACTTAGACGATTTTTCGTCTATCCACCCAAGAGCTGCTCCTTGACCCATCCTTGCTCCTTGTCTGCTCTTGCATAGTTACAGCCCTGTACTTGAAAGTAAGTGCACTCCAATAGAGAGAGTACACGTAGGCCAACACACTGACCTGCTCAACGAGGGATTACGTCGTACAGACCCGTGTATATTGACCTACTGCACCCTGACATTGGTGTGCACTTAGCGTGGAATAACTGCAAGCACAACTTAAGAGGTTTCATCAAATACATTGTGAATTCATCTTAGCTTGACAGGTGGCTTCCTCAAATCCAGGTAATTGTGGATACAATACCCAACAATCTCCCCCTATTTGACGAAGCCAAAACCCTACTAGCTAAGATGAATAACACCAACCATATAATATAAACAACATTCAGAATTTAAATATGCAGCACAAGAGAATATAGGCAAACAGATCAAGACTTGAGTCATTCATAAATTCAAATACATATATATATATATATATATATATATATATATATATATATATATATATATATAATCTCAAGATTGTTCATATAATAAAAATAAACGTTAATTGTTCTTAAGAGAGAATGACAGGCTATAAATTTTTGAATATTTTTCTTTGGCTAAGTCATCCTTGAGTTTTTGAGCCAAATACTTCTTTCTTTGCATCTCCATATACTCTTTGGGCTTCGGATAATATCTGGGTGGAGGAGCTTTATCTGCCGCAGTATTGGTCCTGAAAAAGATGTTCTGTTTGGCTTCATACGTCTTATGCAGCTCCCACTCATGCTGGCTGTATACATCGTTCCGATTGATTTCTCCTTGTTCTTGTAGCCAGAATGTGTCCAAGATGATACTCTTTGAAACCGGACTCCACTTTTCATTTCTTACGTCCTCCTCCTTCAATCGGATTCTCTTTTCAGCTTGTGTTTCCTTGGATGTCCCTTCTTGAGATTTTCTCTTGTCTCTGGCTTTTGCTAGGGCTCCTTGGTCAAACATTGCCATCAGTTTTGCCTTTGAGGTGGCCCTAGCAGCCCTATGAGCATCAGCTTCACTTATAGGAGCTTCTTCAGCATTGGCTCCCTCATCAGCCGCAGTATAACTTTCAGGAGCATGAATACCCGCAGGATTTCCAGGCAAATCGACGCCTAACGCTTGTTGGAGCATCCACCAGCAACTGTCATAGACATATTGGTTTGACTGCTCAAAGTTTTTGATCATGATTTCTTGAAGCTCGACCATCTTAGCTATATATTCTTTCTCCCCCTTTTTGGCTTCGACTGCGATGGAGTTTGCATAAGAATGCAGTGACTCATCAATATGCGTTGTAGTCCTGGAGAATTCAGTGACCAAGGCTTGTTGATTGGTGTTGAGAGTTACCATATTGCCATCAAACTTTTGAATGTTATTTGCTACGACATGAGCATTTTGATTCACTACGGCGAGAGTATCGGTGTTCTTTTTCAATCCGTCCATAAGAAGAGTGACAGCTTGGTCGGCCGCTGTATACTTATCTTCAAACTTCTTTTCCATCACGTCCAATTTGTGATTGATTTCCACCATGTTCTTGAGCATGAGATTTTCAGATTTCGTAATCCTTTTCGACATTTTATTTTGAGCTTTCTCAAAAGATGCCTTAAGCTCATTCACTATGCCCTGAATGACATTCACGGTGTGAGTGGCTAGATCATCTCATAGTGGAAGATTCTAAGGCACTTCTTGGCCGTGCTCTTCAGCAGATGCACCTATAGAGCTGGACACGAGCACAGTCTCTAAGGGAGGAATACTTGCAGCATCTGTAGATTTCTCAGACTCCCCCTCCACTGGTGCACCAATGATCTCAGGAACGATCTCAGGAGCGTGCTTGTCAGATGGAACTTCAGTGATATCCTGAGTCTCCAACGCTTCCTGTCCCTCATTGCCTTCTTCCTCACCTTCATCATCCATGAGATCATTTTCATCAGCATCATCTTCCAACTCTTCGTCAGCAGTCTCCTCTACCGCACCTCCGGCTTCCAGATTATTCAGGTTCAGGGCCTCCTCATTCTCCGGCACAGCTTCACTTTCTTCTTGTATATTCGCCACTGCATCTCTGGCTATCTGGGAGATGTCAGATACAATATGAGCATCAGTGGGTAGAGGCTCCCCCTCAATTCCTGCAGTCAATGCATCAGGAATTTCACTGGGGATTACTACGGAATCCGCCACAGTGTCGTCCTCGGCTGGAGATGCGTCCTATTGTTCTACCACGGCAGCCTGCCCAATTCGCCTCTCCCATCTGTCAAAAACACTCGAGTCCATTTTCTTTAAGTAATGTAGAGGAACACCTTTACTCATGTCATACTTATCTCCATTCAACTGATTGAGATACAGACTGATGATTCAGCCAAAGCTCGGAGATCTAAGGGTGTCCTTTATCCTCTCAAAAAGCAATGCCCCCCAGTTGAATCTTTTCCTGCAGACAATTGCCACCAGGATCTTGAACATGTCTGCAGAGATGTGGTCATGAGAGCCCGACTTGCATATGAGTACCTTCCCAACGATGTCTGACAGAAGTTTCCCTTCTTCATTCATATCCTTTCGCTTTATCGACCGAGTTCCTCGAGCGAGACCACAGAATAATAGAGTCCTAGTTTTGTCTTCTTCCTCAAGATAATCCTCGTGCTCCAAGCTAGTGAGCTGCAAGTAGTGGGTCAGCTTGCTGGCAGACATCTTGATCTTTTCCCCGGCAACCTTGCTTTTGATAAGAGAGTCGTCATTCCGGAGTTTTGCGGTTGCAAAGAACTCCATCACTTCCTTGTCCAGGATTTTACAGGGATGCTCTAGTACGAATGAGAGTCCAGCCTCTTCAAGCATAAGGATGATGTTTCTGAATTCATCTGAGGCATGAGAGAACCCTGTTCGAACCAGCTCGCATCCAGTGACCAGCCCAGCGGTTGTCCTTGGAGCCATTGCACACCTAGGGAGAGAATCCCTACTCTACGCTTAATTAAAAGTCAAAAGTGAAGCGACACTAGTGATAACGTCCAAGTACGGGTGAGGATGAGGTTACCTAAAAGCGTAGACGGTAGTTAGTTGGTTGAAGATAATGGACACCCGATGAGTGCACGCGGAGAAATTCCTGGAAGGAAGAATCGAAACCGGGAGAGATCGGAACCGCGGAGAAATTCCTGGAAGGAAGAATCGGCGAGAGATCTTCGGTGAGCTTCCTGCGAGAGAGCTTCGGTGAGCGTCCTGCGGGATGTCGACGGAAGCCTTCACGATTCGGCGAGAGACCTTCGGGAAGAAGCTTCCGGGGATCTTGCGGGAAGGCGGAGGGCAATCAGCGAGAGTCCTGCAGATGTCGATCCCTGCTGTTGTCGACGAAAGAGGCGATCGGCGAGTTTAAAACGGATTTCCGTGAGAATGTGAAGAGTCGGCGGGAGACTGCGCGATATCGACGGGTTTTAAAAGGGATTTTAACGGGTTTCTGTTTGTCTAAGTTAATTTAAAAATCTTCTAAATATGCAAATACTTCTTAAAGCCAATCTATTTGGGGTTTGAACCGGCTTTTCCATACATTTCTTGATGGCAAGATTTCCAATGACATATCTTCGTTAGTTTTCAGTGAACTAATTTACGCCTGTAGATGTTAGATCTAGAGTCTACCAGTGGAATTACCGATAACTCTTTAAAGATGTATCTAAGGTTTATATTCACCGTGTTAACCTATCCTTAGATGTGCACAAATATATATATATATATATATATATATATATATATATATATATATATATATATATATATATATATATGTAAATGTCGATAGAAAATGACTCAAGTCTTGGGGCTGATGAAAAATATCTAGGATTATTAGAGTTATCATTTAGCCTCTCTGACTAAAACACACCAGGTGCTCGATGTGAGTATGCCCATATAGGTATCGCTGCTGTTATTCCAGATGCATGTTTCAATTCAGTCTTGAAACATCTACTGTCTAGTTCCCATCATATTTACGGGAACCTAGACTACCCTGCAAAAAGAATTACTTTACCTTAGGAACCCAAACCATATTGGGTCCTAGGTTCTTGTTAGTATAACCACTGGAATGCCTTCCCTCAGAAAACCTGTCAGGAAGACTACCTCTGCCCAGAAAATGTGGATAGGCCCTTTCCCTTGACACAGAGGGGTTATGCCAACAGTCTGTGGCAAAGTGTCCCACTTTGCCACAGCACCAACACGGGTGAATGTTGTATCGTCGTTTCTGAGCTGATCTAGTGACTGAGGTAGTCATGGTCCTAGGTCTAAACAGGATAGGGCATGATCTCCTCACAAAATTTCCTCTTCCACCGTGACACGTGGAAGGGTGCAAGGAATGCATGTTGCGAGCGTCATGAGGCCGGGGAGGTGGTGCCTTCCTTTCAGGCATCCCCATTCCTGAGGCCCCATGAAAACTTACAGCATGACTTCTAACCTCCCTGTCCTGTGACCTCGGGTGGTGAGAAGTGTTCTGTGAGCTGATACATGCAGATTCACACCGAGTTGAGGCAGTGGCAGTGAATACAAAGGGCTCAGAATGAGCCTTAGGTATTCTCTCATGGGTGGCAACGATGGCCCTTGCACTATGAGTGTCTCCACATGAGGACAGATCACCCTTACAGTGATCACGATTGTTCCTGTGATCATACCTGAAGGCATGATGAGTAGCCTTCCTGTTTGGAGTGGGGGGTCGGAATACCATTTCCCCATTTCTCCATGAATTGATAATTCTGGAGATCCACCCATTTTCTACCTTTCTCTTCATAGCATCAACCTTGGAAAAGTTAGCTACTATCCTTTTCTCATTCTCTAGAATACTCTCTAGAGCTGAGATTTTAGAGTCCTTGACCTTGTTGGATGCCAATTGGAGAACCAACAAGATCTTCAGTCGAGCAATCTATTGAGCTTGCTCCTCAGTAAGTAGGTTGCTTTTCTGAAGGGCAGGGAATCAGGATTTTCTGAAGGAAAGCAGTTCCTATCTTCAGAAACTTCAAGAGAGACGGGGCAAGATGAGGAAGTTACCTGCTCATCAGAGTCATTGTCACTAGCGGCAGTGACCGTTGTGTCATCCTCATCAGAACTGCTTTCCTCACTGGCTTCTTCAGTCTCTAACACGGACACTGGAGATCTGATGCTGTCCGATAGATCCTTGCCTTCATCTTCAGAGGCGAGGACCCCCACATAGGCTTCATCCTCTGGTTGACACCACATTCCAGCTTTCTCTGACCCCCCCATCAGCTCTGAGATCATCACCCACATAGATTTAGCTGACCCACATTTTTCCAATCTAGAGCGAGAAGCTCCAGACCAGATATCCATGATAATTTGACGAATCCTCTTGTCCAAATTAAATAATGAAAGTTCCGTCTCCGACATCTCAGCAATGCACTTGGGCACTTCGATAATCTTTCCAGAGTCGGAGGTCTTCATAGGAATAAAAGGACCCTCTTCCAGGATGAAAGATGCTCGAGGATCGATAGCATCCAAGTGATACCACACTCTCATCCTCCAGACGGGATAAAACTCCTTTGTGCATGTGGGGAGTCTTAGTGGCGATATCTCATGATCCAGCTCCATGCTTCTGACACTGGTGGCAGGATTCTACTCAAGGTGTAAACCTTTTTGATGAGTAACCTCCCTTTGATACCACTTGAAAGTCCACCTAGTGTCAGCTAACTTCACCTATAGGGGGGGGATTAGGTGACGTGCAGCGTTTTTACGGAATTTAAAATTGTACCTGCACAAGAAAACAAAACACCACAGCACAGAAGATACACAAGCAATTTATAGTGATTCCCCGATTTGGGTACATCCACTTTCCCCCTTCGACCTATCTCCTAACAAGGGACGACTCGGTCTCTTCACCAACAGGATTGAAATCCAATCCTTGCACTATCGGAAGGAACCCTTCCACACGTAGGAGTCAACACTCCCACAACACGGGTTGCACCCAACCCTTACAACTAGGAACCAACATTCCTTTACAACAAAAGTAAAACTAGAATGTACAAGAGATACAAACTACGTTTGGAGAGTAAGGTGTCCCTCTTCGTTGACGACATGTTTTTGAAGTCCACGAAGAGTCCACAACCCTAGATCTCTCTTGGAGAGAATCTCCCCGGAACCGGCGGCGGCAAGATGGGCGGCGGCTTGGTTCACGGCATCGGCGGCGACACGGCGTGCGACTGCTTTACTTTGGAGATCCAAACTTCGTAGCAAAGCTAGCTAGGTCTTCCAACGGTCACACTAGGATCAGTCGTCTCGATCGATTCGGACGGGGAAGGTTTTCCCGATCAACAAATCAAGAGACAAGAGATCTCCGGTTAGACACGTGAGATGCTAAGCTTAGCTAAGCTTCTATCGACCGGAGATCTGGAAGAAACCACGATCAAGACCGGCGATCAACTCTCTCAAGCGGCGACGGCGGCGGCGGAGCGGAACTCGCGATCTAGGTTACGTCGCGGCCCGTGTTTCGTCTTTTTCTCCGTGTCTCCACTGTTCAAAAATACCCGTGTATTTATACAGTGAAATACTCTTTTATGACCGTTATGGGTCCCACCAGAAGAAACCCTAGATCCGGTTCAAATAGTGCCAGCGGCAGAATCCGGTCCAGCTTTTTCCAGAAAATTGCCCAAGTCAAAATCGGCGAGAATAGAAGGTGATTCTCGACGAATCGGCGAGAATCAGTTAGTGATTCTCGACGATTCGTCGAGAATCACTAGTGATTCTCGCCGAATCACTTGATGATTCTCGCTGAATCACTTGTTGATTCTCGACGAATATTTCTTGGCCATGATCTGCTCAACGATGGGTTCGGCGAGAATCACTAGTGATTTTAGCCGAATCTTACTTGGCACCGTTTTGAGGTAGCCGGATAGAGTCGGCGAGAATCACTAATGATTCTCGACGATTCGGCGAGAATCACTAGTGATTCTCGCCGAATCGGCGAGAATCACTTGGTGATTCTCGTCGATTTATACTTAGACGATTTTTCGTCTATCCACCCAAGAGCTGCTCCTTGACCCATCCTTGCTCCTTATCTGCTCTTGCATAGTTACAGCCCTGTACTTGAAAGTAAGTGCACTCCAATAGAGAGAGTACATGTAGGCCAACACACTGACCTGCTCAACGAGGGATTACGTCGTACAGACCCGTGTATATTGACCTACTGCACCCTGACATTGGTGTGCACTTAGCGTGGAATAACTGCAAGCACAACTTAAGAGGTTTCATCAAATACATTGTGAATTCATCTTAGCTTGACAAGTGGCTTCCTCAAATCCAGGTAATTGTGGATACAATACCCAACATTCACAATGGTGTTCTTTCTGAGGAAGAAGTCTGATAACTTTAAGTGTTTGACAGACTTTCTCAAATGCATACAGATTGAGTTCAACACTCACATTGCCCTGATCAGAAGTGATCATGGGACAGAGTTTGATTCTCTTCTTATGCAAGAGTTCTGTGAAAGTGAAGGGATCATGCATACTTTCTCAGCACCTAGAACTCCTCAACAAAATGGGGTAGCTGAAAGGAAAAATAGAACTCTTATTAAATCTGTTACTACTTTGTTGTCAGATGCTCACCTTCCTCTATCCTTTTGGGAAGAGGCAGTGAATACCTCCAACTATGTGTTGAATAGAAGTTTAATACAAAAACTGAATGGCAAGACTCCCTATGAATTACTCAAAGGGAAGAAACCTAAAGTAGATTACTTTAGAATCTTTGGTTGTATTTGTTACATTCATAATAATGACAAGAGATACATAGCAAAATTTCAAGCTAAAGCTGATGAAGGAGTGTTTTTGGGATACTCCATGATCAGTAAAGCTTATAGTGTGTATAATAAATCAACTCTTAAAATTGAAGAATCTATTCATGTATCTTTTGATGAGACTAACATGTCATACAAGGAGAAAGAAATTTCTACCATAAGCTTTTTGCAGGTTCCACCACTCTGTGAGTCTATGGATGGACTGAGCCTTACCCAAGAGGTAGCAAACCATCCCACTCCACAGGATGCTGAAGATAGTGATGAGGAAAGTCAAGAGGAAGTGGCTGAACTTCCCCCAACAGTTAGTATCGCTCCCCAAGACGAATTAAATACTTAAGCTGTTGCTCAACCAACTCCACCAACTGATCTTGTCATACTTAGAGATCACCCCAGATCTCAAGTAATTGGAGACATCTCAGTAGGTGTACAGACAAGGCATCAACTCAACCAAGACTTGATGCATGCATGTTTTCTCTCTCAAATTGAACCTCTCACCATATATGAGGCAAAGCAAGATCCCCACTGCATCATTGCAATGCAAGAGGAACTCAATCAGTTTGAGAGATGTAGAGTTTGGGATTTGGTTCCAAGACCACATAACTACACAGTTATTGAAACTAAATGGGTCTACAGGAACAAGTTGGATGCTCAAGGCAACATAGTGAGGAACAAGGCAAGGCTTGTTGCTCAAGGCTACAGACAATAGGAAAGAATAGACTATGACCAAACCTTTGTCCCTGTTGCAAGGTTAGAGGCCATAAGGATATTCCTTGTCTACGCAGCTTACAAGAGATTCAAGGTTTACCAGATGGATGTCAAAAGTGCATTTCTGAATGGAATACTTCAAGAAGAGGTTTATGTAGAACAACCTCCAGGTTTTATCTCTCCTACTCAACCCTCTTTTGTTTTCAGATTGCATAAATCTCTCTATAGTTTAAAGCAAGCTCCAAGAGCTTGGTATGAGACCCTAGCAAGCTTTCTCTAAGAGCATGAATTTATAAGAGGAACCATAGATAAAACACTTCTCACTAGACATCATAAGGACCAAATTCTGTTAGTACAAATTTATGTGGATGACATTATTTTTGGGTCTACTGATCCCAAATTGTGGAAGAGGTTTGCTGACCTCATGCATTCTAAATTTGAGATGAGTAGCATGGGTGAGCTTTCCTACTTCCTTGGTCTCCAAGTGAAGCAGCTCCCAGATGGTATCTTCCTCTCCCAAGCTAAGAATGCTAAAGAGCTTATCAAAAAGTTTGGGATGTGTGATGCTTCAGGGATGAAAACCCATATGACGACAAATGCTGTTGTGGATTCTGATACTGTAGGGAAACCAGTGGATCAGAAAAATTATAGGGCAATTGTTGGATCCCTATTATACCTAAGAGCTAGCAGACCTGATATAATGTTTGTCATATGCCTTTGTGCTAGGTTCCAAGTGAACCCTAAAGAATCTCACCTTATTTTCCTAAAAAGAATTTTGAGATATATAAAGAGTTGCCCTAATTTAGGACTCTGGTATCCTGTAAAGTCAGAGTTTGAGTTAACTGGATACTCAGATGCTGATTATGCTGGATGTAGAGTGGACATGAAAAGTACCTCTGGAACATGGCAGTTCCTTGGTATGAGACTTGTCTCCTGGTTTTGTAAAAAGCAGACATCTGTGTCTACATCAACTGCAGAAGCAGAATACATGGCTGCTGGTAGTTGCTGTTCACAGATGCTATGGATACAAAACCAACTCTCAGATTATGGTGTCAACTTAAATAATTCAACTTTATTTTGTGATAATACTAGTGCTATTGCTATAGTACAGAGTTCAGTTCACCATTCTAGGACAAAACATATTGGAATAAGGCATCATTTCATTATAGATAATGTGGACAAAAAGAAAATTAACTTGATCCACATTCCTACTGATCTATAGAGAGCAGATATTTTCACCAAGCCAATGGGTGAGAAAACCCATCTATTCTTTATAAATCAACTGGGAATGATTGATGGAGAAGAGTTAACCTAGTTTCTGTCTACATTCGACGAATTTTCCAGAGTTCGTCGAACGGAGTTCGACGAATTAGGGAAAGTTTGAGAGATTCTCGTCGAACGGAGATCGACGAATTCTCTGTGTGAGGGAACAATTTTCGTCGACTAGAGATCGACGAACTTTGCTTCCGAAGACGCTTCGTCGAACAGAGGTCGGCGAACTATTTTTGATTCTTCTAGATGAGATCGACAAATTATCTGTCTATAATTTATTTCGTCGAGCTCAGTTCGAAGAATTTTTCTTTTTCGTGGAATGGAGTTTGTCGATTCATATTCTAAAAATCCTATATCTAGGTTTTTCTTCGACCTCCGTCCCGCGCTTTCAGTTCCCTTGCTCTTGATCGCTATTTTTCTCTGTGTTTTTTCTTCCAGGACATCAATGGCGATTCCCTCAGGTGCTTTGGTTGCAATGAAGTTTGACAGCAGTTTCGACATGGACTTTGAGTCATTTCAACATTCTGACCCCATCTTTCTATACATCTTAGAACTACTGGAAGAAATCAGTTTAAAGGATTTTATGACCAGGCGCATTAAACTTCATAGAACGGAGATACGAGAATGGGTATATACATCTACAGTGTCTGAAGAAGATGCTTTGACCGGCAATATAGGGAACACTACTGTTTCCCTCTATCCCGCAGTTCTCACTGAAATATTTGGATTAGTGAATGGAGAAGACAATCTGGAAATGGATTCTGAGGAATTCAATGACATGATGAAATTAATGGGTTTCTCTAGGAACAACCCTAATAAGTTGTTGAAAAAGCAATTATCTGCAACCTACCAATTTCTGCAGACATTACGGGAAAGATTCTGATGGCCAAGCACTCTGCTCATGACTATATCACCCGTCACCAATTTCTGATAATGTGTGTAGTAGTGAATAAGTGACTGCTTGATTGGAGTAAGGTAATCTTTCACTTGATCAAGAAGAAGAACAACAAGAAGGAAGTCTGCTTTGGCAGAATATTGGGTATATTCCTCAAAGAGAAGGCTGCTGGATGTATGGTCTCCCCGACCATATCCATAAATGCCAGCAAGCGCCTCACTTGCGCTCCGTTTGGCAGGTGGGAGAGGACCATCTCCAAGCCCTCAAAGGCTTCTTCCTCTACCCTCCAAACTTCAGAGAGCACAAGGGTTGTAAAGGCCTCTCCCCACACTGTTGAAGAGGTTCCTCCATCCCAACCATCTCTTCCAGCACCTCTTCCTCCAAAGAAGCCTCCTCATGTACCTACCCCTCCTTCATCTCCACCACTTGACCTGACAAACATTCCATCTCCACCTCCATCTTCCCCCTTTCAAGTTGATCATCAACCCACTCCTCCAGCTTCCCCTCAGGACATTCTTATTCCTACACCTCCTCAGTCCCCTCTTCCTCCACACTTATCCACCATTCCATCTTACATTATACCATCAGATACAATCTTACAAGATGCCCCAACTCCATCTGTTATTCCTCCTCCCATTCCTTCCCCTTCCCCATTTGATCCATCTACCCTCATTTCTTTGCTCACACCTCTTATTAAATCTTTGATCCAGAGGCCATTACACCTCTTGTGACCTCCATCAATTCTTTATCTACCCAAATCTCTCTTCTATCTGCTGTCCCCTCTTCATCTAGGGGCCGGGCTCCAGCTATTCCTGAACCCAGGCAGGGGGAGATGCTCTGTGATGAAGTTGCAGCAGATATAGATACAGCAGTAGCTGCAGCGGTCACAGTAGTTCCCTCTCCAGCAGATTCAGATTCAGCTGAGGATACACCTATTTTGACAGACTTTGATGCTGAGATGTCTGAGTTAATTCACTTTATGGATACTAACATTGATCTGGATGAGTCAGTTGCTCAAATAACCCATGTTGGTGATTTCTATTTAAATCCCACAGTGAATTTATCAGTTTTTTTGAGTAGTTTTGACACTGTACATATGCAATTCCCTCCAGCAGATTTCTCTAAGCCTTATTTGGCTATGGTACCTTATACCTCTCCAGCCAGTCCAACAGTTGCCAAGAAACTCTGTGATAATTTTGCTCTCTCAGCTTCAGCCTCCTTCTCAGCTTCCAGCCCAGAGGTCATTCCAGAAGATACTCTAGTGCTAGTTTCAGCACCAGACTTTATTATGGATGACTCTCCAATGCCTACTCTAGATGAGCTTATTCAGGCAGACATTGAAGAAGAGAATAAGGTAGTAGCTGATAGCTCTGTCACTTCTGTTTCTGATTCTTGTACAAATATTTCTTCTCTTGTTGCTGATACCCCTATTCCTGAACCTTCTGCCCCTCCTCCAGCAAAGGTTGTTGTTTCTGATAAAGCATTAAAAGCTTTGGATGCATTGTATGATACCACTCAGGATTCAGAATCTGATGATGATGATATTGATTCTGATGACGATGCAGCTAGTACGAAAAAGAGATTGTTGGCAAAGAAAAGAAAGGCTGCTCCTCCTCCCAAGCCAAATCCCACTGCAAACACTCCCTATTATATTCTGCACAATGTGACTCCATATAAGGGAATGCCAGCATGGATGTCGCTCTCCAAAAACCAGCAGAAAGATAGAAAGAGAAGAAGGAGATACTCCTCTCCTCCAGTACACAGATACAGGAAGGATCCTCCTCCTCCTCCTCCAGCAGATGGTGCCAGTGGCTCTAGCTCCCAGAGATCTGCCCCAATGCAAGCTTATCAGAGACACTCAGGGAGATCTTCTCGAACCAGCCAGCAGAGTCCATCCTCCTCAGGTAGTCCACATAAGCAGCAACAACAAAGTTCTAAAGTACAAAAAGCTGAAAGCCCAAAGAAGCCAGACACCCCTCCAATTCCTTTTGAAAATCCAGAGACTGCTAATACAACAAGAATGGCTAGATACCAAGAGCTGATTTGTCTATCCTTGATAAATAAAGCCAAAGCAGAAGGAAAAGATATTTCTGGTCTTTCAACTATGTCAAATTATAGAAAGGAAGAGATGAAAATATTTGACAAAGGTAACAAATTATTTAATGTTGATGATTACATGAAACTTCACCCAGAAGCAGTTGTCCCTAGGGCTACATCATTAAAAATTATTGGGGCAGCTGATATGACCATGGCAGTGGCTCAAGCTCAAAATCCTAACAGAGAAATCATTTTCAAGAAGCCAGGAGAAAAGATTGCAGAAGACAAACCTCAGCAGAAGAAGCTAAAGAACTAATTTTTCTTGTTGATTCATTTATGTCTGCTATTTGTTTTTAAAATGTGCTATCTGTTAAACAAAGCTGTGTGTATATAGATATCTGTTGCATGTGTCATAATTCTCTGCCAGATAAATTTCTTTTCTTGCTTTGTTTTTCTATCTTGAGTCTCTGTTAGTGACCTTACCCAAATATGGCGAGATTGTTTGATCCCTAGTTGATTTGGGCTAGGTTCATTAACTTAGGTTGTGACCCATCATGTATAGCCAGGGTCAATTTGTGTCCTAGAGGCTAGGTTAAGTCCTTAGGCCCAACTCTAGATGGACCAGCTTTCTACAAGACCCTCAGAGACTCCAGACTCACAAGTTTTTCAAGGCTAAGTAAAGTGAGTTCGACGTTCGTCGAACTCAGCTCGACGAAAGGAGTTCTTCGCTCGACGATCGTGAGACAATTCGTAGTGCTGCGCTCGACGATCTATGTTCTCTGTTCGACGAAATCTCAGGTTCTACTTCAAGCCAAAGTCAGGAGGACTTCAAAATTTTCTAAGTCCAGCTTCATGCTTCGGTCGACGAACTATATTCTGAGCTCGTCAAACTTGGACCTCAAGTTCACAGATTCTTAGGTCCATGAAGTCAGCTTCTCAGGACGACGAATGCTATTCTCTACTCGACGATTTCTGGACTCAAAGAATCTGTGTCGACACTTAGGGTTTGTGTCGACACCAGTTAACTTGTGTCTACACCAGGATTTCAGTCGACACTAACTTGTGTCGACACCATGATTTAAGTCGACACCAGCTTCTGTCAACACCAGAGGATTTGTGTCGACACCAAGATCAATCTGTCGACACCAATTTATGTCGACACAGTATTTCAGCAGATGCAGGATATTTTGTCTAAGTCCAGAACTTTTCTCAGGTCGACAAATTTGATTCTTAGCTCGACGAATGAAGAATGTATTTTAGATGAATGAAGATTGTCTGATCGACGAACTCTATCAAGCTCAGCTCGATGAACTGAAGCTCAGCTCAGCGAACTCAAGTTCAGCTCGATGAATTGTGCTCTTTGTTCGACGAATCCATATTAGGTTTTCTTCAAGGTTCCCATCCCGTTTCTTGGCGCTGAGTCTTGAACATTTAATGCCAGATCTTCTCGGAATGTTACCGTTAGAACGTGCATTGACTATGGACGATCTCATGCCATTTTTCCATGAGACAGTTAGGAAAGTCATTGAATGCTGATTCTTTCCAAGGCCGACTGTAATTACTGCTCGACATTCAAAAGTTTGAACAATTCTTCAGTCAGTTACACACAAATAGATAGATACACAGAAAACAAATACACAGTAAAAAAAATAGAATCAAGTAGAGTTCAAGAATCACAATACAGCAAATAATCTGATAGATTTTCTGAAGATTGCAGAAGAACAAAACATTCTCAAATCTAAAGTTCTTGACTGCAATCAGCCTTGACCAGAGAACTTTTTAAGAAGAAAGACGAACAACTAAATTCAATCAAGAGTCTTCTTCTCTCTATTTACAGGATAACTTCAAAGGACTACAATCAAACAATCTGTCAAAGAAGTTCCTGAAGCAGTTCTAGTCCAGGCATTCCAGGTCATTGAAGGCTTATCACCCTGAAGCAGTGCTCCAGCTTTCCTGACCAATTCAAAATCTCAGGGTGAGCAAGTGCTGCTACATCAATTCACAAGTCTTCTCGCTGACTGTTGACAGAGAAGACACTATCACCCTCTCTCTTATTCCTGTACAGGGTTTTAAATCCCTTCAAAATTATTCTAGTTGCAACTCTCCTTCCAAAAGACTTGAAGGTTTGGTTTTTGGGGACCTGATCAAAACCCATTGGTGCCCAGGATACCAGATCAACTCATCCTACAGTGGATTTCTACCTAGGGTGGTAGAAGAGTGGATGTACCCAGATTGATTGTGGAATCACTATAGCTCCTTGTGTCTTCTGGTTGCTTATTTTCTTTTGTTTTCTGGCTGTAGTTTGTGATTGTTCTGTGATTGCTTTTTGTTTAGTTAGTTGTTGTTTTTACTTTATGTTATTTGCTTCCCTGTTCACTTAGGTATACAACAACAGTTGTAAAAAGTTTTTAGCAAGCACCATACTCTATTCGCCCCCCCCCCCCACCCTCTAGAGGATATCAGATATAACCTGCACTTTCAATGTCTATATCCGTTCTCGATTACGGACTCTACATGTACATAATGGGGACTATTCATGTCTACCCGAAGGAACGCCTCAAACTCACCGCAAACTCGCGAGAGCGGGATTCTCTATGCAAAAGAAGTAGAGCTTCACATGCTCAAATAGAGAATCGTTACCCTAACGTTCTTCCTTGGCGCCATGGAAATGTAAGCGGATGAAAAGCACCGCACTCTCTTTGCCTCCGTAGATCCGAATTCGGTTGACGATTTGGAGCTCCAAAGCTCCGCCGGTGACCGGATCTAGGCTTCTTCTTCCTCCTTTGCTCTCCCCTCTCTCTTGACTTAGAAAGAGAAGCACTCAATTGAAATGAGGGTTTCAAAGGCCCAATACCGAGTATATCCCAGTAGGAACAACCCCCAACCATCGGATGCCAAAATAATTAAACGAATGGCTACGATTTGTAGCTGAAAAGTAAAACCTGGGTCGAACACGGCCTGCGACACGCCCGTGTCCAGGGCTGTGTCCCTCATTCGCCGTCAAAATCAACGCATTACGAAAATTACACGGGTCCTGACACGGCCGTGTTTAACCTGAAATGCCCGTGTTCCAACTGACACGGTCGTGTGGTTGGTCGTGTGCCCCCATTGACACAGCCACGAAAACAAGCCGAGAGTCACACGGGTCATGGACATGACTGTGTCCTATTTCACACGCCCGTGTCAAACCCGAACACGCCTGGGATCCAGGCCGTGTTCACTGTCTCGACACTTCGTCGAGCGAATTTTGTCGACCACCCGACACGGCCTTGGACACGTCCGTGTCCTAGGCCGTGTTCCGTGTCTCGACATAATATCGAGCGAAAATCGTCGACTTCCCTGGAAGATCGTCGACACGAGCTCGACACGCCCTGTGACACGCCCGTGTCGCAGGCCGTGTGCTCCCTGCCAAATTTCAGATTTGGCAAAAAATGCCTCCCGTCGCTTTTTTGAGTTTTGGGGCGTTACACATGGGGTGTCAAATGCACGATGGTGCTAGCACTCGCCGCCTCACTATGTCCTAGGCAAGTGCGAGCCCTAAAATGGCCCACTTGCTAACTTCCTGTAGAGCTCCCTGGGCTAGTGTGTGTAACATCCCATTTTCAATTAGGCCCCTCAACTTAGATTGTGTTAGACATGTGGTGTTAAGAGTTTTAGCTAGGTTTGACCCTTGAATGTGGGGTGTAGCCATGTGGGGCCCACTATAAGGTCCAAGTCAAACTAGGTCAAACTAGCCTAAATAGGAACCCTAGCCACACCATGACCTCCACCACATTGCCCTAACCCTAAGAACAAACTAAGTGAACCCTAAAGCATGCCAATAGGTCACCCATTGACCTAATTTGACCAAGTAAACCCTAAACCTTAAATTAGTCAAACCCGCAACTAAAGGCCCAAATAGTCCAAATGGGCCACCACCATGGCCCAACCCAAGTTGGGTGGTGTCATAGGGTCCATGACCTTCAAGTGGGGTCAGCCCACTCATCAAGTTGACCAAGTCAACCCTAAAAGTAAACAAAGTCAAACTTGAGGCCTAAAGGAAGAAAGAGTGAACCAAGCCCACTCCCAATGGGCAAAGGCCACCAACCTTGGCCCATGACCAGCTCAAGTGTCAAAGAACAGCCCTACCCCTCTGGATTTGGAGACAGAGTGCATGCATGGGGCATTTTGGAGAATTCACCCAAAAAGAGGAAAGAGAAGGTGGAATTAAGAGGAGGAGGCCACTTGGCCTTGGTGTAACACTTCACCTGTAATGACTGTATAATATGGTTCTAGCCGGGGCCCCACAACATACAAACGCCACAACTTCAGTATTAAAAGTTGATATAACTATCCAAACTCAAAACTCATAACACAAACAGCGGAAATAACAAGCAAGACTAGAAGTTATCCACGCCTACAAGAGTAACAAAATGGCCTTATGGCCTTACAACAAGAGTGAGTCCAAACTCAAATAATACAACATCATAAAAGTGAATAAGCACTCCTAGTCTACCTCGGCATGCAAGCCGATCAACATGAGCATAAAACGTACAATGCCATAAAAGTGGAGCCATAGCAAAAGTTAACACTTCATGAGGCTTAGGCCTTTCTGGCCGGCGAGCTAGCTCCTTCTTGCGATCCTTGCCCAGTAAAAATTATTAGTAACGTGGATCAGCAAAGACTGACCTCAAACTGTGTAACAAATACATCTCCTCCCGGCCGCCCCTAACGGATCCCGGGGTACTCCTCCAACCTGCAAGTTAGCACTTCATATGCAATAATCATAAGCAAGAAAAACAACTAAGGAAACAGGCTTGGATGTCTCAAACATCATACATGTTCTCTACTGTTGAGCATATAATAATAGGACCTACTATGCAACTTGAATGCAACACCCAGGCTTCAACCAAGGCACCCTATAGCGTATGCATCTAGCACAACATCACATCATTTGGGTACTCATCATTTCCCCATTGGTATAAAGCCGCAAACAAAAGGGGAACCATAATCCCCAACGACATACAAGCCGCCACACGGAACTTTTGCCAAGGCCCCACCCGCTTACGGTCGCAGACCCGGGCTTGCCCGCAAACACTGACTTCTCATGTTAGGATTCCGTCCAACACACTAGCCGATTCTAAGAACCCTTGCTGGACCCCACCCGCTCATGACCTCATTGCCGGGCTTACCCCATGCTCGGCTTCTTGTCAGTCTCACAAAAGGGGACTAGTCTCGCCGGGACACTATCCACACATGACTTGCACATCATGGGATAGCCAGCCGACCACAGAGACACAACCACGCCCTGGCACATCACAAAACAATACAATTCCTCCATAATCCCTCATTCGTACTGCAGCGTTCCTGCGCACCAAGGAAACCATCTACCACCCATGCGGAGCTAACCTTGTTCACGAGGGAAACCATCTACCGCCAATGAGGAGCTAACCTTGTCCGGTACCGGCCACACGTACTCACGCAAGATAAAGGGAAGAACATCACAAACATCACAAACAACACAAATGGCCTCTTGCCGCAACGAATCTCTACGAATCCTTAAACATCGTATGGAACATCACCGAGTCGGACTAACGGTCGTGACTATGTGTAACGCCCCGGATTTTTTTTGATTACGTACGCATGATGGGCGTTACGTTGCTTTTGACTGTAGTTTGAGCATGGTTTTTCCCGCGGGCTTGCGAGTGGCTGTTTTGGTTGCCGAGTTGCACGATTCCCCAGCAAACCGGAGTCCAAATGAGGGACTCGGTGAGGCCTCTTAGGGAATGCTTCCACTTTTTCGCGCCCGGGAATGTTGCTCAACATAAGTTGCTAGTTCAGGAAACAAAAAAAAGGGTAAAAAGTTCTTAAGGCAAAAATGATCTAGGACGACACAGAAACATTTTTCAAAAACAGGAATTTTTTTGGGGTGACACGGCCTGGGACACGGTGTGTCCCAGGGCGTGTCAGTGGACACGGCCTGCGACACGGCCGTGTCGTAGGGCGTGTCTAGGTTGTGTCGACGATCGGGCTTTGTCTCGACGAATTTTTTTGCTCGACGATGTGTTGAGAGGAGGCACACGGCCCAGGACACGGGCGTGTCGAGGGCCGTGTCGTGTGCTCGACGACTTTTACTCAACGATCGTCGAGTGTCGAGATGTGGGTGTCGAGTGTCGAGACATTGCACACGGCCTGTGACACGGGCGTGTCACAGGGCGTGTGGATTTCGACAGGGCGTGTCTTTGTGCCGTGTTGGAGCACACGGCCTGGGACACGGGCGTGTCATAGCCGTGTGAAGTCTCGGGATGTTTGGGATTTTTTTTTCACCAGGCACACGGCCACAGACACGGGCATGTCTGAGGGCGTGTTGGTGACACGGCCCATGACACGGGCGTGTCCCATGGGCGTGTCACTGTTTGGATAAGTCGGTTGACCACCGCTTGAGGCACACGGCCTGGCACACAACGGCCGTGTCAGAGGCCGTGTTCGAGTCCAATTTAGTGTTTTTGGCCGAATCGTGGCCGTCCATTCCTTCAGCTGGGATCCAGGGCTGAAGCCTCTTCTTCTTTTTTCTTAAAGGCCGAAATCAGAGCAAGGATTCCTCCTTCTCATTTTCATATTCTTCTTCATCTTCTTCATTCTCAAAGAGAAAGCAAGAGAGCAAGGGAGCAAGCAAGGCAAGGAAAGAGGAGAGCAGCCGTCGCGGCATCGTCTCGGTTCAGGCAAGCGGTTTCTCCACCCTTGCCAATCTTCATTCTGATTCATTTTCCATTTCCTAGCTTTAGATCTTGTGTTGAATTCTTCCTTATTAGCCTTAGTAATACTCTTTCAATTCCCCTATGCTTAGTTGTTCTTCTGATTCAAATTATGATCAATCCTCTTGTTTGTTTTATCAAAGGTCCCTATGCTAATTTGATATATGTAGCTAAGTCCTTATGCTAATTTTCTATGCTAATTCCCTATGCTAAATGACTTTGCTCTCCCATGTTTAATTTTGTTTGGTTATCAAGTTTATGCTAGGTTAATTCATGTAGTTTTTGTTCCTATGATTCATGTAGTTCATATTCATGTAACCTATCGAGTGGAAGTGATTTTTCCTTGGTCAATTCACACTCTATCATGTGATTTTATTTTGATACAAAGCTGTGATTTTTATGGGATGAAGGCATCAAACGCTACTTGGCAATTGGTAGTCGTGTGTAAGGGCGATGAAAGGAGCGTGTTACCTTGGGTTATGGGGCGTTTTTGCGAGGCGAATTTGTGAACCATGGCAGGAGCGTTTGTGTGAGAATTTGTGCAAGGGGTGTGTGGTTTCAGCCTGTGGCCACCCGGTTTTGTTTTTGTGGTTAGAGAGACCACTTGGGCCCGATTTGGGCTGGTTTGTTTTGGTGCGTTCCACTTAGGGCCGCCAACCGGTAAGACCCTTGCGAAATTAGACTTAACCGCTGCTTATGCTTCACTAGTATAGTAGTTTCTTGTACTCCGAATGATGGAATGGACAGGTGTTTTGCCTTTTGCTCCTACGGTTTGAGCAGGACTTGATGAACTTGTACGCACTTGGTGCGTTTGGCATGTGTTTTGGTGCATTTTCCACTTGTTTTCTTCACTTATATGATGTTAAAATTCAACAACCCGCAGACGCCCCCTTGGATACCCTGTTGAAAACTCAACAACCGAAGGAGAATACGCCACTTATAATGTTGAAAGTCTTCCGACCGTGGAGTTAGCAGGGTTATCTCAACAAAGCAGTAACAACCAGCAACACATGCAGGCACAAGCTTCTTTATTGATCAAGAGCAAACTTCTTTACAAGGCGAGACATACATGGCGAGACATGCTTCACCAAACCAACACCAGGAGAGCAGAGACAGTTACAAAGACAAGAAAAAAAAACAAGCCGCGCAGACTCAATCAACAAGCCGCCGCCTACTGCTGTGGAGTCCGCTCAGTCTGCCAGGTCGCCAGACCGCAACCCAAGCCGCGCGGACTCACCCTTGTTCCAATGCTTAGCTCTTCACCGCCGGTCTGCACACCGCCAGACCGCACAAGCTGCGTCACCGAAAGGAACAGTCCGCCTGAAACAGGCGACTTCCTGAACCCCGAACCAAGTCGCCAAGAGAAGACCGCCTGGTCGCTATCCGCGACCTGCTGTTTACCGCCTGTTGCTTAACCGCAGAGTCCGCACTGTCCCTGACCGCAATCAGAGCCAAGTCCTGGCTTTCCAGCGCTATCCGCACAACCTGCACAGCACAACCGGGTCAACTCTCAATCCGCGCGGACATAAAGTCCAGACCGCAGCAACTTACGCGAGCTCAATTACTATTCACTTACTTCGGTCTAGGTTTCTTTTCCTGATGTGACATGGGTCCTATTTATAGGCACGATGTTGAGTATGGTCACCACCCTAGCCGATAGGATCACCGCCACAATCCGCAGGTAGAACAAGTGTGTCTGCTCAGCCCGCACACACACTTCCAGTTCGCCGCTCCTGTGCAGATAGCCAGTCAGCTCCAGCTTCTCCAAGGCCGGACTCCAATATCCAGTCCGCCTTGCCGCCAGAGACCAAGCCAGGACCACCACAGCCGGACTCCACAACAGCCGTGTCCGCCATTCTGCGGACAAGGCATCAGCCCGCAAAACCCGAGCCCCGCAGCCTCGCCATCAAGGCACCTGCCGGACTCAGCGGACACCCGGCTACCGCCGCATATCCCAAGTCCATTACTCATTGCAAGGCACTTCCGGACTTAGCGGACACGCCAATCCAGTCCGCTAACAGCAGACTCCAGTCCGCAACTCCTGAGTCCATTACCTCGTCACAAGGCTAAACCGGACTCAGCGGACTCCGGCTCCAGTCCGCACGCTCCTGCACAAGCAATTCTCCAGTCCGCATTTCCCCAAGCTAGCAAACAAGGCAACTGCACTTCTACTACGCTTGGCACTGAGAAAACCAGCCGCGCTCCACTGCGCGATCTCCCCGACTGAGCCATCCTGACTTGGGTCAATTCCCACCAAGTCCAGTCCGCTGGCCACAAGGGCCAGTCCGCACTTACTGGGCGGACACTGGATCTAGCCCGCCATAACCGGCGACCTCCAGTTTTCTGTCCGCTGCTGACCGGCGGTCTCTCTGCGGCTTCCACTTGCCGCTTCACTAGAGCAAGACCAAGGCAACTGCCAAACCGGTCTGCCGAGCTCCAGTTCTTCAGTCCGCTTCATGCCGGACTCCGCGGATAACATTGCTATCCGCCTGGTTACTTCCTGGGAGTCAAACGCCTGCTGAGCATACACTGGCCTGTCAGACCGCCGCTGCTATCCGCGCAGTCCGCGCGAACAGACCGCCCAGGCCGCCACAGAGCAAACCGCCTGCAACATCCCGCCGACCTAGCAGTCCGCCAACCCATTCCGCGTAGTCCGCGCGGATAGGTTCCCCAAGCCTTCCATTCACCCACTTTCACTTCACAGAATTCACACTCCCCCTTGAAGTGAGAAGTGGTGAATACTCCAGCAGCTCCCGTAACCTTGCACCTGGTCCTTCCGATAGCATCTATGAAGAGATGTCCAAGACATAGTCCCTCGCCCCGCATATCATGGACCATGAGGGAGCCCTCCAGCATCTCCAAAAGGAGCCATGCTTCCCTCTGCCTTCTTCAGCTTCAACCTCCACTCTTGCATCACAGAGTATCACCAACTTCCTTGGACACTGAAGTCCAAGCCTTGTTGCCTCTGAGAAAGTCACCTCTTCAGACTTGGTGTTAATCACCTCCTTGATTCTAGCGGGGTCATCACAGCCAGAAGACCTTGCTCGACCTGAGGGCTAACAAGGAAACACGGGACCAGTCCCCGTGTTCCCTTCACAATATCGAGCTGGTGGCTTACTGATCCTCTTCGATCTTCGAAGAACCTGATCATGGCTAACCATCTCCGCTGCTATTGAACCAGCTCCGTTCCCGGGCAAACCCGGAATAATGCTCCCTTTGCTCCCTGAACAAGACGCCTCCTTACTGGAACGAAAAGCACCTGGAGCAACGCTCCCCCTGCTACCTGAACCAGAAGACTCCCCTCTTGAACAAGAACACCTGGAACATCGCTCCCCTTGCTTCCTGAACCGGAAGCCACCGCCTTCGAGCCAGAAGGTCCTGGAGCATCGCTCCCCCCTTCTTCCCGACTCTGACGCCTTTGCCCCGGAGCTAGAACAATCTGAGCACCTGGTGACTCAGGCAACTCCACTTCCTTAGCAGCAGCCTCCTTCAGCCCACCATCTGACCTGCTTATCTCTAGCTCCACATAAGAGCTACCCCAATACGGCGTCAACTCATCAAAGACAATGTCTCATCGATACTATGAGTTTCTTCTTCGTCGCAGGATCCATACACCTCCATCTTCTTCTCTGCTCATCATACCCAACAAAGACTAGCTTTGTCTTGAGAGCACCGGAGTGTGTATATAGCAGGTAGATCCAAACACCCGAAGGTGCTTCACTGAGGCTTCACTCCGAACATCAGCTCATAAGGAGTCTTTATTATGATCGGACTAAGAGGCATCCGATTGATGACATGAGCAGCACTGGCTATTCCCTCCGCCCATAGAGCCTTCGGAACGCCTTTACTCGAAGCCAACACTTGCAGGTCTCCGTTAACAACGGATCATCCGAGCTGCAATACTACCCTGTTTTGAAGTATGTCCACAAGAAAGCTCCATCCGGATCCCTTGCTTCCTGCAAAAGCGTGAGAACTCGGTTGAGGCAAACTCACCACCGAAACTTGTCCTCAACAACTTGATCCTCCGGCCAAGCTGGCCTTCGACAAGCTTCTTGAACTCCACAAACAAGCGTACCATTTTGGACTTCTTCTTCATAAAGTATACCCAAGTATACCCAGAATAGTCATCAACCAATATCAGCATGAACCTGCTGCCTCCAAGACTGGCCGTGACGGTCGGTCCCACCAGAGCACAATGGACAACCGCCAATGGTGCATTACTCCTGGATTGTGCTTTGTCAACCATGAAGCGATAGGCTCCACTCTCCTGACATCCCGCACACCCCCGACCATCGCCATAGGATGACAATCTAGGCAAGCCTCTTACGAGTCTTCTTTCGCCATTGCTTTCAGCTTGTCCATCTACATGCCCCAGTCTTTCATGCCAGATAGCAGCACTATCCTTGGCATCCAGCCGATCAGATTTAGAACTAGTTGAAGTCCCAACTACGTTCTTCTCCTTCCTCCCTACCTGAGCAACGTTCGCCGAGAGCAAGGTAACCTTGCACTCCTTCCGAAGATGACCTTGCTGCTTGCATTTATAGCACCGTGGTCCTTCCTTCCTCTTCCTATCACGCCTAGGAGAAACACTCCTTTCTTCCTGATATGAAGTAGAGGGACCATCATCCGCAGCAACCTTCACCTCCTTCCTGAACAACCCACAAGGGAAGTCCAGACCTCCGCAGCTGACCGACATCCACTGATGTGGTCCAAGAGATCCGATGAGATCACCTGCTTGAGAATAGACTCCGCTTTCGCATTTGCCTCCTTCCAAGCTCTCATCGCCTCAGCATTGCCAGCAGTATCCTCTTGTCTTCCTGCTCCGCATACAACCTCCCAAAGGTCCTCGCCAAGAAGAAAGCTCTTCATACAGGACTTCCACCGTTCACAGTTCGCCTCTGTAAGAGATCAATACCAGACAACTTGCATCCTCCACTGCCATGGTTCTACCACTGGTTTCCTCTTCGAAGAGCAACTACTTCCATTGAGCACTGCTTGACCACTCAACAACCTCCCTCTGATACCATGTTAAAATTCAACAACCCGCAGACGCCCCCTGGATACCCTGTTGAAAACTCAACAAACCGAAGGGAATACGCCCACTTATAATGTTGAAAGTCTTCCCCCGGACGTGGAGTTAGCAGGGGTTATCTCAACAAAGCATAACAACCAGCAACACATGCAGCACAAGCTTCTTTATTGATCAAGAGCAAACTTCTTTACAAGGCGAGACATACATGGCGAGACATGCTTCACCAAAACCAACACCGGGAGAGCAGAGACAGTTACAAAGACAAGAACAAAAAACAAGCCGCGCGGACTCAATCAACAAGCCGCCGCCTACTGCTGTGGAGTCCGCTCAGTCCGCCAGGTCACCAGACCGCAACCCAAGCCGCGCGGACTCACCCTTGTTCCAATGCTTAGCTCTTCACGCCGGCCGTCTGCACACACCGCCAGACCGCACAAGCTGCGTCACCGAAAGGAACAGTCCGCCTGAAACAGGCGACTTCCTGAACCCGAACCAAGTCGCCAAAGAGAAGACCGCCTGGTCGCTATCCGCGACCTGCTGTTTACCGCCTGTTGCTTAACCGCAGAGTCCGCACTGTCTCTGACCGCAATCAGAGCCAAGTCCTGGCTTTCCAGCGCTATCCGCACAACCTGCACAGCACAACCGAGTCAACTCTCAATCCGCGCGGACACAAAGTCCAGACCGCAGCAACTTACGCGAGCTCAATTACTGTTCACTTACTTCGGTCTAGGTTTCTTTTCCTGATGTGACATGGGTCCTATTTATAGGCACGATGATGAGTATGGTCACCACCCTAGCCGATAGGATCACTGCCACAATCCGCAGCTAGAACAAGTGTGTCCGCTCAGCCCGCGGACACACCTTCCAGTTCGCCGCTCCTGTGCAGATAGCCAGTCCGCTCCAGCTTCTCCAAGGCCGGACTCCAATATCCAGTCCGCCTTGCCGCCAGAGACCAAGCCAGGACCACCACAGCCGGACTCCACAACAGCCGTGTCCGCCATTCTGCGGACAAGGCATCAGCCCGCAAAACCCGAGCCCGCAGCCTCGCCATCAGGCACCTGCCGGACTCAGCGGACACCTCGCTACCGTCCGCATATCCCAAGTCCTTACCTCATTGCCAAGCACTTCCGACTTAGCGGACACGCCAATCCAGTCCGCTAACAGCAGACTCCAGTCCGCAACTCCTGAGTCCATTACCTCGTCACAAGGCTAAACCGGACTCAGCGGACTCCGGCTCCAGTCCGCACGCTCCTGCACAAGCAATCTCCAGTCCGCATTTCCCCAAGCTAGCAAACAAGGCAACTGCACTTCTACTACGCTTGGCGGACTGAGAAACCAGCCCGCGCTCCACTGCGTGATCTCCCCGGACTGAGCCATCCTGGACTTGTTCAATCCCACCAATTCCAGTCCGCTGGCCATAAGGGCCAGTCCGCACTTACTGGCGGACACTGGATCTAGCCCCGCCATACCGAGCGACCTCCAGTTTCTGTCCGCGCTGACCGGCGGTCTCCGCGGCTTCCACTTGCCGCTTCACTAGAGCAGACCAAGGCAACTGCCAAACCAGTCTGCCGAGCTCCAGTTCTTCAGTCCGCTTCATGCCGGACTCCGCGGATAACATTGCTATCCGCCCGGTTACTTCCTGGGAGTCAAACGCCTGCTGAGCATACACTGGCCTGTCAGACCGCCGCTGCTGTCCGCGTAGTCCGCGCGAACAGACCGCCCAGGCCTCCACAGAGCAAACCGCCTGCAACATCCCTGCCGACCTAGCAGTCCGCCAACCCAGTCCGCGTAGTCCGCGCGGATAGGATTCCCAAGCCTTCCATTCACCCACTTTCACTTCACAGAATTCAACATATGAAACATTGCTACGGGGTCGGTAAGCCCCTTCATGATACTGCTCTTCTTTTTGTTGTATCTTCGAGGATTGCTGAGGTATTCTTTCTTGAATGCCTCAGGTGCAGGTTGTAGCCGGTTGAGAGGCTAGGTTTGTTGGAGGCGTTTCTTGGGAGCTAACCGAGCTTACTTAGCGAGGTAGTTCTTTTCTTTGTTGTACAGACCTACATGTGCCCCAATGGGTTCGTGTCAGCTTGTTGGCGCCCATTGGTGGCTTACTTTACTTGTGATATATGAATACGAAACTGCTATGTGACTCATGTAGATGATGTCTTTTTGCTCTTGGGAAGGATTTATTGTAGGTTGTATTAGGTATTTTGAAGCTAAACCAAACTATTATTGTATCTCATGCATACATGACTTGATAAATTAAAACGTATTTTTCCAAATAACGTAAATAAAGAGGATTTCTTATAGTAAGATCACTATAGACTGCATATAGGAGATCGTCATAAGTAATAAATGATTTCTGCCGCGTACCAATGTGTTTTGATACCTAAGGCCGAGGGATACGGCCATCAAATGAACTAGTTTTCTTCCATCTAACTGTTGAATTTCAATTCATAAAGTAAGCGTCAGGGTTGCCTGAGCGTGTGCAGTTATCCCTGCACGACGTGGCATCATAACCGTATCGTTTCCTCTTCTCTGATACGAGGTACTCGTTGGACTAACGGTCGTGACTACGACTTCACCCAGCATGCCTAATCCACTAACGGAGCGGACCTCTAATGCAAAATCATGTCGGGGATGCACTCAATCGACCAAGAGGTTCCTCTTAAACATTTGCGACCCAAACCCCTCTCATTTGAGAGTTTGGTGCCCAAAAACTAGAAAATAAAAGATGCTAAAACATGCATCCTAAAACCAAGAGGAGAAGTGTCGTTACCCTCCGACACCGCTTCCTAGCCATGGAAAAATAGCCGGATGAAAAGCACCGAAATCTCTTATTCCTCCTTCGCTCTCCCTTCCCTCTAGAACTCAGACAGAACCAGCAGCAGAAAAATAATTGTGTTGAAACCCTATTCACAGGTATATGCCAATCGGATTAACCACCAGCCGTCGATTGCCACAAAAGGGTAATGCACGGCTACGATCCAAGTCTGACCTGGACAAAAGGGGCTTAACAGCGCACAGTTCACCAATCCGGAGTAGGACCCATCCACGACCAATCAATTTGTGTCGGGACATTTGCTCAAAATCCCGCCAAAAACCCCTATGTCGACACTCCGCATTGACATACAAACACGCCACAAAATGCCCCGCGCTCGACGATCGTCGAGCCCAGATTGTCGAACGCTGCCAAATCGTCGAACAGAGACTTTGGCAAAATCATCGAATGCAGGGAAATCGTCGAACGCAGATCCCTGGCAAAATCGTCAAACGCAGGGAAATCGTCGAACGGAGACTTTGGCAAAATCGTCGAACGTAGGGAAATCGTTGAATGCAGATCCCTGGCAAAATCGTCGAACGCAGGGAAATCGTCGAACGTAGACCCAAATCGTTGGATGCAGATTGCTGGGGAAAATCGTCGAACGCAGATCCAAATCATCGAACGGAGATCCAAATCGTCGAACGCAGCTTGCTGCGAAAAATCATTGAACGTAGCTTGCAAAGCGGGACACGCCCTGTGACATGCCCATGTCACAGGCCATGTAACCCTACCAGTGTCAACACCTCCTCTGTGCCGACACAACTGTGTCAACGCAACTTTGTCGACACCACCGTGTGGACACCTCTGTGTCGACACCACCACTGTGTCGACCCAACTATGTTGACACAACTGTGTCTACACTACTGTGTCGACACCTCTGTGTCGACACTATTGTGTCAACACCACTATGTCGACACCTCGGTGTCGACACTCGAGAGAACATGCCTGCGACACGGGCTCGACACAGGCATGTCGGAGGGCGTGTGATGAGTCCACTTTATATACCTATTTTCGGAGTCATCTGGGCTAGTTTTCACACGGTTGCACTTCACTATTAGTTATTTATCGTTCCTATTTCATCTAATCTTTATTTCCATTGGAAGTGCACATTTATGTCAGTGGTTGTGTATTTTTGTACTTGTAATGTTTGTACTCCCTTTTGTGATTGTCTGGAATGTCTGCACAGATTAGTGATTTGTTTTTCCTATCGGTACAGGGGTCGTGTGCGTGTTCCAGGATGGTTGTGAAACAGGAATACTGCGCACGATCATGGGATATACTACGCACGACCACCGGTCGTGTGCCCCCGATTGTGCGCACTACTCTTCGTTTTCCAGAATCAGCCTGGGGTAAGCGCACGACCACTGGACATACTGCGCACGACCACCGGTCGTGCGCCACTGATCGTGTGCATTGATTCCTCTTTTCTGGAGTCTTGTCTGGGTAATCTCACGATCAATGGACTTAGTGCGCACGACCACTGGTCGTGCGCCACTACTCGTGCGCATTATCCCAGTTCTTCTTCCTGTTATTCCATGCCAGTGCGAACGAGCACATGACATAGTGCGCACGACCACTGGTCGTGCGCCTGTGATCGTGCGCATTGTTCATTTCTGCTTTTGTATAAATAGTGCAGGTCTCGCCCTAATCAAAAGGATCCGCAGATCGCTCGTTTTTCCTCCGCTGTTTTCCGCCTTCTCCGTCATTTCCCTTCATCTTCCACCCTAGGGAGGTGCTCCGGGCAAGCTTTCACCGCCAAATCCAAGCTGGAGCTTCCTCTCGACCTCCTCCATCATCTCTTGGGTTCATTTCAAGCTTCAACGCCATAGCCATCAAGCAAAGGGAAGCTTGCAACTTTCGTCCGCTATCGTGAGACGAAGAAGACAGGCCATTGGAAGGTGGTGACAGCTGTCACAACCCGCATTTTCTCAACGGTAAAATCGTATCAGAGTAAGAGAAAGCACGTGCCGTGATGCCACGTCGTGCAGGGGATAACTGCACACGCTCAGGCAAACTCCAGACGTTAGATTTTAAGGAAAAATCATTGATTAAATATGAAAGAAAATCAGTTATGTTGAATGGCCGTATCCCTCGGCCCGGTGGATCAGCTAGTCCACAGTTAAAATTATATGTATACGCAGCAGAAAATACTTTGGTTCAATTAAATTGACGCCCTAAATGAGCATAAGTGTCCCCGGGGGACGACTTATGCGTGCATGACCCTAAGGTGAATATAGTAGGTATAAAAAGATAGTGTTTTACGCTGAGGAAAAATAGTGTCTTTGATTTAGAAACATGTTATGCATGGGGTACATATAATAATACTTTTAGGTTTTAAAATATCTAACATGCAACCTAGCATAAATCCTTCCCAGAAGCAAGTAACCAACCACAAATAGGCAAAATCAGCAGTTTAAATTCATATTCAGCATCACAAGAAGCCACCAGTGGGTGCCAACAACCTGACACGAACCCACTAGCGAGTATGGGTGTCTATACAGAAGAGTAAAGAACTACCTCACTACAAAACGGGGATCAGCTATCTCAGCAACCCTAGAGGCCACCAACAGCCCCTCCAAAAGAACTAGTCGTTGAACTGGCTACAACCTGGACCTGAGGCATTCAAGAAAAGAACACCTCAGCAAGGAAACAATCAAAAGGTAAATAGAGCATAGAGCAATGGATTAATTAGCAAAATAAGAAGAAGGGTTTACCAACCCGGCAACAAACTGCTATAAGCAATAGAAAAGGGGAATGACAGTAAGAAAAGAATACTATCTAATACACCGCAGAGCACGCCAAGTGCGAGCAATAAAACCAATATGCCTTACCAAGAGAGCCTGCAACATCATCAAGACATATACATATGCCAAAAGAAAAGAAAGCATAAACAGGAAAGGGACTAACAGTCCTAACACGTGGGTAAGTGGCAGTGGTCAAAACATGGGTCTGAATACATAACCAAAATCAGACCCAAAAGGGCTAAGGGGTCAAACAGTGGCAGCTTTAGGGTCCCACACACACCAACCCAAACCGGGGCAAAAGGCGGTGGCCACAGCTCTCCACATAAAACCACCCCTCCAGAGGCCACCAAAACTCCACCACCTGCCACAACCCAAGAGTCGGCATGCAGAAAATTAGCCGAACACCCAATGCCCCCCTCCTAGGGAAAAGTCCCACTAACAGTCCTAAGAAACACACGAACCCAAGGCAAAACCTCGGGTCCAACCGACGCGCCCTTGGACGCCTAACCAAAACCAACCCAGAGTTTCCCTGACCCCAAAACAAACGAAACACCCAGTATCGACACGATGTGTCGACACCACGACAAGCCGGTGTCGACACAAGGTGTCGACACAACCGCGACCGGTGTCGACACCAAGTGTGGACACCACAGCGGCCGGTGTCGACACAAGGTGTCGACACTGCCGCTGCTGGTGTCGACACCAAGTGTCGACACCACTGCGGCCGGTGTCGACACAAGGTGTCGACACAGCCGCGGCGGGTGTCGACACCAAGTGTCGACACACCTGCGGCCGGTGTCGACACAAGGTGTCGACACTGCCGCTGCTGGTGTCGACACCAAGTGTCGACACCTCTGCGGCCGGTGTCGACACAAGGTGTCGACATTGCCGCTGCTGGTGTCGACACCAAGTGTCGACACCTCTGCGGTCTGTGTCGACACAAGGTGTCGACACTGCCGCTGCTGGTGTCGACACCAAGTGTCGACACCACTGCGGCCGGTGTCGACACAAGGTGTTGTTGGGTATTGTATCCACAATGTACCTGATTTGAAGAAGCCCCTGGACAAGCTAAGGTCAATAGACAATGTATTTGATAAAATCTTTCAAGTTGTACTTGCAGCTATTCCACGCTAAGTGCACACCAATGTCAGGGTGCAGTAGGTCAATATACACGGGTCTGCACGACGTAATCCCTCGTTGAGCAGATCAGTGTGTTGGCATACGTGTACTCTCTCTATTGGAGTGCACTTACTTTCAAGTACAGGGCAGTGTTTATGCAAGAGAAGACAAGGAGCAAGGATGGGTCAAGGAGCAGCTCTTGGGAGGAAAGACGAAAATTCGTCTAAGTATAATTCGACGAGAATCACCAAGTGATTCTCGCCGATTCGGCGAGAATCACTAATGATTCTCGCCGAATCGTCGAGAATCATTAGTGATTCTCGCCGACTCTTTCCGGCTACCTCAAAACGGTGCCAAGTAAGATTCGGCGAGAATCACTAGTGATTCTCGCCGAACCCATCGCTGAGCAGATCATGAATTCCAAGTAACTTTCGTTGAGAATCAACAAGTGATTCGGCGAGAATCACTAGTGATTCTCGACGAATCGTCGAGAATCACTAACTGATTCTCGCCGATTCGTCGAGAATCACCTGCGATTCTCGCCGATTTTTACTTAGCGATTTCTCTGGAAGCTGCTGGACCGAATTCTGCCACTGGACTATCTTGAACCGGATTTCGGGATTCTTCTTGTGGGTCCCACAATGGTCAAATTCGATTTGTCTACAGTATATATATACGGGTATTTTGAATAGTATACGGACACAGAAAAGAAGCCGAGCACGATCAAACCCTAAAATCGCGAAACTGCTCCGCCGCCGCCGTCGCCGCTCGCGCTAGTCGGTCGCCGCTGTTGATCTCGTTTCTTCCCGATCTCCGGCGACAGAAGCTTAGCCAAGCTTTGAGTCTCACGTGTCTATCCAGAGATCTCTTGTCTCTCGATTTGTTGATCGTGAAAAACTTCCCCGTCCGAATCGATCGAGACGACCGATCCTCGTGTGACCGTTGGAAGACCAAGCTAACTTCGCTACGAAGATTGGATCTCTAAGTTCAGCAGCCGCTCATCATCATAGCCGCCAATCCCGAAGCAAGCTGCCGCTCGTCTTGCCGCCGCCGGTTCCGGGGAGATCCTTTCCAAGAGAGAAAAAGGTTGTAGACTCTTCGTTGACTTCACGAACACGTCGTCGAACGAAGAGGAACACCGTAGTCTCCAAACGAAGTTTGTATCTTGTGTACATTCTATTTTACTTTTGTTGTAAAGGAACGATTGTTCCGTGTTGTAAGGGTTGCGTGCAACCCGGTTTGTGGGAGTGTTGACTCCTACGTGTGGAAGGGTTCCTTCCGATAGTGCAAGGATTGGATTTCAATCCTGTTGGTGTAGTGACTGAGTCGTCCCGTGTTGGGAGATAGGTCGAAGGGGGAAAGTGGATGTACCCAAGTAGGGGAACCACTATAAATTGCCTGTGTATTCTGTGTGCTGTGCTGTTTGTTTTTATTGTGCAGGTACCGTCTTAAATTCCGCAAATACGCTTCACGTCACCTATTCCACCCCCATAGGTGAACATAGTTGACACTAGGTGGACTTTCAAGTGGTATCAGAGCGAGGTTCCTCATCAAAAAGGTTAACACCTTGAGTTGAATCCTGTCGCTAGTGTCAAGAAGGAGGCAAACATCTACTATGGACGGGCTCAAGTTCTCCGGCAAGATCCCAGTGTGCACCAGGCTCAACTTTCCTATCTAGAAGGAAAAGATCAGGTTCTACATGGAAGCAGTTGATCCTCGACTCTTCATGATCGTGGAGGAGGGACCTTATGTCCCCACTAAGGCCTCCACCATTGATCCTACCAAGAAGGTGCCGAAGACACTTTCTGAAATGGACAAGGACGAGATGGTGCTAGTGGGACTTGACAAGAAGGCACGAAACATTCTGGTTAGCGCAGTTGATGACTCAATGATGCACAACTTCAGCAACTGCAGGACAGCACAGGAGATCTGGCAGTGCCTGATCATCCTAATGGAGGGCACAGATGAAGTGAGGGATGATCGGAGATCCCTCCTGAACCAGAAATATGAGGCCTTCAGACAAGGGCCTAAGGAAGAGATCGGAGTCACCTACGAGAACTTCCTCAAGATTGTCAACGCCCTCAAGGGCTATGGAAGAGTATTCACTAATGGTGAACTCAATGACAAATTCCTTAGGTCCCTTACTAAGGAATGGGACACAAAGATCTGCGCCATCAGAGAGTTTGGCAGATAAGCGGAAACTGATCCACAAATTCTGTTTGGGAAGCTGATGTCCTATGAGCTTCAGCTGAACAGCAGAAAAGCAGAAGAAGAAGCAAAGAAGGCGGCAGCTAAAGAAAAGACCGTGGCTCTAAAAGCCAGTCACTCCAGAAAAGGTAAGGGTGCGGTTTCATACCGTGCCAGGAAAAAGGATGAGGAGGAGGACTCCGAGCCATGCTCCTCCAGCTCAGAGGTGTCGGAGGAGGATTTCTCCCTCATCACTCGAGAGTTCAAGAAGTTCCTCAATATGAGGAATCAAAGAAAGAGAGACGGCTCCTCCTCCAGGCTTCAGAAGAAAAATTATTCTTCTGACAGGTATGCATATAGACCGAACAAACATCGCTCCTCTGACATTATTTGCTTTGGATGCAATAAGCCAGGACACGTCGTGGCCGACTGCTATCAAGGCAAGAGAGAAAAAGGGAAAGAAGAGGAGCACAAATCCTCTAGAGAAAAGAAGAAGGAGCGGAGCTACATCGCCAAAAGTCCAAAGACACTGAGTGAGTCTGATTCCTCAGACTCCAGTGATGATGAGGAAGCCTACTTCGGGCTGGTGGGTCGCTCCGACTCAGAAAGAGAATGCCCCCCATTTACTGGGAAGGTAAAAGCTCACACTCCTCTCTCCGACTCCGACTCTGATCCTGAGTCTCAGGATGATGAACCAGAGGATAGCCTTTCAGCCCGTGAAGCTGAGCTCCTCGAGAAGTATGAGCTTCTGCTCAACACTTTCGAGGAGTGCCGAAAGAGATTGAAGGCTGAGAAAAAGGAAGTAAAATTCCTTAAGGGTGAGTGTGTTTCCCTAAGGGAAGAGGTCACCAGTTTGATCTCTCTCCGACAGGAGCACCTTGACCTGACCTAAAAGCATTCAGAGTCTCTGAAGCTCCTCGATCTTAAGCAGGAGGAAGTCGACAAGTTGGAAGAACAACTTGCGGCAGAAAGGAAGATCGTCAAGAGCTTCTCTATGCCAAAAACAGTTCTTCCAATTGTTGATACCTTCTCTGCTCAGGCCAAAGGAGCTGGCTTGGGGCATGTAGGGGTATTTGGTTCCTCCTCAAGGAGAAACTAGAACCAGAGGAAGAATAAGGCCGCCAAAAAGGCCTCTGCTGATGAAAAGGGAAAGGCTCCGCTTAGTCCTGTTGCGTTCAGAAAGCCTGGCTTTCCGTGCAACCAACATGACTTTGAGTCAACATTTGGCCATCATTTCCGGCCCTCGGTTGCAAAGCCAAAGAGCCGATATGACGGTTGGACCTTTCCCAGGAACTTCGGTGAGAGTGCCTTCAAGGCACCTTATGAGGAAATCCACATGGGAAATTATGGTCCGTTCTCTAGCGGCCATAATGGAAAGCAGGCACCAAAAGCCAAGCCTCTTATACAGAAGGTGACGAAGTCATGTGACTGATGTCACCATGAGGCCTCCACCTCCAGAACCAAGGCCCCAGCTGTACCCACCGTTCCCAGGGTAAGGCAGGAGCCTAGGAAGAGGTACAACAGATTCGACTGTTGGTGCTGTGGCAAGGTTGGTCACTTTGCCGTGGATTGTTGGTTTAATCCAAGGTATTACGAGACTCCCCATGTTAGCACTGTGAGGCCGACCACTCGTAGGGTTAACCAACCGAGGGGGTGTGTGCTAACCAGGAATCTAGGACCCAAGTTCGATTGGGTTCCTAAGGCAAATTAGTTTTGTTTTGCAGGAATGTCCAAAGGCCACCAAAACGCCGATCTGGTATTTGGACAGTGGATGCTCCCGGCATATGACTGGGACAAGAAGCCTGCTGCGTGATTACACTCCAGTCGAGAATGGACCCAAAGTCATCTTTGGAGGGTCAGATCGAGGAGTCACCAGAGGTTACGGTATGATCTCCAACGGTATAATCTCTATCACCGACGTGGCTTATGTTGAAGGGTTAAACCATAACCTGATCAGTGTAAGTCAGTTATGTGACAAAGGTTATGACGTTAAGTTCTGCAAGGATAAATGTCTGATAATTTCACGTACCTCTTCTGAGACGGTATTATCAGGCATTAGGAGCAGAAATATCTTCTGCTTAGATTTTCTCAGTTTAGATTCATCAACCCACGTATACCTTGTGGCAACAGGCAGTGCATCTCTTTGTGATCAATGGCACAAGAGATTGGCACATATTAATTTCAAGACAATTAGTAAGCTGTTATCTAAGAACTTAGTAAGGGATGCTCCCAGTATCAAGTGCATCAAAGATAGCCCCTGTCCTGCCTGCCAGATGGGCAAACAGACTCGGGCTACCTTTAAGTGCATCACAGACAAAAACTCTTCCCGATGTCATTACCTCTTACATATGGACTTGTTTGGTCCAATGCAGGTTCATAGCTTGGGAGGTAAGTCCTATACGCTAGTGATAGTTGATGATCATTCTCGGTTTACATGGGTGTTCTTTTTGAAACGAAAGTCAGATACGTTTGACATCTTCACTAGTTTTGTCAAGCAGGTTCAGAATGAATTTAACTGCTCAGTGGTCAAAATCAGAAGTGACCATGGAACAGAATTCGAATCTGGTGCTATGACAGAATTTTGCGAAGAACAAGGTATCTTTCATGAGTTTTCCTCCCCGCGTACTCCTCAGCAAAATGGAGTTGTGGAGAGGAGAAATAGAACTCTCATTGAAGCCTGCACGACAATGTTGAAAGACGCTTCTCTCCCGGAATACTTCTGGGCAGAGATTGTCAATACGGCTTGTCATGTACAAAACCGAGCATTGATCAACAAGAATCATCATAAGACGCCTTACGAGCTACTGAAAGGCAGGAAACCAACCATGTCCTACTTGAGGATCTTTGGTTGCAGATGCTATGTACTGAATAATGGGAAGTACCCACGTACTAAATTTGGTGAAAAATGCTTCGAAGGCATATTCATGGGCTATAGTTCCCACAGTCGGGCATATAGGGTCTTCAATAAGAAAACCCTAGTGGTAGAAGAATCAATAAATGTTGTATTTGATGAAGGAAGTTTGCTTAACAGCAATTCTTCCAGTGGTATTTTTGAAGATGCAGGTGCACGACTGGAACAGCTGAGTCTGGATGAGACCGCTAAAGATGACACTCCTAAGTACGTCAAAGTTTCCACCTCCACGTCATCTGAAAATGTTGAAGATCAAAATGGAACACATCTCTTAGAAGAAGGAGAAGCCCAAGAAGTAGTCGAAGCTCCAGACGCCAGACTTCTAGAACTACGGCACGTGAGGGATCATCCTAGAGATCAGATCATCGGAGATCCTCGTGTCGGTGTCAGAACTCGAAGAGGTACTATTAATGAAGTATTGCATCTTAGCTTCCTGTCACAGGTTGATCCAAAGAAGTTCGACGAGGCGAACAAAGATGCGGCATGGATTTTGGCCATGCAATATGAACTACATCAATTCAAACGATGCAACGTCTGGACGCTGGTTTCCAGGCCACACAAGCAGAATGTGATTGGCACCAAGTGGATCTTCAAAAACAAACTGGATGAACATGGTGTCATCGTAAAGAACAAGGCCAGGCTGGTGGCTCAAGGTTACAGACAGGAGGAGGGGATTGACTTCGACCAGACCTTCGCACCAGTAGCAAGGCTCGAGGCAATCAGATTGTTCCTGGCATATGCTTCACACAGAGGATTCACAGTCTATCAAATGGATGTGAAATCAGCATTCTTGAACGGAGACCTGAAAGAGGAAGTATACGTCGCTCAACCCCCAGGTTTTGTCGATCCTAATTATCCCAATCATGTTTATTTTCTTAATAAAGCCTTATATGGGTTGAAACAAGCTCCACGAGCTTGGTATGAGACTTTATCTAGTTTTCTTCTTGAGAACAAGTTCTCTAGAGGTAAAATAGATAAAACATTGTTTCTCAGGGAAGTCAAAGGCAAGATTTTGCTGGTGCAAATCTATGTCGATGACACAATATTCGGCTCAACGGACAATAATCTTTGCAAAAAGTTTTCTAAACTTATGCAAGGAAAGTTTGAAATGAGCAGTATGGGAGAGCTCAAGTATTTCTTAGGCCTTCAAGTGAAACAGTCTGAGGATGGAATCTTCATCTCTCAGACGAAGTTCACAAATGAACTCCTTAAGAAATTCGGTATGGAGAGTGCAACCTCTATGAGGACTCCAATGGGATCCACTATGTCTCTGGATAAGGATGAGAAAGGTAAACCTTTCGATGAAACCAAATACAGAAGCATCATTGGATCCCTGCTCTACCTTACTGCCAGTAGACCAGATATCATGTTCTCCACATGTGTCTGTGCCAGATATCAGGTGAAAACTAAGGAATCTCACTATATCGCTGCGAAGCGCATTCTAAGATACCTTAAAGGTACTCCCAATCTTGGCTTGTGGTACCCGAGAAACAATGATGTCGAGCTAATAGGTTTTTCAGATGCTGATTTTGCAGGGAGTAGGGATGACAGGAAAAGCACCTCCGGGACGTGTCAATTCCTCGGCAGGAGGCTTATCTCATGGAACAGCAAGAAACAGAATTGTGTAGCTACCTCCACAGTAGAGTCTGAGTACATCTCGGCAGGCAGCTGTTGCGTACAACTCCTATGGATCAGAAACCAGTTAGTCGACTACGACCTTCAGTTCAAGGAAGTTCCAATGTACTGCGACTCCTCCAGTACAATTGCCATTGCCAACAATCCGATATCGCACAGCAGAATGAAGTATATTGAAGTACGCTACCACTTCATTCGGGAGCACGTGGAGAACAAGGACATCTCTCTCTGTTATGTCCCCACGGACAAGCAGATTGCTGATATATTCACAAAGCCCTTAGACGAGGCCAAGTTCAATCTTTTCAAGACTGAATTGGGGATGCTCAATTATGAGGTATGACGACTACAGAAGCTCCAGGCTCTTGCACGATCTGAGGGGGAGCAAGGAGCTCAAGTGTGAGCACAGACGCAAGAACTGAGGGGGAGCAAGGGGTCAAATGCTACCGACCCCGATTTGCAGAAGCCGAAAAGGGGGAGATTACCCACTCGGCTAAGGCTAAGGTGGCTCCAAGCTTGCTCCCAAGAAATTGGTATTGGTATTGGATCACTCACTCAACTCAATTTTAAGTTTATATATGCTCTATTCACCTTAGCTTGTAGGGTTTAGGCTTCTTCAAATAGGGGGAGATTGTTGGGTATTGTATCCACAATTTACCTGATTTGAAGAAGCCCCTGGACAAGCTAAGGTCAATAGAGAATGTATTTGATAAAATCTTTCAAGTTGTACTTGCAGCTATTCCACGCTAAGTGCACACCAATGTCAGGGTGCAGTAGGTCAATATACACGGGTCTGCACGACGTAATCCCTTGTTGAGCAGATCAGTGTGTTGGCCTACGTGTACTCTCTCTATTGGAGTGCACTTACTTTCAAGTACAGGGCAGTGTTTATGCAAGAGAAGACAAGGAGCAAGGATGGGTCAAGGAGCAGCTCTTGGGAGGAAAGACGAAAATTCGTCTAAGTATAATTCGACGAGAATCACCAAGTGATTCTCGCCGATTCGGCGAGAATCACTAATGATTCTCGCCGAATCGTCGAGAATCATTAGTGATTCTCGCCGACTCTTTCCGGCTACCTCAAAACGGTGCCAAGTAAGATTCGGCGAGAATCACTAGTGATTCTCGCCGAACCCATCGCTGAGCAGATCATGAATTCCAAGTAACTTTCGTTGAGAATCAACAAGTGATTCGGCGAGAATCACTAGTGATTCTCGACGAATCGTCAAGAATCACTAACTGATTCTCGCCGATTCGTCGAGAATCACCTGCGATTCTCGCCGATTTTTACTTAGCGATTTCTCTGGAAGCTGCTGGACCGGATTCTGCCACTGGACTATCTTGAACCGGATTTCGGGATTCTTCTTGTGGGTCCCACAACGGTCAAATTCGATTTGTCTACAGTATATATATACGGGTATTTTGAACAGTAGACGGACACAGAAAAGAAGCCGAGCACGATCAAACCCTAAAATCGCGAAACTGCTCCGCCGCCGCCGTCGCCGCTCGCGCTAGTCGGTCGGCCGCTGTTGATCGCGTTTCTTCCCGATCTCCGGCGACAGAAGCTTAGCCAAGCTTTGAGTCTCACGTGTCTATCCAGAGATCTCTTGTCTCTCGATTTGTTGATCGGGAAAAACTTCCCCGTCCGAATCGATCGAGACGACCGATCCTCGTGTGACCGTTGGAAGACCAAGCTAGCTTTGCTACGAAGATTGGATCTCTAAGTTCAGCAGCCGCTCATCATCATAGCCACCGATCCCGAAGCAATCCGCCGCTCGTCTTGCCGCCGCCGGTTCCGGGGAGATCCTTTCCAAGAGAGACAAAGGTTGTATACTCTTCGTTGACTTCACGAACACGTCGTCGAACGAAGAGGAACACCGTAGTCTCCAAATGAAGTTTGTATCTCGTGTACATTCTATTTTACTTTTGTTGTAAAGGAACGATTGTTTCGTGTTGTAAGGGTTGCGTGCAACCCGGTTTGTGGGAGTGTTGACTCCTACGTGTGGAAGGGTTCCTTCCGATAGTGCATGGATTGGATTTCAATCCTGTTGGAGAAGTGACCGAGTCGTCCCGTGTTGGGAGATAGGTCGAAGGGGGAAAGTGGATGTACCCAAGTAGGGGAACCACTATAAATTGCCTGTGTATTCTGTGTGCTGTGCTGTTTGTTTTTATTATGCAGGTACCGTCTTAAATTCCGCAAATACGCTTCACGTCACCTATTCCCCCCCCCATAGGTGAACATAGTTGACACTAGGTGGACTTTCAGGTGTCGACACTGCGGCTGCTGGTGTCGACACCAAGTGTCGACACCACTGCGGCCGGTGTCGACACAAGGTGTCGACACTGCCGCTGCTGGTGTCGACACCAAGTGTCGACACCACGACTGGCCGGTGTCGACACCAAGTGTCAACACCAAGACTGGCCGGTGTCGACACAACGGTGTCGACACCCCAACTGGCCACAGGAGCCAGATCCAGCAAACGACTAAAAGCAAGAACGAGGATTCTCTCTCTCTCTCTAGAGTACAACATCCATCGGCAATGGCAGCTACTCGACCTAAACCGAACCAAAACTGCCCATAATAGACACAATCCCTCAGAAAAACTGAGATTTAACTGGAACTTTCTACACTAACCACAGTATGACCAGGAACAAACCCTAGCTTACACCTAAGATCTAAACAAGAAAGAGATAAAAATTAACTCAAAAGAAAGACAAAGATCAGCTTTGGCAAGGATGAGGGGACATCACTTGCCTAAATACCAGGAACTCGGTCGGCGGCCTCCCCCGCTCACGGATCTGGCCGCAGAGCAGCAAGCTGAGGAGCAGAAAGAAAGCAGATCCCGGCGAGGGCAGTCCAGATCCACTCTCGAAATCGAATTCCGACCGCTAAATCTCCAGGAATCGGCGTCCGAAGGCTAGGGTAGGCCGGCGGTGCTCTTCCTCTCGTACAGGCGACGGCTTCTTCCGAGCAGAGAAACAGGAAAAGAACAAAAGGAACCCAGCCCTAATTCTAACCCAAGACTATATATATATATATCAGTTTTAATAATAAACAATCAACATAATAATTATTATTTACACTCAATATCAAAACAACCCGAAACCCGAAACTTCTCGGAAAAAGACGAAATTTACGCCGCAGCTAAAAACCCACGCTACGAACACAACTGCGAAGTCGAAATTAACATTCTACGAACAAAACCCGGGATAACACCTCCCGAAGCCGAAACACAAGCATTCCCTAAGAGGCCCAGCCGAGTCATCAAACGGACTCCGGCTAGCTGGGGAATCTTGCTAACAGGCTACAAACAGGCTACACAGGGAACCCTAAGAGCTAAAACCACGCTCTACAACGGCAAAAAGCCGGAAATATGCCATCGTAACGCCAGCCAACGATCAAACAAAACACAGAAAAACCGGGGGCATTACAGCCACTCCCCCTAAAAGAAAGTTTCGCCTCGAAACTTTACTCACAACACTCCTATATAGAAGGAGAGAGAAAGTGCAAGGAAAAAGGCTATATAAATAAATAAAATAGAACATACCAAGCACAAGATCAGGGAAACAGATGAGGGTGAGCCTCCCTCATAGCCGACTCCAACTCCCAAGTCGCGCTTTCCACATCTTGATTCCTACATAAAACTTTAACCATCGGAATAGTCTTCTTCCGCAACGCCCGAACTTGGGAATCCAAAATGCGAACAGGCACCTCCACATAAGAAAGATTCGGCTCCAACTGAGGCACAGAATCCAAAACCTGCTTGCCATTTACCACACATTTTCGCAGCTGACTGACGTGGAAGACATCATGCACGCCGGGGAAATTTGCGGGCAAAGCCAGCCTGTAGGCTGATACTCCAATCCGCTCAACAACCGAAAACGACCCCACGTACCTCGGGTCCAACTTCCTATTCTTGCCAAACCGCTTGACTCCAATCAACGGGGAGACCTTTAAGAACACCGAGTCCCCCACAGTAAATTCCAAGTCCGACCTACGCCGATTGGCGTTCTTCTCATATCTCTCTTGTGCTATCCGAAGCTTTTCCCGAATAAGCTTCACAGCGGTTTCCATCTCCTCAAGTGCTTCTGGACCCAACAAAGGTCCCTCACCCAGCTCAGCCCAAAACAAGGGAGTCTTGCAGCGCCTCCCATAAAAAGCTTCAAAGGGAGCCATTTGCAAGCTTTCTTGATAACTGTTGTTGTATGCGAATTCCATAAGCCGCAAGTGCTCGTGCCACGCTCCTCCGTGGTCCATAATATAGCATCGGATCATATCTTCCACAATATGATTTACTCGCTCAGTCTAACCATTGGTCTGCGGATGATAAGCCGTGGAGTATCTCAAATCTGTACCCAACCCTTCTTGAAGGCTCTTCCAAAAACGAGACGTGAACCTGGAGTCTCGATCTGATATGATACTTACGGGTACACCATGCAATCTGACAACCTCTTCCAGATACAGCTCGGCTATCTTCCTCATCGGATAATCGATCTTAAATGGTACGAAATGAGCGCTCTTCGTCAATCTGTCTACAATTACCCAAACTGAATCATGCCCCTTAGGAGATCTCGGTAAGCCGGTAATGAAATCCATCGAGATACTCTCCCACTTCCACATCGAAATCTCCAAGGGAGTCAGCTTGCCACCAGGCCTCCCATGGTCGGCTTTCACACGCCTGCAAGTGAAACACTCTGAAACAAATCTGGCTATGTCCTTCTTCATCCCGTACCACCAGGCAATCTGCTTTAAATCATGATACATCTTGGTAGACCCTAGATGGTAGGCAACAATAGATCCGTGGGCGTCTCTGCACACCATATCCCGGATATCTCCAACTGCGGGGATGCAAAACCTGCCACGGTACTTCAAGGTACCCGCATCATCTATAGAGAAATCTGGTAATTCACCCTTCTCAGCTCGAACATACAAATGCAGAAGATCAGGATCGTCCTTCTGATGCAGTCTCGTAAGCGTAATCCACGAAGGTTCTGCTACTGCTAAGCTACTCTGCGAATCACAGCTTCCCACAGAAATGTCCATTAACAGAAACTCTTCCACTAGACGCTCGGCGGAAAGAATAAAAATCTTACCTGACTTCCGACTCAGGGCATCAGCCACTACATTTGCCTTGCCTGGATGATACTGAATTTCAACATCATAGTCGGCGACGTACTCCAACCACCGCCGCAGGCGCAAATTCAATTCTTTCTGAGTGAAGACATACTTCAAACTCTTATGATCCGTGAAATCTTGCACTGCGCGCCATATAACAAATGCCTCCACAATTTCAGCGCATAGATCACAGCTGCAAACTCCAGGTCATGCGTAGGGTAATTCCTCTCGTGAGTCTTTAGCTGCCTCGACCCGTACACAATCACCTTCCCGCCCTGCATCAAAACGCAGCCCAGACCGACGTGCGACGCATCCACATATATATCATACTCACTACCCTCTGAAGGCAAAGACAAAATTGGAGCCGAACATAGCCTTCTTTTTAGTTCCTCAAAAGCCTTCTCACACTTACCATCCCATATAAAAGCTACGTTCTTCTGCGTCAACTTGGTCAACGGCGCGGACAAGGTAGAGAAACCTTCTACAAATCTTCTATAATAACCAGCCAAACCCAAGAAGCTTCTGATCTCTTTGGGGGTAACAGGTCTCGCCCATTCCATAACAGCAGCGATCTTTTCTGGTCCACCGATATTCCCTCCTTATTAATCACGTGGCCTAGAAAAGAAACTTGAGGCAACCAAAATTCACATTTGCTCAGCTTGGCGTATAGCTTATGGTCTCTCAGAGTCACCAAGACGAGCCGCAAATGTCGATCATGCTCCTCTGTATCCTTAGAATACACCAAAACATCATCTATAAAGACAATCACGAACTTATCTAGAAAATCCTTGAAAACTCTGTTCATCAAATCCATAAAAGCTGAGGGCGCATTAGTCAAACCTAATGACATAACCAAAAACTCAAAATGCCCATGACGAGAGCGGAACGCCGTCCGCAGAACATCTGACTCCCGAATCCTCAACTAGAGATAGCCCGAACGAAGATCTATCTTCGAAAACACGGCACTACCATGCAGTTGGTCAAACAAATCGTCGATTCGCGGCAAAGGGTACCTGTTCTTAATAGTAACCTTGTTCAGCTCTCTATAGTCGATGCATAACCTCATCGACCCATCCTTCTTTTTAACGAACAGCACTGGCGCACCCTAAGGCGAAGAACTTGGCCTTATAAAGCCTTTTGCCAATAACTCATCCAGCTGAATTCGCAACTCTTCCAGCTCTCGCGGGGCCATCTGGTACGGCGCCTTTACGATAGGACGCGTACCTGGCTCCAAATCTATGACAAACTCGACATCTCGATCGGGTGGAAGACCTGGAAGATCGTTTGGAAACACATCAGAAAAGTCACACACCACAGGAATCTCTTCCAAACGGGGCTCACTAACAATCGACCCTACCAGGGAAACCACACAGACAAAACAGCCAGAAACAAGCAACTTCCGAGCACGCACCACAGAAATGATTGGAGACTCATGGAGAGAATACCCATAAACGCTCCCTGGCTGACCGTTGTCTTTGACGAAGTCGAAGCGCTTACCCTTGCACTGGATCACAGCATCGTACCTTGACAACCAGTCCATGCCCAAAATAACATCGAAGTCCTCCAGGTCAATCACCTTCAAATCTGCCTTGGCTAGAAAATTTCCCAACAATATCGGACAATCGAGGATACCCAGGTCCGTAACCACAGAGTCACCGGAGGGGAACTTAACGCAGAAGGCACCACCAACATGATCTAGGCCCAAACTGAACCGCTCCACGAAGGCTCTAGCCACAAACGAGTGGGTAGCGCCGGAATCAAAGAGAACGCACGCCCAGCGGTTCTTTACCTTAAATCGCCCTACGAATTGCACACGCATCTAAGGCAACAAGCGCTAAAACGAAAACTTCAACCAAAAAGGGAACGTAACGAAACGACTAGGGAAGAGTCGAACCTGAGATAACCTGGGTCGAGGTCTGCGCTTCGTCTGTCAAAAGCACATTCAGCTTCCCTTTTCCTTTATCCATTCGCTGAGGCAGTGGCAAAGCCTGGAGGGGAACTGGCTGCAGAATAGACTGGGCCTGAGGGCACCTTGTCTTGAGATGACCCTTCTAGCCGCACTGAAAACAGACCTTATCTTTTAACCAACAACGGGCAGCCTCATGCGCCTTCCTTCCACACAAGGCACACACCAAGTCTCCCCTGGAAACACCCTGAATTGCGTGCACTTGATCCTTCTTCTGCGCTCCCAACCTTTTGAAACACTTCTCAAAGGGGTGGCCTGGCCGGCCATAGAAGCTACAAATCTCTTTGACCTTCTTTCTTGAGACAACATCAGGTTCCTGAGGGCTCTTCCCTCCACCAGTCTTCCGCTTATCCTTCCTTAACTGCTGGCCTCTATTCTTGGCATTCTCAATGGCCTCAACTCTCAAGGCAGCTTCAACCGCGCTGGCATAACTGACTGCTCCATAGGCATTCACTAACTGCTGAATGTCGCTTCTTAGTCCACCCAGAAATCACTTAACTCGGTCTGCCTCAACACTCACCAGACCCGGAGCAAACTGACTCAACTTACTAAACTCAATCTCATACTCGCTAACCGTGAGATACCTCTGCTTTAAATGTAGAAAGTCATTCATTAGCCGGTCTCGTTCGACTGAAGGCAGAAACTTACTTAACAACATCACCTTAAATGACTCCCAAGTGCAACCTGCCACTAAGCTCTCTTTCTCCCTCAGCCACCAATTCTTTGCTAGACCCTTGAGCTGGTAGGCTGCGAGCATGACTCTCTGATCGTCGGTAATCCCTGAGTACGAGAACATCTCCTCAATGGTAATCAGCCAGTCATCCAAAATCATGAAATCTGCCTGCCCATCATAGGTAGGGGGTCTCAGCTGCTGAAATTGGGATATGAACGCCATCTCCGGAGGCACCACAACCAAAGGCACGGGAGGAGCAGGAGGGGCAGGAACAGCTACCCCCTTTGCGGGGTTCTGAGCTCTCGGGGTCTGTCCCGCCACCACTGCTACAAGGGACTGAATCTAAGCCTGCATAGCCACTACCTGCCTCGATAACTCCTCATTACTCTGCCGCAGGCTTTCTACCAACGCATCGCTCTGCGCTCCTGACGTCTCACCCTCAGATTGTGGGGTCGATCTCATCGCAGGACGTCTCGCCATCCTAAAATCGCACAAGCTTTAGACAAATCCTAGCCCATCAACTAGAACAAAACTACCCGGTACGGACAAACACACTTAAATATGAACTTCAACTGCAAAACTTGCTCTGGGAGTTGTTTTTTTTACCATGATGATGTTATGCTTATCCTAAGATGGTTCACCACCATCATACTAACTCACGTGCCTAAACCATGAATGCATGTATTTGTATTCTTTTTTGACTCAAAGTCATGTGTGTATATATGTCATCTTGCAAATCTTTAGCTTGGAACGTTGTGCTTATGAAATGTTATGCTTTGCATGATGTGCTATGCATTCTAAAAAAGGCCTTAGTGCATGCCATGGGCGGCGTACACATGAAAATGTTATGCATCCCATACAACATAACATTCCCATGTAACGAAAGACGAAAACGTGCTAGCCGCATTCATGTGGTGAGGTTATGCATCCCATACTACATAACCCTCACATGTTGCCTCCTATGGTGGATCCGTATACAAACACATATTATGCATCCCATACTACATAATATGCCCCGTATACTTCTTTATGCTCATGAGTGTAGTGTTCGTGCTTCGGCTAAGATGTGCTGATGGCATATCAGTGTGTGAATGGTATGATGCCAACTACTAATGCAGATAAGGGAAAGGTTGCCCAACCATTTGTCAAGCAACCTCCCTCTGATACCAACTGTCACAACCCGCATTTTCTCAATGGTAAAATCGTATCAGAGTAAGAGAAAGCACGTGCCGTGAGGCCACGTCGTGAAGGGGATAACTGCACACTCTCAGGCAAACTCCAGACGTTAGATTTTAAGGAAAAATCGTTGATTAAATATGAAAGAAAATCAGTTATGTTGAATGGCCGTATCCCTCGGCCCGGTGGATCAGCTAGTCCACAGTTAAAATTATATGTATACGCAGTAGAAAATACTTTGGTTCAATTAAATTGACGCCCTAAATGAGCATAAGTGTCCCCGGGGGACGACTTATGCGTGCACGACCCTAAGGTGAATATAGTAGGTATAAAAAGATAGTGTTTTACGCTGAGGAAAAATAATGTCTTTGATTTAGAAACATGTTATGCATGGGGTACATATAATAATACTTTTAGGTTTAAAAATATCTAACAGGCAAACTAGCATAAATCCTTCCCAGAAGCAAGTAACCAACCACAAATAGGCAAAATCAGCAGTTTAAATTCATATTCAGCATCACAAGAAGCCACCAGTGGGCGCCAACAACCTGACACGAACCCACTGGCGAGTATGGGTGTCTATACAGAAGAGTAAAGAACTACCTCACTACAAAATGGGGATCAACTATCTCAGCAACCCTAGAGGCCACCAACAGCCCCTCCAAAAGAACTAGCCGTTGAACTGGCTACAACCTGTACCTGAGGCATTCAAGAAAAGAACACCTCAGCAAGGAAACAATCAAAAGGTAAATAGAGCAATGGATTAATTAGCAAAATAAGAAGAAGGGTTTACCAACCCGGCAACAAACTGCTATAAGCAAAAGAAAAGGGGAATGACAGTAAGAAAATAATACTGTCTAAAACACCGCAGAGCACGCCAAGTGCGAGCAATAAAACCAATATGCCTTACCAAGAGAGCCTGCAACAGCATCAAGACATATACATATGCCAAAAGAAAAGAAAGCATAAACAGGAAAGGGATTAACAGTCCTAACACGTGGGTAAGTGGCAGCGGTCAAAACATGGGTCTGAATACATAACCAAAATCAGACCCAAAAATGGCTAAGGGGTCAAACAGTGGCAGCTTTAGGGTCCCACAGACACCAACCCAAATCGGGGCAAAAGGCGGTGGCCACAGCTCTCCACATAAAACCACCCCTCCAGAGGCCACCAAAACTCCACCACCTGCCACAACCCAAGAGTCGGCATGCAGAAAATTAGCCGAACACCCAATGCCCCCCTCCTAGGGAAAAGTCCCACTAACAGCCCTAAGAAACACACGAACCCAAGGCAAAACGTCGGGTCCAACCGACACGGCCTTGGACGCCTAACCAAAACCAACCCCGAGTTTCCCTGACCCCAAAACAAGCGCAACACCCAGTGTCGACACCACAACAAGCCGGTGTCGACACAAGGTGTCGACACAACCGCGGCCGGTGTTGACACCAAGTGTCGACACCACAGCGGTCGGTGTCGACATAAGGTGTCGACACTGCCGCTGCTGGTGTCGACACCAAGTGTCGACACCACTGCGGCCGGTGTCGACACCACTGCGGCCGGTGTCGACATAAGGTGTCGACACCGCCGCCGCGGGTGTGGACACCAAGTGTCGACACACCTGCGGCCGGTGTCGACACAAGGTGTCGACACTGCCGCTGCTGGTGTCGACACCAAGTGTCGACACCTCTGCGGCCGGTGTCGACACAAGGTGTCGACACTGCCGCTGCTGGTGTCGACACCAAGTGTCGACACCTCTGGGGCCGGTGTCTACACAAGGTGTCGACACTGCCGCTGCTGGTGTCGACACCAAGTGTCGACACCTCTGTGGCCGATGTCGACACAAGGTGTCGACACTGCCACTACTGGTGTCGACAACAAGTGTCGACACCACAGCGGCCGGTGTCGACACAAGGTGTCGACACTGCCGCTGCTGGTGTCGACACCAAGTGTTGACACCACGACTGGTCGGTGTCGACACCAAGTGTCAACACCAAGACTAGCCGGTGTCGACACAACGGTGTCGACACCCCAACTGGCCACAGGAGCCAGATCCAGCAAACGACTAAAAGCAAGAACGAGGATTCTCTCTCTCTCTAGAGTACAACATCCATCGACAATGGCAGCTACTCGACCTAAACCGAACCAAAACTGCCCATAATAGACACAATCCCTCAGGAAAACTGAGATTTAACTGGAACTTTCTACACTAACCACAGTATGATCGGGAACAAACCCTAGCTTACACCTAAGATCTAAACAAGAAAGAGATAAAAATTAACTCAAAAGAAAGACAAAGATCAGCTTTGGCAAGGATGAGGGGACATCACTTGCCTAAATACCAGGAACTCGGTCGGCGGCCTCCCCCGCTCACGGATCTTGCCGGAGAGCAGCAAGCTGAGGAGCAGAAAGAAAGCAGATCCCGGCGAGGGCAGTCCAGATCCACTCTCGAAATCGAATTCCGACCGTAAATCTCCAGGAATCGGCGTCCGAAGGCTAGGGTAGGCCGGCGGTGCTCTTCCTCTCGTACAGGCGACGGCTTCTTCCGAGCAGAGAAATGGGAAAAGAACAAAAGGAACCCAGCCCTAATTCTAACCCAAGACTATATATATATATATCAGTTTTAATAATAGACAATCAACATAATAATTATTATTTACACTCAATATCAAAACAACCCGAAACCCGAAACTTCTCGGAAAAAGACGAAATTTACGCCGCAGCTAAAAACTCACGCTACGAACACAACTGCGAAGTCGAAATTAACATTCGACGAACAAAATCCGGGATAACACCTCCCGAAGCCGAAACACAAGCATTCCCTAAGAGGCCCAGCCGAGTCATCAAACAGACTCCGGCTAGCTGGGGAATCTTGCTAACAGGCTACAAACAGGCTACACAGGGAACCCTAAGAGCTAAAACCATGCTCTATAACGGCAAAAAGTCGGAAATACGCCATCGTAACGCCAGCCAACGATCAAACAAAACACAGAAAAACCGGGGGTGTTACAACAGCCCTTCTCTACCCCGGACGCAGTTGAGGACCGAGCTTGGACGCGGAATGACAACCCGACGATTCCAACCATGAATCCTCAGCAAGACTTCGGATTCGGTCGATCTCTTGACTTGTTCTTCCTTTATTGTTGTTTATGTGTTGTTGTAAACCTTATTTATAGATGATGTATGCTTATTTGTAAAACGTTCTTACAATTATGTCTATGTGATTGTTTGTGTTCATTATTTACTTGAGGTGCGCCTATTATTCCATCCACCACCATCCACCCTTGCCGCACTAGCAAGTGCTGGTGGCGTGCGTTGCGAAGAGGTGCGCACGACCCTCATTCTGTCGTTCTCACCACCTCATCCGCGAGCCTACTCTTCCATCCGCCTAGCGATTCGGTGCATAGCGGCCCGACTAGTATTCCATCCCGCCTGGCGAAGCATCGCATAGCGGCGTTGCATAGGAGTAGTTGTTAGCCTTTTATTTTCTGTTTCCTCAATATCAAAACCCCCCCTTAGTTAGCTCCGACCTGAGGACTTCAATCTCAAGTCCTCCTCGAAATTAACTCCACATTACTGTGTTACTTGTGAGATCGATACTTGGGAAAACCCCCATTTTATATTACTTGTGCGACCGGTTCACTGCCGTGATCTTACGCATCAAGTTTTTGGCGCCGTTGCCGGGGAACACAGTCGTGTGAGTTTTTGGAGAGGGAGATAATAGATTGAAGCCCTTTTCCATTTGTGCATATCATTTTTTTATTTGCTTTTGTTATTAGAATTTTTATTTTGCTTATTTCTTTTTCCCCTTTTCTGATTTTTATAGCAGATCCGTGTTATTTTCATTTTAGCTGTGTAGCACGTTTTCAGCAATTATTTTTGTTCGTGATGGATTCTGATGCTGAGTGTCGTATCCTTGACACTTTGCGCCGATCCATCAATGCCATTGCTGTTATGAATGCCGAGCATTGTATTCGGTGTTTGTTATGTCAAGGTGAGGGCCACATGTTGAAGGATTGCCCTCGTTTGTGCAAGCCTTCTCCCTCTGAGGGCGTGTTCACAACAACCTCCCATTCGCGGAAGACTGTTGTGGACAGGCCTACCATGGTATTGCCTGGCGCATACACTGATATAACGCACTTTGCACCTTCTTTACCCGTTGAGATTACTGAAGAATCTCTGGTCGCATACAGCTCTTTCATGGGTCCCTCGATCCCTTTTTATGAGCTTTCCTTGAGTGATGATGATCACTCTGGTGTTAGCCAACAAAACGTGGAGCAGGAACTCATGGATGCTCCTGTATGGGACAATGAGATTGTTCCGGTCGTCGACTGGGTGGCGTCAGCGAATGATTTTGCGATGGGGCCTGCTCATTTAGTGCTTGATTTTGAGAGCAGCCTTGCCCCTCCGCAATTTTTGCCGGATTGTGCTACTCCATTTTCTTGTGAGTCGGTTGATGATGCCGTACTTGTTGATGATTCGGTGCCCGAGGTTGCGCCGAAGTGGGATGATTATTCCTCTATCTCCAATGGAGAAGGTGGATTTTCGGAACACTTTTACGCACCCCGGTGGGATGAGGAATACCCTATTTCCGATGCGGAGGTTTGCACCTCCTTATTAGATGAGGCCGTTCTTCTTACCACCGCGGACCTCGAGTTCTCGGATTCTCCTCGGTACGACTCGTATGATACCGATGATGATCTCTTCTTACCACTCTCCCATTTTCTGATTCTTTTAGTTCTTCTTCCCCTTTATTTCTTGATCCTTCTTCTTTATCTGAGCCTATGCAGGATGAGTCTCCACAGGTACGTTGGGATGACGATGAGCTTTGTGCTCATGCCGTTGTCATCGCCTCCTGCGGGCCTGTGATAGATGATACCTTGTTAGGCAAGGATTTCTTTTGTGATAAGATGAGCGAGGACCAGTGCTCCTCCTCTTCTTATTTCTTATTTCCTCTGCCTGCGAGGAGCAGGTATTATTATTTAGGCAGAGGGGTAACTGCTTTGTCTCCGTATCGGTACTTGCTACCGCAACGGATATTATGCCAGTTACCTGTGCACTTTTTATTTCATAGGCCTATAAGCTAGAACAATTTAGAATTGAATAAGTCGTGCTGGGATGATAATAACCTCAGTATTTATCTTTCATTTTCTGCATTTTATTTTTCTTGTCTATTTTTTGTTTTAGCATTTCTTTTTGTATATTTTCTTTTGTTTTTGCGGAGCTCACCCCTACAGGTATTCATAGCAAATTGCATTGGCGGGGTTGTGATTCTTCGTATGGCGGACCTGCTTCAGGTTTCCACTCGTCTTCTGGTATGCTCACTAGCTGAGCATTGGGTAACCTCTTCCCTTAGCTCTTTCTGATTTTAATTTCTATATCATCTGCTGTATTGTTTAGTTTAAGTCTGGGGGAGAGATCTGTTACCTATTGCACGTACACATCTCATGTGCATACTAGAAGCTTTTATTGTTATATTTTGATTAGTTCATTGCATCACACACCACTGCACCCACATGAGCGCGTGCTTAGCTTTTTGTGTGCTGCGAGTTAAACTCATTTCTTCGTTAGATTTGGGAAAATTATGGTGCTGACATAGGATTGTGAGACGGAGTAAAATGTTGGCCTTGTTGTGTTTATAGTCAACTGCTCTCGTCTCGTGTAGAAATTGGAGTAGATTTAATTTTTTTGTATGCTTTTAGTTTTATATTTTTCTAATTGCGTAAATACTTTTATTCTACTCAAAAGTTGGTGAATCCGGTGTGAATCCGACGGTAGCTTAGGGATGTGTGTAGACGGCCGTTAGTTTTGTATTGCTCGAGTCGGGAGGAGGGATAGTCTTTCTCGTTGGCTAAGAACTTGCCCCAAGCAATTCTTGAAGCATGGGTATAGGTTAGTTCACTCGCATGAGCATGATGTAGGCTATCATTTTGGCCCGGTTGAGCTTTGTACCATTCCTAACATTTTATCCTCGCTAGCCCCGTTGTGCCTACCCCTCCTTTTGATTCAGCTCCACTATGATTTCACCAAAGCCTCATATCCAATCCTACTCGCACACCCAAGTTGAGCTTCAGAGTTTTACATTTTAATGTTGGGATGTGATGTGGTGTTATTATTTGTGAAAATGTGGAAGTGCTCCCAAGTTTATATCTGCTGAATTGTGAAAATAAAAAAAAAGGAAGAAAAATATTCGTAAAGAAAACAAAAAAAAGTGAAAAGCAAAAGTTTAAATTGAAAATCATTTTGGAAATGAGATTGTATTTGGAGTAGGCGGTACACACACCCATTTTTGAAAAATTAAGTCTGGGGGTGTGGTGTACCAGCGTGTATTTTGCTTAGTAGAGGGATTCATTTTATACTAGCTCCTTTGGGTTAGGTGCATAGCCTTCCTGTATATCTTTGTTTACCTCACCAAAACACAAGCCCCATCTCTTCACCTAAAGTCTTACTGATTCGTGTGTGAAGCAAACCAGTGCCGTGGAGAGAATGCGAAAGGGCAGGCATATGGTCACCGACATTGGTGGATTCCTTTGGAGGTTATCCGGAGCCCCGATCTTTGGCAATGCTCTCCTAGTGATTAGTCTACTTTCTCCCTACGCATGATTGGATGATTCATCGTGATTCCATTTTTGAGTAATAATAAAATGTTGATACACATTCTGAAAAATATAAACTATTTTGTATACTTAGAAATTTCTTCTATTATATTTTTACACGTGCGAGCATGCGACTTCGCATGGTACTTCGTATCGCAATTTCTTTGTTAACTAGTATTTTTTCCTTTCTGCTTAGATTTTGTTTTCTCGGGAGGCGCAAACAGTTAAGTCTGGGGGTGTGATGAGTCCACTTTATATACCTATTTTCGGACTCATCTGGGCTAGTTTTCACACGGTTTCACTTCACTTTTAGTTCTTTATCGTTCCTATTTCATCTAATCTTTATTTCCATAGGAAGTGCACATTTATGCCCGTGGTTGTGTATTTTTGTACTTGTAATGTTTGTACTCCCTTTTGTGATTGTCTGGAATGTCTGCACAGATTAGTGATTTGTTTTTCCTATCGGTACAGGGGTCGTGTGCGTGTTCCGGGATGGTTGTGAAACAGGAATACTGCGCACGATCATGGGATATACTGCGCACGATAACCGGTCGTGTGCCCCCGATCGTGCGCACTACTCTTTGTTTTCCAGAATCAGCCTGGGGTAAGTGCACGACCACTGCACATACTGCGCACAACCACCAGTCATGCGCCACTGATCGTGTGCATTGATTCCTCTTTTCTGGAGTCCTGTCTGGGTAATCGCACGATCAATGGACTTAGTGCGCACGACCACTGGTCGTGCGCCACTACTCGTGCGCATTATCCCAGTTCTTCTTCCTGTTATTCCATGCCAGTGCACACGAGCACAGGACATAGTGCGCATGACCACTGGTCGTGCGCCTGTGATCGTGCGCATTGTTCATTTCTGCTTTTGTATAAATAGTGCAGGTCTCGCCCTAATCAAAAGGATACGCAGATCGCTCATTTTTCCTCCGCCGTTTTCAGCCTTCTCTGCCGTTCCCCTTCAACTTCCACCCTAGGGAGGTTCTCCGAGCAAGCTTTCACCGCCAAATCCAAGTTGGAGCTTCGTCTCGGCCTCCTCCATCATCTCTTAGGTTCATTTCAAGCTTCAACGCCATAGCCATCAAGCAAAGGGAAGCTTGCAACTTTCGTCCGCTATCGTGATACGAAGAAGACGGGCCATTGGAAGGTGGTGACAGCCCTTCTCTACCCCGGACTCAGTTGAGGACCGAGCTTGGATGCGGAATGACAACCCGACGATTCCAACCGTGAATCCTCAGCAAGACTTCAGATTCGGTCGATCTCTTGACTTGTTCTTCCTTTATTGTTGTTTATGTGTTGTTGTAAACCTTATTTATAGATGATGTATGCTTATTTGTAAAACGTTCTTACAATTATGTCTATGTGATTGTTTGTGTTCGTTATTTACTTGAGGTGCGCCTATTATTCCATCCACCACCATCCACCCTTGCCGCACTAGCAATTGCTAGTGGCGTGCGTTGCGAAGAGGTGCTCATGACCCTCATTCCGCCGTTCTCACCACCTCATCCGCGAGCTTACTCTTCCATCCGCCTAGCGATTCGGTGCATAGCGGCCCGAGTAGTCTTCCATCCCGCCTGGCGAAGCATCGCATAGCGGCGTTGCATAGGAGTAGTTGTTAGCCTTTTATTTTCTGTTTCCACAAATATCAAAACCCCCCCTTAGTTAGCTCTGACCTGAGAACTTCAATCTCAAGTCCTCCTCGAAATTAACTCCACCTTACTGTGTTCCTTGTGAGATCGATACTTGGGAAAACCCCCATTTTATATTACTTGTGCGACCGGTTCACTACCGTGATCTTACGCATCAGCATGTCCCCTACTAGTCGACGAACTGAGCGAAAAAATGTCGATTTCCCAGGCTCTCGACGAACCCGGTTCGACACGGCCATGGACACGCCCGTGTCCTTGGCTGTGTGACCCTCACAAAGTCCCAAAAATGGCTCTCGACGCTGCTCGTCCTTCATTCAGATTTTGGGGCATTACACTTGGCTCCTTCTGCCCAAACCTTGTTGGCCGGCCTCCTCAGGCAATTCCAGAGGCATTTGGAGCATGGTGGCCACTTGGCACCATGGGTGAAGCCTCCAAGGTTTAGCCCGAGCTAACCTTGGAGTTAACTCCACTTACAGCCCACCTCAGCCCAAATCACCCCCACCATTAGCTTCATGGAGAGGAGAGGAGTGGAAATCGACTACTAGATCGAAGCAAACGGGGGAGAAATGGGGATTTGAGCAAACTGTCACCGGAGTAGATCGGCCATGGCCAACCGCCGCCGCACTCACCTCCATGGCCTGAATCAGGTCCGTTTCACCTCCCCTCTTCCCGTACTAGCATCCTAGATCAATTAGGGGAGATATCGGGCTCAATTGAGCCCGATGCCATTTGAGGAAAAGCTGGATTTTCCGAGTTTTTCATGATGCTCGGGATTGCCGGAGAAGCGGATTCCGGCAGTCTCACCGCCACGAAACGCCAGCCACCACCTTCGTTGAGATGGTGGCAATAATCTTTGGTGGTGGCGCCGGCCCAGGTGGCCAGATATGGGAATTTTTTTTGATCCATGTCAGGATCATCCCAGCCGTTGGCTGGAGGTAGGGGATGAACGAATGCCGTCTGTTTCATCTCAAATGAATTATATATTTTAATTAATGAACAGTAACATTTGTGTCACACATTTTCAGTGATATTGCATGTTAAATCTAGGATTCTTAGAGGCATTTCCAAAACAAGAACCACAAATGAAAATTGTAGCTTATTGTCTTAACTTTAATATGACACCTTAAACATTAAATTTTGTAAATTAGATTTGTCTATAGGACTGTTTTCCTAGGACTGGTCCTTGACTAGGGCATAACTTCAAATGCATGCCCATGCCAAACTAGAAGTCCACATGATCCAAACTTTTGGAAATGTGCTTGAATAGGGTAGACTTAAACTCTGTCCAAAAATTGGAATTTTTGGGAAAACGTTTTCTATAGTATTTGTGAAAATACACAAAAGAAAATTAATAAAATATTTGGAGTAATATGACTCCAAATAGCCCCAAGTTTTGGTGGCATGTCCTTGGGTTCATTATAGGCCCATGATAAAAATTTCAATCATTTTTGACCTTTGCATGATGGGTATTCCATCTTGCATGTGAAGGGTGAATAAAGGCTTGGGATGCCTTTAGCAAAAACCTAAATAATAGGGATTTAGCCCATTTGGAATATTAAAAGCCTTTGAAAGCTTGTTCAGAGGACTATTAGGATGCAATATATCTTCAACAAAAGTAATGGGATTTTTGGGATCAAAAATCCCATGATTTTTAATTTTTGAACATTAGGCCATTTATTGCTATAAAATTTGAAAATAGGGTTAATGATAAGTTAAAATACTCAAATTTTGTTAAGAACTCTAGAGAGTCATATTTAACCCCTGAAAAATTTTATGGGCCTGTTAGAGGAATATATCTTGGAATTATGTAGAATTTATAATTTTTTCCCTTTATGGAAATTATCTAAAAAGGATGTAAATTACAGTAGAAATATTATGGAAAAATTCCTGGTGATTTAATTATGTGTTTATGACCCTGTGTAATGTTCTTGGTATTTTTGGATGTTTTTATAGATTTAAAATCCAAATAATGGCATTTTTGTAATATTTGTCTTTTGATGTTTGATGAACCAAATTACTGTGTAGAGACATGAAATCTTGTATTTGGTATTATTTTAGCAATTTACATCTGCACTAAATTTCCTAGAAGTTTTAGAGACATATTTAATGTACTTCATTTGTAAAGTGGTCAATCCATGGATATTAACTTTAAATACAATTAAATGGAAATATAAATGGGAAAATTACAATACTTGAAAACTAGTCATAATTAGCCTAGATGATCATCAGGAAAATTTATTAGACCAGGGGGATCATTTAATATAGTAATTCATGTATAAAGTGATGTATGCCACTTAATTAAAGGATTTAATTTAGAGTCTTTATGACTTAGAAAAATTGTGAAAACTACACATAGTCAATATCATAAATCATACCATCCATGATAAATGATTAGGGTCACTTGGCCAAGAAAATTGGAAGTTGTACTTTATGGGTGGTACTAGGTAATGGGTAGTGACTAACACAGTTAGCCTAATCCACTAGAACCACAGGGGGATATGATTGACCATTGAGGTGAGAATTGCACTACAGGAATAAGCCCTGACTAGTCTCCAATAGGTCGTTACTGGATCACGCGGGGTGGAGTGTAAACAATAAGGACAGTCGTTAAAACAGAGATCGACGGAAGACCGCCGATTTCCCCGGTAATATCTTAAGTCATTAAGATTGTTCCAAAGCAACAACGAGAGCTGGGTGTGAATTATGGGTAGTCATCAACTAAAGTAAATATCCTTGAGAAAGGGAGCTTTCGGCGTAATCCCATCATAGTTTATAGTGCCCCCGACAGCCCTTCACCGGGTATACCCTGAGCAGTCCTGGGATTAACCTTAAATCACTAAGCATAATATCCCGTAGATAAGAGTAGTCTAATAGGTTAAGACATTGTGGTTCATTCTCACCCATGATGGGTTTGAGGGATTTTTAAATAAAAGCACTATATGCAATCTCACCCGCGATGGGTTGGAGGGATTCAGGACGGGTTGGTCCTGCAAGCTGGAGTCTCGGGTTTGAATACCTTGCATGTGCATAAATTATGGCGGGTCATGCGATACTCGGCCAATTGTCAAACCGATGGCAGTACGGTGGCTTTGGCGAGGTGTGTTGGTTTGAGGGGCCAATGGGTTGTTTTACACTGCGGTCTGGATGACGATCCCCGAAAACGCACACTCGACCAAAAATACTGGTGGGTAGCCAACAAATAGTACGCAGAGACTCTAGAGTGCACCTAGGACGTGTATAGAGGCGTACGGGAGATCTAGGCCTGGTAGTGTGATACCTGCCTAGGAGTGGAGACGCCCGCTCCACTACTGCCGTAGCCATAATGGTGGTACCATAGAGTGATGCTAGCTCCGAAAAGTGGGAACTAAAGGTCTGTGATCACAAAGTCGTTGTGTGTGAGTTGCACATGCATGACTCATAAATAACTGCATGCATTCATTCATATTAGGTCATACGCTTCATGGATCCTTATCATATAAATTAGTATGGGCTCTTTTATATGATAAGTTATATTTTGGAAACTATAACTTATATGTTTGTATGGGCACTCATATAAGTTAGGGTACTTCTGTGATGTATAATAGTAGTAGTTTTTTATACTTTATTTACTGCGCTTTACTTACTTCCAATTTTACTTACTTCTATACTGTACCTGCTTTTACATTTGGACTATATACATAGAACAACTAGTGTAGATTTACTGCTTACATTCATACTTGGTAGCGTAGAATCCTTGTCACCTGCTTCCCTTTTGTTACCCCTTCTTGTCCTCCGCTTCATCCTCCTGCACGGTGCCTAGGAGTTGCGGGGCAAGGTGAGGAGGAAACGACTTAGTCTTTTTGACTAATGGTCGGTGAACAAACTATTTTTAGGAGCTCGAGGAGATGGAGCACCAGCACGACCGGCACGACGAGGTGACAGGACGTGAGGAGGTACTTCCACCACCACCACCTACTAATACTACAGCGATACCTCAGGTGGGATGAGTTCAAGCAGATAGATTTGCTTCCGCATTTTATTTTGTGAGGAGAGTTGTTATTCATGTGCATGGCATAAGCCCTTTTTACTCTTCTTATTATTTCTACTCATTGTGGACTGGATGTACTTTCATTTCATTATATGATATGTACTGTGACTGTGGACTGGTTGTGGTTTATTTCTACCTATATACTTCTGTTTCTCATATTGGCCTACAGGTTTATGATAGTGCTAGCCTGCAGAATCGGCATCTTGTGGTGTTGACTAACCCATGTGTTAGTGTCACTGTAAGGCCGCAGTTCTGGGCATAAGATCGGAGTCTACTTGGTAAGGGGAGGGGTCTTACAAACTGGAATAACTTGACCGAACGTTCATATGAGAAAGAAGTCCACAACACTGGACCACCCTGCTCGAGCATTTGTTTGCGGACAAACTATGCTGCGGATTCAGTGGTGTGCCCATGTGTAAAAAGTCACATAAAATAGTCCATTAAATACAATGAGTTAGTCCGATTCTGTTTAAACCTTACCTTTATGAAACCTCCACAGGTCGCTGCGCCACAGAATGTAGTTCCTCCCCCTCCGGCTGCCACTCCTTTTCTACAGACAGAGATGGGGAAAACTTTGACGGCTATCATGGAAGCCTTCAAAGCCCAGCAGGTCCCGGCCCTGCAGCCAAATCCGGGGTCAAGTTGGCTGAGTGCCTTCAAGAGCTTGTCCACGCCGATGTACCGGGGGACAGAGGATGCTGTCAAGACTGTGGAATGGCTGGATGCCATACATGAGATGTTAAAAAATTCAACAAACCCGTAGAGGCCTCCTCGGATACCCTGTTGAAACTCAACAAATCGGAGGAGAACACCCCACTTATATTGTTGAAAGTTTTCCCGGATCGTGGAGTTAGCAGGGGTTATCTCAACAACGCAGTAACAACCAGCAACACATGCATCACAAGCTTCTTATTGATCAAGAACAAACTCCTTTACAAGGCGAGAAAAACATGGCGAGACATGCTTCACCAAAACCCAAACCAGGAGAGCAGAGACAGTTACAAAGACAAGAAACAAAAACCAAGCCGCGCGGACTCAACTACCAAGCCGCCGGTCTACTGCTGTGCAGTCCGCTCAGTCCGCCAGGACGCCAGACCGCAACCAAAGCCGCGCGGACTACCCCTTATTCCAATGCTTGGCTCTTCACCGACGATCTGTAGGCCGCCTGACCGTGAGGTCGCCTAGCCGCCAGACCGCACAAGCTGAGTCACCGAATGGAACAGTCCGCCTGAAGCAGGCGACTTCCTGAACCCCGAACCAAGTTGCCAAAGAAGAGACCGCCTGGTCACTATCCGCGACATGCTTTTTACCGCCTGTTGCTTAACCGCAGAGTCTGCACCGTCCCTGACCGCAATCAGAGCCAAGTCCTGGCTTTCCAGTGCTATCCGCACAACCTGCACAGCACAACCGGGTCAACTCTCTACCCGCGCGGACACCAAATTCCAGACCGCAGCAACTTACGCGAGCTCAATTACTGTTCACTTAATTCGGTTAAGGTTGCATTCAAGGTACATCCTGATGTGACAAGGGTCCTATTTATAGGCACGATGATGAGTATGGTCACCGCCCTAGCCGATAGGATCACTGCCCCATCCCGCAGCAAGAATAAGTGTGTCCGCTAACCCGCGGACACACATTCCAGTTCGCCGCTCCTGTGCAGATAGCCAGTCTGCCCCAGCTTCTCCAAGGCCGGACTCCAATATCCAGCCCGCCTTGCCGCCAGAAGCCAAACCAGGACCACCACAGCCGGACTCCACAATAGCTATGTCCGCCAATCCGCGGACACAGCACCAGTCCGCATAACCCGAGCCCGCAGCCTCGCCATCAAGGCACCTGCCGGACTCAGCGGACACTCGGTTTCGTCCGCACTTCCCGAGTCCATTGCCTCAATCTCCAAGGCACCGCCGGACTCAGCGGACATGCCGATTCAGTCTGCTTTCGCAGCAAACTCCAGTCCGCATTCCTGAGTTCATAACGTCATCACAAGGCTAAACCGAACTCAGCGGACTCCAGCTCCAGTCCGCACGCTCTTGCCCAGGCAATCCTCCAGTCCGCATACCCTCAAGCTAGCAAACAAGGCAACAACACTTCTACTATGCTTGGCGGACTGAGAAAGCAGCTCGCGCTCCACTGCGCGATCTCCCCGGACTGAGCCATCCTGGACTTGGTTCAGATAACACCAAGTCCAGTCCACTGGCCACGAGGGCCAGTCCGCACTTACTGGCGGATACTGGATCTAGCCCGCCATACCGGGCGACCTCCAGCTTCTGTCTGCACTGACCAGCGGTCTCCGCGGCTTCCACTTGCCGCTTCACTAGAGCAAGACCAAGGCAACTGCCAAACCGGTCTTCCGAGCTCCAATTCGTCAGTCCGCTTCATGCCGGACTCCGCGGATAGGATTTATATCCTCCCGGTTACTTCCTGGGAACAAACTGCCTGCTGAGTAATCCCCGGCCTGACATACCGCCGCTGCTGTCCGCGTAGTCCGCGTGAACAGACCGCCCAGGCCGCCACAGAGCAAACCGCCTGCAACATCCCTGCCGACTTAGCAGTCCGCAAACCCTGTCCGCGTAGTCCGCGCGGATAGGTTGCCCAATCCTTCCATTCACCCACTTTCACTTCACAAGTTTCAACACTCCCCCTTGAAGTGAGAAGTGGTGAATAACTCCAACAGCTCCCGTAACCTTGCACCTGGTCCCTCCGATAGCATCTACAAAGAGATGTCCAAGACATAGTCCTCGCCCTGCATATCATGGACCATGAGGGAGCCCTCCAGCATCTCCCAAAAGGAGCCATGCTTCCCTCTGCCTTCTTCAGCTTCAACCTCCACTCATGCATCATAGGAGTATCACCAACTTCCTTGGGCACAAAAGCCCAAGCCTTATTACCTCTGAGAGAAGTCACCTCTTCAGCCTTGGTGTCAACAACCTCCTTGATTCTAGTGGGGTCATCACAGCGAGAGGTACCTTGCTCGACTTGAGGGCTAACAAGGAAACACGGTACCAAGTCCACCGTGTTCCCTTCGCTATATCGTGCCGGTGGATTACTGATCCTCTTCGATCTCCGAAGAACCTGATCATGGCTAACCACCTCCGCTGTGTCTGAACCAGCTCCATTCCCGGGCAAACCCAGAACAATGCTTCCCTTGCTTCCTGAACAAGACGCCTTCTCACTGGAACCAAGAGCACCTGGAGCAACGCTCCCCCTGCTACCTGAACCAGAAAACTCCCCTCTTGAACAAGAACTACCTGGAACATCGCTCCCCTTGCTTTCTGAACCGGAAGCCTCCGCCTTCGAGCCATAAGATCCTGGAGCATCGCTCCCCCTTCTTCTCGACTCTGACGCCTTTGCACCGGAGCTAGAACAACCTGGAACACCTGGTGACTCAGGTAACTCCACTTCCTTAGCAGCAGCCTCCTTCAGCCCACCATCTAACTTGCTTATCTCTAGCTCCACATGAGAGCTACTCCAAAACGGCGTCAACTCATCGAAGACAATGTCTTTCGACACTATGAGTTTCTTCGTCGCAGGATCCATACACCTCCATCTTCTTCTCTGCTCATCATACCCAACAAAAACTAGCTTTGTCTTGAGAGCACCCGAGAGTGTATATAGCAGGTAGATCCAAACACCCGAAGGTGCTTTACTGAGGGCTTCACTCCGAACATCAGCTCATAAGGAGTCTTCAATATGATCGGACTAAGAGGCATCCGGTTGATGACATGAGCAGCACAGGCCATCCCTTCCGCCCAAAGGGCCTTTGGAGCGCCTTTACTCTGAAGCCAACACTTGCAGGTCTCCTTTAACCAACGGATCATCCGAGCTGCAATACTACCTTGTTGTGAAGTATGTCCACAAGAAAGCTCCTTCCGGATCCCTTGCTTCCTGCAAAAGTGTGAAAACTCGGTTGAGCCAAACTCACCACCGATACTTGTCCTCAACACCTTGATCCTCCGGCCAAGCTGGCCTTCCACAAGCTTCTTGAACTCCACAAACAAGCGTACCATGTTGGACTTCTTCTTCATGAAGTATACCCATGTATACCTAGAATAGTCATCAACCAATATCAGCATGAACCTGTTGCCTCCAAGACTGGTTGTGACGGTCGGTCCCACCAGAGCACAATGGACAACCGCCAATGGTGCTTTACATCTGGATTGTGCTTTATCAACCATGAAGCGATAGGCTCCACTTTCCTGACATCCCGCACACCCCCGACCATCGACATAGGATGAAAATCTAAGCAAGCCTCTTACGAGTCTTCTTTCTGCCATTGCTTTCAGCTTGTCCATCCCTACATGCCCCAGTCTTTCATGCCAGATAGCAGCACTATCACTGGCATTCCTCCGATCAGATCCAGATCCTGTTGATAACCCAACAAGGTTCTTCTCCTTCCTCCCTACATGAGCTACGTTCGCCGAGAGCAAGACTACCTTGCACTCCTTCCGAAGATGACCTTGCTGCTTGCATTTATAGCACCTTGGTCGTTCCTTCCTCTTCCTATCACGCCTAGGAGAAACACTCCTTTCTTCCTGATACGAAGTAGAGGGACCATCTTCAATAGCAACCTTCACCTTCTTCCTGAACAACCCATCAAGGGAAGTCCACACCTCCGCAGCTGACCGACATCCACTGATGTGGTCTAAGAGTTCCGATGAGATCACCTGCTTGAGAATAGACTCCGCTTTCGCATTTGTCTCCTTCCAAGCTCTCATCTCCTCAGCATTGCCAGCAGTATCCTCTTGTCTTCCAGCTCCGCATACAACCTCCCAAAGGTCCTCGCTAAGAAGAAAGCTCTTCATACAGGACTTCCACCTTTCAAAGTTCGTCGCTGTAAGGAGATCAATACCAAGACAACTTGCATCGTACAGTGTCATGGTTCTACCACTGGTTTCCTCTACATAAGAGCAACTACTTCCGTTGAGCACTGCTTGACCACTCCAACAACCTCCTCTGATACCATGTTAAAAAATTCAACAAACTCGTAGAGCCTCCTCAGACCCTGTTGAAATCAACAAACCGGAGGAGAACACCCCACATATTGTTGAAAGTTTTCTCGGATCGTGGAGTTAGCAGGGGTTATCTCAACAATGCAGTAGCAACCAGCAACATATGCAGCACAAGCTTCTTATTGATCAAGAACAAACTTCTTTACAAGGCGAGAAAAACATGGCGAGACATGCTTCACCAAAACCCAAACCAGGAGATCAGAGACAGTTACAAAGATAAGAAACAAAAACCAAGCCGCGCAGACTCAACTACCAAGCCGCCGGTCTACTGCTGTGGAGTCCGCTCAGTCCGCCAGGTCGCCAGACCGCAACCCAAGCCGCGCGGACTACCCCTTATTCCAATGCTTGGCTCTTCACCGACGATTTGCAGGCCGCCTGACCGTGAGGTGGCCTAGCCGCCAGACCGCACAATCTGAGTCACCGAATGGAACAGTCCGCCTAAAGCAGGCGACTTCCTGAACCACGAACCAAGTTGCCAAAGAAGAGACCGCCTGGTCGCTATCCGCGACCTGCTGTTTACCGCCTGTTGCTTAACCGCAGAGTCCGCACTATCCCTGACCGCAATCAGAGCCAAGTCCTGGCTTTCCAGCGCTATCCGTACAACCTGCACAGCATAACCGGGTCAACTTTCCACACGCGCGGACACCAAAGTCCAGACCGCAGCAACTTATGCGAGCTCAATTACTGTTCACTTACTTCGGTTCAGGTTGCATTCAAGGTACATCCTGATGTGACAAGGGTCCTATTTATAGGCACGATGATGAGTATGGTCACCGCCCTAGCCGATAGGATTACCGCCCCATCCCGCAGCAAGCACAAGTGTGTCTGCCAACCCGCGGACACACATTCCAGTTCGCCGCTCCTGTGCAGATAGCCAGTCCGCCCCAGCTTCTCCAAGGCCGGACTCCAATATCCAGCCCGCCTTGCTGCCAGAGGCCAAACCAGGACCACCACAGCCAGACTCCACAACATCTATGTCCGCCAATACGCGGACACAGCACCAGTCCGCATAACCCGAGCCCGCAGCCTCGCCATCAAGGCACCTGCCGGACTTAGCGGACACTCGGCTTACGTCCGCACTTCCCGAGTCCATTGCCTCAATCTCCAAGGCACCGCCGGACTCAGCGGACACGCCGATTCAGTCTGCTTTCGCAGCAAACTCCAGTCCACATTCCTGAGTTCATAACCTCATCACAAGGCTAAACCGAACTCAGCAGACTCCAGCTCCAGTCCGCACGCTCTTGCCCAGGCAATCCTCCAGTCCGCATACCCTCAAGGTAGCAAACAAGGCAACAACACTTCTACTAGGCTTAGCGGACTGAGAAAGCAGCTCGCGCTCCACTGCGCGATCTCCCCGGACTGAGCCATCCTAGACTTTGTTCAGATCACACCAAGTCCAGTCCACTGGCCACGAGGGCCAGTCCGCAATTACAGGCGGACATTGGATCTAGCCCGCCATACCGGGCGACCTCCAGCTTCTGTCCGCACTGACCAGCGGTCTCCGTGGCTTCCACTTGCCGCTTCACTAGAGCAAGACCAAGGCAACTGCCAAACCGGTCTGCCGAGCTCCAATTCGTCAGTCCGCTTCATGCTGGACTCCGCGGATAGGATTTCTATCCGCCCGGTTACTTCCTGTGAACAAACTGCCTGCTGAGTAATCCCCGGCCTGACAGACCGCCGCTGCTGTCCGCGTAGTCCGCGCGAACAGACTGCCCAGGCCGCCACAGAGCAAACTGCCTGCAACATCCCTGATGACTTAGCAGTCCGCAAACCCTGTCCGCGTAGTCCGCGCGGATAGGTTGCCCAAGCCTTCCATTCACCCACTTTCACTTCACAAGTTTCAACATGAGATTTTGGCAGGCATTAGCTGCCCGGTCAGCCAACCAGTTCCTTTAGCCACCTCTGCATTAGATGCTCATGCAAAAATATGGTGGAAGTCCATGCGAGAGACCACTTATGCTGATTGGGAGCTGTCGGGCATCTCATGGGAGGAGTTTACTGAGACATTCTTGGATCATTATGTGTCCACCACAGACAGAGATGCACTGGAAGAGAGGTTTCTGAACCTCAAGCAGGTGACTAGATTTGTGATCGAGTATCAAAGAGAGTTCTCCCATCTAGCTAGATTTTCGAGGATCCATGACATGGATGACATGAAGTATGCCAAGAGATTCTTTCAAGGGCCCAGAGATTCCTTGAGGCAGCCCCTACTATTCATCTCCAAGGGAACCTCGTCACAGATCATAGAGATGGCCAAGAAGCTAGAGGCAAACCAGCTAATGGTGCAGAATAGAGGAAAGAGGCCGCTGGACGGTCATCACCCGGGGAGAGTAGCAGGGGATCCCGGCGAGGAAGAGTCATTGGATATAAGAGGGGTGGGGGACGTCGTCGTCCCTACTTCAGGCATGAGCAAGGGCCTCCTACATTATTAGCCCCCCCCCACATCTACAGGTGCATGACCCGAGGAGGCAAGATGACCGTGGCCACCAGCCGGTAGTATGTTTTGGATGCCATCAGCCTGGGTATATTAGATCGGAGTGTCCGCATCGGTTTCGTCCACCTCCTGCTCCACCTCCAGTGGCCCCTCCAGTACAACAGGGCCAAGGCCGAGGCCGAGGATGAGGTCGAGGCCGAGGCCGGGGATATCACGGTCGAGGGTGAGAACAAGAGAAAATATACACATTAGACCTCGCCGAACCTAGTAACCAAGAGGAGTTCATGACAGGTACTTATATTATTATAAACATAAAGTTTCATTTACTTGATTTTAAAATAATAGTTTATTGGAACCCAAACAACTCAGTCATAGTCATGATCAGCGGCAAGCCCGCTCGTACCTTGTTTGACACGTGTGCCTCCCACTCGTTTGTTTCTGAGGCCTTTATAGAAGGTCTGGAGGGTGTGGAAAGATTTCCAGGCGTGGAGATGAAGGTGCGTCTGCCTGATGGGTCAGAGCTACGGACCTCTGCCCATTGCAACATGGAGGCCTAGATGGGTGGCAGGACATTTGAGGCACCAGTGACGATCCTGCGACTGCCTGATTTCGACTTGATCTTGGGCATAACGTGGTTACACTGGAACTATGCCCAAATTGATTGCCCGTCGAGAAGGATCACTCTGAGGCACGACTACTCCTATGTCGTCGTTGAAGGTATCAGACCTATCTCCCATATATTATTATCATCTGTTACAGGCTATCAAGGCCCACCATCAGGGATAAGAGGTATACATTACATGCTTCGAGATAGCGGGAGCAGAAACTTCCCTTGCTGACATTTTGGTGGCTCAGGATTCCCCCAACGTATTCCCAGAGAAATTGCCCGGATTACCGCCAGCTACGGATGTGGAATTCCGGATACAGCTAGTGCTATGTGCGAGGCCAATATCTCGAGCACCATGCAGGTTGGCTCCTAAGGAGTTGGTTGAGTTCAGGTCCCATCTACAGGAGTTTTTAGAGTCGGGCTTTGTTCGACCCAGCTCGTCACCCTGGGGAGCACCGGTATTATTTGTCAAGAAGAAGGATGGGTCGTTACAGCTCTGCATCGACTATCGAGAGTTGAATCGACTGACAGTCCGGAACACCTACCCATTACCCCGTATCGATGAGCTATTTGATCTGCTTCAGGGAGCCTTCTGGTTCTTCAAGCTGGACTTACGCTCAGGGTATTATCAGCTGCGGATTCGGGAGGAAGACATTCCGAAGACAGCATTCAGTTCCCGCTATGGTCTATACGAGTTCACAGTGACGCCTTTCGGGCTCACGAATGCACCTTCCGCATTCATGAGTCTGATAAGCCGTGTTTTCAAGCCTTACCTGGAAAGATGCATCATGGTATTTATTAATGATATCTTGATCTATTCTCGGACAAAGGAGGAGCACATGCAGCATTTGGCACAGGTACTGGAAAGATTGAGGGAGCACCAACTGTATGCGAAGTTTTCCAAGTGTCAGTTCTGGCTGCAAGAGGTGGCATTTCTGGGACATGTTGTCAGTGGAGCCGGGTTGGCCGTAGATCCAGCCAAAGTTCAGGCAGTGCGTGATTGGCCGAGGCCAAAATTAGCTTCTAATATACACAGCTTCTTGGGACTCGCCGGGTATTACCCAAGTTCGTGGAGCTGTTTCGAGGATAGCACTTCCCCTCACGACATTGATGAAGAAGGAAGCAGCATTTGCGTGGAACGAAAGGTGCGAGTCATCGTTTCAGGAGTTAAATAGTTGGCTTACCTCTGCCCCTATCCTTACACTTCCATCTAGGAAGGAAGGATTCCAGATTTACACCGACGCTTCTTACCAGTGGATGAGTGCCGTCTTGATGCAGCACGGCCACGTGACTGCCTATGCCTCCAGGCAATTGAAGAAACATGAACATAATTACCCGGTGCATGACTTGGAGCTCGGGGCGGTCGTATTCGCACTGAAGATATGGAGACACTACTTGTATGGGGTTCATTATGATGTCTACTTGGATCACAAGAATCTCAAATACGTCGACACGCAGAAAGATCTGAACCTTCGACAGAGGATATGGCTGGAATTTCTCTGCGATTATGATTACAAATTGCACAATCATCCGGGGAAAGTGAACACTGTGGCAGATGTGTTGAGCAGGAGAGCTGACACTACTAGACCGGAGCCCCGAGTGATGTATATGTGATTGATGCAGATGATGTATGATATGCATATCACCATGGTCTCAGAGGACGATCCAACAGATTACCGCTAATATCTGATCTCCTTGATCGGGGAGAATGATCTTCGGGAGCGCATCATGACGCAGGAGAGGCTAGATACAGCTTTAGAGCCGATATTTAGAGTCCTGGAAGGGGGAAAATTCGAGGATTATACACTGCAGGATGATCTCATTCATTTCCGTGGGCGCATTTATATACCCGCAGGCGGATTCGAGAGGATGTACTTTGAGAGGCGCACCACTCAGTATTCAGTGCATCCTGGGATCAATAAGATGACAACTGATTTGCGGCGACATATGTATTGGCTAGGGATGAAGAGAGAGATCATTAATTATGTGACCCACTTCATGACATGTCATCAGGTAAAAGCAGAATGGAAGAGCCCGGGGGATTATTACAGCCATTACCTGTACCCGAGTGGAAATTCGAAGATATATCTATGGATTTTATGCGCGGATTGCCACGCTCCCACTCTGGGCACGATTCCATATGGGTCATCGTCGATAGGCTGACCAAGGTGGCTCGATTTATTCCGATCAGGAAGGACTGCCCAGTTGTTGTTTTGGTGAGATTGTTTGTGGAGCAGTTCGTCAGGTACCATGGTATCCCCAGATAGATCATCTCGGACCGTGATGGTCGGTTCACATCGAGGGAATGGAGGGATGTGCATTCTTATATGGGTTCTCGGCTCACTTTTAGCACCGCCTTCCTTTCGCAGACCGACGGCCAGACCGAGCGGACCATCCGGGCGATGGAGGATCTGCTTCGTCTATACATACTAGATACAGGGAAGCCCTGGGAAAGACTGTTTCCCATGATCGAGTTCTATTATAATAACAGTCACCAGACAAGCATCGGGATGGTGCCTTACAAGACTTTGTATGGAAGGAAGTGCGGGACACCTCTATCTTGGGTTCAGGATATGAACACGAGGACTCTTGGTTCATATTACATTGAGGATACGGAAGCTCAGATTCGACTGATCAGGGAATGAATGTTGGTGGCCTAGAGTAGATAGGCCAAGCACTATGATGCACGCTATCAGAAGGTGTAGTTTCAGGTGGGAGACATGGTATTCTTGAAGATACGCCTTGTGCATGATATTTCTCGGGTGCGGAGGCACAAGAAGCTCAGCCCTCGATATATGGGTCCCTATTTGATTCCGGAGCAGATCGGCCCCTTGGCCTACATGCTGGAGCTGCCACCAGAGCTGGGAGCCTTGCACGACATTTTCCACATCTCCTCGCTACGGAGAGCTCTCCTTCGGCCGGAATAGCACATCCCTACTACAGTCGACCTGATAGCACCCGATTGATAAGTTCGGTCGGAGCCAATCCGGATCGATGATACCGCGGCCCGAGTGATGCGGAAGAAGAGGGTTCCTTTGTGAAGGTGTTGTGGTCCAACCATGGACGGGAGGAGAACACCTGGGAGCCGAGAGATCTGATGATAGAACCGCACTCGGAGCTTTTCACTTCAGGTAACACTTTAATTAATGTTTAAAGTACTTAAATTCTTATACTTGAAAAACCCGTAGACCCGAACTTAAATTTCGGGGACGAAATTATTTCATTATTTATTGGAATTTGTAACATCCCATTTCCAATTAGGCCCCTCAACTTAGATTGGGTTAGGCATGTGGTGGGTGATAAGGGTTTTAGCTAGGTTTGACCCTTGAAGGTAGGGTGTAGCCATGTGGGGCCCACTATAGTGTCCAAGTCAAACTAGGTCAAACTAGCCTAAATAGGAACCCTAGCAACACCATGACCTCCACCACATTGCCCTATCCCTAAGAACAATCTAAGTGAACCCTAAAGCATGCCATTAGGTCACCCATTGACCCAATTTGACCAAGTCAAACCTAAACCTTAAATTTGTCAAACCCACACCTAAAGGCCCAAATAGTCAAAATGGGCCACCACCATGGCGAAACCCAAGTTGACCAAGTCAACCCTATAAGTCAACAAAGTCAATCTTGAGGCCTAAAGGGAGAAAGAGTGAACCAAGCCCACTCCCAATGGGGAAAGGCCACAAACCTTGGCCCATGACCAGCTTAAGTGTCAAATACCAGCCCTACCCCTCTGTATTTGGAGAGAGAGTGCATGCATGGGGGCATTTTGGAGAATTCACCCAAAAAGAGTAAAGAGAAGGTGGAATTAAGAGGAGGAGGCCACTTGGCATTGGCTACTTCTGCCCAAAGCTTGTTGGCCGGCCTCCTCAGGCAATTCCAGAGGAATTTGGAGCATGGTGGCCACTTGGCACCATTGGTGAAGCATTATAGGTTGAGCTCGAGCTCACCTTGGAGTTAACTCCACTTACAGCCCACCTCAGCCCAAATCACCCATACCATTAGCTTCAGAGAGAGGAGAGGAGTGGAAATTGACTACTGGATCGAAGCAAATAGGGGAGAAATGGGGATTTGAGCAAACTGTCGCCGGAGCAGCTCGGCCATGGCCAACTACCGCAGTACTCGCCGCCAAAGCCTGAATCTGGTCCGTTTCACCTCCCATCTTCACGTACTAGCATCCTAGATCAATTAGGGGAGATATCGGGCTCAATTGAGACCAATTCCATATGATGAAAAGCTGGATTTTTCGAGTTTTTCATGATGCTCGGGATTGCCGTAGAAGCTGATTCCGGCTGTCTCACCGCCGGGAAATGCCAGCCACCACCTTAACGAAGGTGGTGGAAATAATCGCCCGCGGTGGCGCCGGCCCAGGTGGCCGGAAATGAGAATTTTTCTTGATCCAGGTCGGGATCATCCCAGCCGTTGGCAGGAGGTAGGGGATGAACGGATGCCGTCTGTTTCATCTCAAATAAATTATATATTTTAATTAATGAACAGTAACATTTGTGTCACACATTTTCAGTGATATTGCATGTTAAATCTAGCACTCTTAGAGGCATTTCCAGAACAAGAACCCTAAATGCAAATTGTAGCCTATTGTCTTAACATTAATATGTCACCTTAAACATCAAATTTCATAAAGTAGATTTGGTTGTAGGCCTGTTTTCCTAGGATTGGTCCTTGACTATTGTAGAACTTCAAATGCATGCCCATGCCAAACCAGAAGTCCACATGACCCAAAATTTTGGAAATGTGCTTGAATAGTGTAGACTTAAACTTTATCCAAAAAGTGGAATTTTTGGGAAAAATGTTTCTATAGTATTTGTGAAAATACACAAAAGTAAATTAATGAAATATTTGGAGTAATATGACTCCAAATGCCCCAAATTTTGGTGGCATGTCCTAGGGTTCATTATAGGCCCATGATAATAATTTCAATCATTTTTGACCTCTGCATGATGGGTATTCCCTCTTGCAGATGAAGGGTGAATAAAGGCTTGGGGTGCCTTTAGCAGAAATCTAAATAATGGGGATTTAGCCCATTTGGAAAATTAAAAGCCTATGAAAGCTTGGTCAGAGGATTATTAGGATGAAATATACCTTCAACAGAAGTAATAGGATTTTTGGGATCAAAAATCCCATTATTTGGAATTTTTGAACATTAGGTCATTTATTGATAGAAAAATTGAAAATAGGGTTAATGATTAGTTAAAATTCTCAAATTTTGTTAAGAACTCAAGAGAGTCATATTTAACCCTTAGAAAATTTTATGGGCCTGTTAGAGGAATATATCTTGGAATTATGTATAATTTATAATTTGGCCCGTTTATGAAATTATTTAAAAATGATGGAAATTACAGTACAAATATTATGGAAACTTTCCTGGTGATTTAATTATGTTTTTTTGACCTTTTGTAATTTTCTTGGTATTTTTGTATGTTTCTGTAGATTTAAAATCCAAATAATGGTATTTTTGTAATATTTGTCTTTTGATGTTTGATGAAACAAATTACTGTCTAGAGCCATGAAATCATGTATTTGGTATTATTTTAGCAATTTACATCTGCAGTAATATTCCTAGAAGTTTTAGAGACATATTTAATGTACTTCATTTGTAAAGTGGCCAATCCACGGATATTAACTTTAAATATAATTTAATGGAAATATAAATGGGAAAATTACAATACTTGGAAACCAGTCATAATTATCCTAGATGATCATCAAGAAAATTTATTAGACCAGGGGGATCACTTAATATAGTACTTCATGTATAAAGTGATGTAGGCCACTTAATTAAAGGATTTAATTTAGGGTCTTTATGACTTAGAAAAATAGTGAAAACTCTACATAATCAATATCATATATCATACCATCCATGATAAATGATTAGGGTCACTTGGCCAAGAAAATTGGAAGTCGTACTTTATGGGTGGTACTAGGTCATGGGTAGTGACTAACACAGTTAGCCTAATCCACTAGGACCACACGGGGATAAGATTGACCATTGAGGTGAGAATTGCACTAGAGGAATAAGTCATGACTGGTCTCCTATAGGTCATTACTGGATCACGAGGGGTGGAGTGTAAACCATAAGGACAGTGGTTAAAACGGAGATCGACGGAAGACCGCCGATTTCCCCGGTAATATCTTAGGTCATTAAGATTGTTCCAGAGCAATAACGAGAGCTGGGGGTGAACTATGGGTAGTCATCAACTAAAGTAAATATCCTTGAGAATGGGAGCTTTGGGCGTAATCCCATCATCATTCCTAGTGCCCCTGAGAGCCCTTCACCGGGTATACCCTGTGCAGTCCTGGGATTAACCTTAAATAACTAAGCATAATAACCCGTAGACAAGAGTAGTCTAATAGGTTAAGACATTATGGTTCATTCTCACCCATGATGGGTTTGAGGGATTTTTGAATAAAAGCACTAAATGCAATCTCATCCGCGATGGGTTGGAGGGATTCAGGATGGGTTGTTCCTGCGAGCTGGAGGCTTGGGTTGGAATACCTTGTATGTGCATAAACTGTGGCGGGTCATGCTATACTGGGCTGAAAGTCCACCTAGTGTCAACTATGTTCACCTATGGGGGGGGGGAATAGGTGACCTGCAGCGTTTTTGCGGAATTTAAATTGTACCTGCACACGAAAATAAAACAACACAGCACAACAGAGTACACAAGCTATTTATAGTGGTTCCCCGACTTGGGTACATCCACTTTCCCCCTTTGACCTATCCCCCAACCAGGGACGACTCAGTCACTTCTCCAACAGGATTGAAATCCAATCCTTGCACTATCGGAAGGAACCCTTCCACACGTAGGAGTCTACACTCCCACAACCCGGGTTGCACCCAACCCTTACAACTAGGAACCACCGTTCCTTTACAACAAAAGTAAAACTAGAATGTACAAGAGATACAAACTACGTTTGGAGACTTAGGTGTCCCTCTTCGTTGACGACGTGTTTTTGAAGTTCACGAAGAGTCCACTACCCAAGATCTCACTTGGAGAGAATCTCCCCGGAACCGGCGGCGGCAAGATGGGCGGCGGCTAGGTTCACGGGATCGGCGACAACAACGATGTGCGGCTGCTGTTCTTTAGAGATCCAAACTTCGTAGCGAAGCTAGCTAGGTCTACAAACGGTCACACTAGGTTCAATCGTCTCGATCGATTCGGATGGGGAAGATTTTCCCGATCTACAAATTGAGAGACAAGAGATCTCCGGTTAGACACGTGAGACGCTGAGCTTAGCTAGCCTTCTGTCGTAGGAGTATCTGGGTGAAACCACGATCAACCGGCGAACAACTTGGCGCGAGCGGCGGCAGCGGCGGCGGAGCGGAAACGGCGATCTAGGTCACGTCGCGGCTCGCGTATTTCTTTTCTTCTTCGCTCCTTTTACTGTTCAAAAATACCCGTGTATTTATACACATGTATACTCCTAAATGACCGTTGTGGGTCCCACCTGAAGGAAACCCTAGTTCCGGTTCAGCACAGTCCCAGCGGCAAAATCCGGTCCAGCAGCTTCCAGAGAAATTGCCAAGTCAAAATCGGCGAGAATCGAAACTGATTCTCGACGAATCGGCGAGAATCAGTTAGTGATTCTCGACGATTAGTCGAGAATCACTAGTGATTCTCGCCGAATCACTTGTTGATTCTCAACGAATGTTACTTGGCCATGATCTGCTTCGACGATGGGTTCGGCGAGAATCACTAGTGATTCTCGCCGAATCTTACTTGGCACCGTTTTGAGGTAGCCGGATAGAGTCGGTGAGAATCACTAATGATTCTCGACAATTCGGCGAGAATCACTAGTGATTCTCGCCGAATCGGCGAGAATCACTTGGTGATTCTCGTCGAATTATACTTAGACGAATTTTCGTCTTTCCACCCAAGAGCTGCTCCTTGACCCATCCTTGCTCCTTGTCTGCTCTTGCATAAACACGGCCCTGTACTTGAAGTAAGTGCACTACAATAGAGAGAGTACATGTAGGCCAACACACTGATCTGCCCAACGAGGGATTACGTCGTGCAGACCCGTGTATATTGACCTACTGCACCCTGACATTGGTGTGCACTTAGCGTGGAATAACTGCAAGCACAACTTGAGAGGTTTCATCAAATACATTGTGAATTCATCTTAGCTTGACAGGTGGCTTCCTCAAATCCAGTTAATTGTGGATACAATACCCAACAATCTCCCCCTATTTGACGAAGCCAAAACCCTAGTAGCTAAGATGAATAACACCAACCAGACAATATAAACAACATTCAGAATTTAAATATGCAGCACAAGAGAATATAAGCAAGCAGATCAAGACTTGAGTCATTCACAAATTCAAATACATATACAAATATATATATATATATATATAATCTCAGAATTGTTCATATAATAACAATAAACGTTAATTGTTCTTAAGAGAGAATGACAGGCTATAAGTTTTTGACTACTTTTCTTTGGCTAAGTCATCCTTGAGTTTTTGAGCCAAATACTTCTTTCTTTGCCTCTCCATATACTCTTTGGGCTTCAGATAATATCTGGGAGGAGGAGCTTTATCTGCCGCCGTGTTGGTCCTGAAGAAGATGTTTCGTTTCGCTTCATACGTCTTGTGCATTTCCCACTCATACTGGCTGTATACTTCGTTTCGATTGATTTCTCCTTTTTCTTGTAGCCAAAAGGTGTCCAAGATGATATTCTTTGAAACTGGACTCCACTTTTCGTTTCTTACTTCCTCCTCACTCAGTCGAATTCTCTTTTCAGCTTGTGTCTCCTTGGAGGTCCCTTCTTGAGCTTTTCTCTTCCCCCTGGCTTTTGCTAGGGCCTCTTGGTCAAACATGCTCATCAGTTTTGCTTTGGAAATAGCCCTAGCATCATCTTCACTCATGGGAACTTCTGCAGCACGTACTCCCTCAGCAGCCGTATAAGTCTCAGGAGCATGAATAACCGCAGGATTTTCAGGCAAAACGACGCCTAACGGCTGTTGGAGCATCCACCAGCAACTATCATAGACATATTTGTTTGACTATTCAAAGTTGTTGAACATGACTTCCCGAAGCTCAGCCATCTTAGCTATATAGTTTTTCTCCCCCTTTTTGGCTTCGACTGCGATAGAGTTTGCATAGGAGTGCAGTGAGTCATCAATATGCTTTGTCATCCTGGAGAATTCAGTGAACAATGCTTGTTGATTGGCGTTGAGAGTTACCATATTACCGTCAAACTTTTGAATGTTGTTTGCTACAACATGAGCATTCTGATTCACTACGGCGAGCGTATCAGTGTTCTTTTTCAACCCAGCCATAAGAAGAGTAACAGCTTGGCCGGCCGCTGTATACTTATCTTCAAATTTCTTTTCCATCATGTCAAGTTTATGATTGATCTCCACCATGTTCTTGAGCATGAGATTTTCAGATTTCTTAATCCTTTTTAACATTTTATTCTGAGCTGTCTCAAAAGAAGCTTTAAGCTCATCCACTATGCCCTGAATGATATTCACGGTGTGAGTGGCTATATCATCTCGTAGGGGAATATTCTGAGGCACTTCTTGGCCTTGCACTTCATCAGATGCACCTGTAGAGCTGGACAGGAGCACAGTCCCTAATGGAGGAATACTTGCAGCATCTGCAGATTTCTCGGACTCCCCCTCCTCTCATGCACCAATGTTCTCAGGAACGATCTCAGGTGTGTGCTTGTCAGATGGAGGTTCAATGATATCCCGAGTCTCCACTGCGTCCTATCCCTCAGTTCCGTCTTCCTCACCTTCCTCACCTTCAGCATCCAGAAGATCATTTTCATCAGCATCATCTTCCAACTCTTCGTCAGCAGTCTCCTATACAGCAGCTTCGGCTCCTTGATCGTTCAGGTTCAGGGCCTCCTCATTCTCCGGCACAGTTTCACTTTCTTCTTGTATATTTGCCACTGCATCTCTGGCTATCTGGGAGATGTCAGATACTATATCAGCTTGAGTGGGTAGAGGCTCCCCCTCAATTCCTGCAGTCAAAGCATCAGGAATTTCACTGGGGATTACTGCTGGAGATACGTCTTGTTGTTCTTCCACGGCAGCCTGCCCAATTCGCCTCTCCCATCTTTCAAAAACACTCGAGTCCATTTTCTTTAAGTAATGTATAGGAATACCTTTACTCATGTCATATTTATCTCCATTCAGCTGATTGAGAAACAGACTAATGATTTGGCCGAAAATCGGAGATCTCAGGGTGTCCTTTATCTTCTCAAAGAGCAATGCCCCCCAGTTGAATCTTTTTCGGCAGACAATTGCCACCAGGATCTTGAACATATCCGCAGAGATATGGTCATGAGAGCCCGGCTTGCAGATGATTACCTTTCCAATTATGTCTGACAGAAGCTTCCCTTCTTCATTCATATCCTTGCGCTTTATCGACCGAGTTCCTCGTGGGAGACCACAAAATAAGAGAGTCCTGGTTTGTCTTCTTCCTCAAGATAGTCCTCGTGCTCTGAGCTAGAGAGCTGCAGGAAGTGGGTTAGCTTGTTTGCAGACATCTTGATCGTTTCCCCTGCCACCTTGCTCTTAGTAAGAGAGTCTTCATTTCGGAGTCCGGCGGTAGCGAAGAACTCCAGCACCACTTTGTCCAAGATTTTACACGGGTGCTCCAGTACGAATGAGAGCCCAGCCTCTTCCAGCATAAGCATGATGTTTCTGAATTCGTCAGAGGCATGAGAGAACCTTGTGCGAAACAGCTCGCATCCAGTGACCAGCCCAGCGGTTGTCCTTGGAGCCATTGCAGAGGGAGAGAAGCCCAACTCTACGCTTAATCAAAAATCAAAAAGGAAGCGACACTAGTGATCAAGTCCAAGTAAGGGTGAGGGGGTGGTTACCTAAAGGTGTAGATGGTGAGTTATTTCGATGAAGATGAGGGACACCCGATGAGTGTACGCGGAGAAATTCCTGGAAGGAAGAATCGAAACCGGGAGAGGTCGTCGGAGAGAAACTTGCGGGAAACCTTCGGTTAATCTTGCGGGATTCGGCGAGTTTCCGGCAGGATTCGGTGGGAGACCTTCGATGGAGACCGATTCGGCGAGAGTCTTGCGGGAGTCGGCGAGTTTCATGTGGAGAAGGAGTCGATTCGGCGAGCTTCCCTTGCGGCGAGTTTCCCCTGCGGAGAGAGTCGGCGAGTTTTCCAGCGGAGAGCGTCCTTCGGCGGGATTCCTATGGAATGTGAAGAGTCGGCGGGAATGGGATTCTCCTTAAATGTGATTCTCCTTAAAGCCAAGCTCGACGAGTTAAATGGGATTTTAACGGGTCTACCAGTGGATTTAAAAATGTATCAAACTTTCCCCTCTAATACCAATTTTAACGGGTTTCCGGCTTTTCCATATAAGTTAATTTAAAAATCTTCTAAATATGTGAATACTTCTTAAAGCCACTATTTGGGTTTGAACCGGCTTTTCCATACATTTCTTGATGGCAATCTTCGCTAGTTTTTAGCGAATTAATTTAAGCCTGTAGATGTTAGATCTCAAGTCTACCAGTGGAATTTCCAATAAGTCGTCATGGTTGTATCTATGGTTTATGTTTACCGTGTTAACATATCCTTAGGTGTACGCACATTCAAGTGTAAGTATAAGTATAAATATATATATATATATATATATATATATATATATATATATATATATATATATATATATATATATATATGTAAATGTGGATACAATATGACTCAAGTCCTGGAATTGATCAAACGTACCTGGGATTATGAGAGTTATCATTTAGTCCCTCAGGTAAAACATATTAGGAGCTCAATGTGAGTATGCTCAAGTAGATATCACATCTGTTATTCCAGACGCTTGTTCCAATTTAGTCTTGAGCCACCTACTGTCTAGTTCCCATCATTTTTACGGGAACCTAGACTACCCTGCAAGAAAGAATTACTTTACCTTAGGAACCCAAATCATATTGGGTCCTAGGTTCCTATTAGCATAAGCACTCGACTGCCTTCCTTCAGAAAACCTGTCGGGAATACTACCTCTGCCCCGAAAATGTGGATAGGCCCTTGCCCTTGACACAGAAGGGTTGTGCCAACAGTCGATGGCAAAGTGTCCCACTTTGCCACAGCACCAACACGGGTGAATGTTGTATCGCCATTTCTGACCTGATCTAGTGATTGAGGTAGTCACGGTCCTAGGTCTAAACGGGATAGGGCATGATCTCCTCACAAAATTTCCTCTTCCACCGTGATACGTGGAAGGGTGGAAGGAATGCATGTTGCGAGCGTCATGAGGCCGGGGAGGTGGTGCCTTCCTTTCAGGCATCCCCCTTCCTGAGGCCCCATGAAAACTTACACCATGACTTCTAACCTCCCTGTCCTGTGTCCTCGGGTGGTGAGAAGTGTTCTGTGAGCTGGGACATGCAGATTCACACCGAGTTGAGGCAGTGGCAGTGAATACAAAGGGCTCAGAATGAGCCTTAGGTATTCTCTCATGGGTGGCCACGACGGCCCTTGCACTACGGGTGTCTCCACATGAGGACAGATCACCCTTGCAGTGACCACGATTGTTCCTGTGGTCATACCTGAAGGCATGATGAGTTGCCTTCCTGCTTGGAGTGGGGGTCGGAATACCGTTTCCCCATTTCTCCACGAATTGATAATCCGGGAGATCCACCCATTTTCTTGCTTTCTCTTTATAGCATCAACCTTGGAAAAGTTTGATACTATTCTTTTCTCGTTCTCTAGACTACTCTCTAGAGCTGAGATTTTAGAGTCGTTGACCTTGTTGGATGCCAATTGGAGAACCAACAAGATCTTCAGTCGAGCAATCTCTTGAGCTTGCTCCTCAGCAAGTAGGTTGCTTGTCTGAAGGGCTCTCTACAGGGAATCATGATTTTCTGAAGGAAAGCAGTTCCTGTCTTCAGAAACTTCAAGAGAGACGGGGCAGGATGAAGAAGTTACCTGCTCTTCAGTGTTATTGTCATTAGAGCCAGTGTCCGTTGTGTCATCCTCATCAGAGCTGCTTTCCTCACTGGCCTCTTCAGTCTCTGACATGGACACTGGAGCTCTGATGCTGTCCGATAGATCCTTGCCTTCATCTTTGTAGAAAGTAGCGAATAAGAAAGAACAAACGGATAGCCTTTTGAATAATTGAAATTTTATTATCCAAAAAAGATATCATTTACAAAGGTATGACCTCCCTTATATAGAATGGAGGAGATATGAGAGAGAGTATAAACAAACAATGTGGACTAAACATTTACAGGGCACTGAGCGGATAGAAATAAAGGAGACCGCACAGGCCGCGCGGTTAGTCAGATGGGTTAACCGCTCGGCAACTCCAGCAGGATAGAACAGGCCGCAATGGACGACCGATAGACCGCCCGGTCTCCAGGCTCTAGAGTGAGACCGCCAAACCGCTCGGTCAACAAACCGCTGGATCAGACCGCAAGGCCGCCCGGTCTAATACTTCAACACTCCCCCTCAAGCTGGAGCATAGATATCAATCATGCCCAGCTTGTCACAAATGTGGAAGAAGGAAGTAGAAACCGGCTTGGTGAAGATATCTGCCAATTCCTTGTTAGAGGTGACAAATGGAGTACAAATCTGTTTCTTCAAAATCTCTTCCCGAATGAAGTGACAGTCAACCTCTATATGCTTTGTTCTCTCATGGAAGACCGGATTTTTGGATATGTATATAGCGGCCTTGTTGTCACAGAACATAGGGAGAGGACAGTCATATACCTCGCCCAGGTCAAGCATGAGAGCCCGCAACCACTTTAACTCACATGTGGTTGACGCCATACTCCGGTATTCGGCTTCTGCACTAGATCTGGAGACAACAGACTGTTTCTTGCTCTTCTAACTCACGAGATTACCTCCAACAAAGGTACAAAAGCCTGATGTGGATTTACGATCGCCTTTGTCATCCGCGTAACTTGAATCTGAGTAGGCTTCAACCCTCAGATGACCATTATTCTGAAAGAGTAACCCTTTGCCTGGTGCTGCTTTGATATACTCTAAAATCTTCAGGGCGGACTGAAGATGGCAGTCCCTGGGAGCTTGCATAAACTGACTGACCTTGCCTACAACATAGGCGATGTCGGGTCTAGTCACCGTGAGATAGATGAGTTTGCCTACCAAACGTCTGTACCTTGTGACATCAGATAGAAGAGGCGAGTCATCCGTCCACATTTTGTCTTCTCCATTAGCCATGGTAAACCGAGCCGGTTTGGCACATGTCAATCCTGCTTCTTGTAGAAGATCAAGGGCATACTTCCGTTGGGAGAGAACCAACGAGTCAAGTTTCTGAGAGATTTCTATCCCCAAAAGTATTTCGGGGAGCCCATATCCTTCGTGACCAAGTGCTGACGGAGGTGCTTCTTCGTCAAGTCCACCCCATCTCGGTCATCGCCAGTAAGAAGAATATCATCCACATATACGGCCAAAACCACCAGTCCCGAGGCCGTTTTGCGAATGAATAAGGAGTGATCGGCCGAACTCCTTCGAAAGCCGATGGTAGCCACAATACCACTGAACTTGTCGAACCATGCCCGAGTGCTCTGCTTTAGGCCATAAATGGCCTTCTTCAAATGACATACACGTGTCTCCCCCTAAGCAACATACCCAGGAGGTTGCTCCATATAGACGTCCTCCTGAAGATCGCCATAGAGAAAGGCATTCTTCATATCAAGCTGGGAAATAGCCTAATCCCGATTAACAGCCACAGAAAGAAGAACCCGGATGGTACTGAGGCGAGCAACCGGAGAAAAGGTATCAAAGTAATCAATGTCATAAGTCTGAGTGAAGCCCTTGGACACCAGCCGGGCTTTGTAGCGATCCACAGTGCCGTCGGGGCGAAACTTCACAACGAAGACCCAGCGACAGCCAACCACATCAGTGCCCATGGGAGGAGGAACAAGGGTCCAGGTACCCCGTTCAGTAAGAGTAGTCATCTCCTCATCCATGGCAAGACTTCCAATGAGGGAGAGCAAGAGCCTCCTGGTAGGTGTGGGGAGTAGTAGTAGCAGAGATAGCCAAGGCAAAACACTTGCGAGAAGGAGAAAGCCGATCATAGGAAACAACTGCCGCAAGAGGGTGTTGAGTACACGCCCGCACCCCTTTGCGAAGAGCAATGGGAAGATCCAGGTCGACGGGAGCGTCAGCGACGGGAGCGTCAGCGACCGGAGCGTCCGTGGCGGAGAAGGCTGGCCCGGGACTAGAGAGAGACGGCGGCGGAGAGGAGGGAGGAGGGGTGGGTGGTGAGACGGACTGGGAAGGAGTCGGTGGAGGAGGAGACGGAGGTGGGAAAACGTCGAGAGGCGTGGAAGGAACGTAGATATCAGAAGGAAGAGAAAAGATATGAGAGAAATAGGAAGCATTCTCGAAAAAAGTGACATCCGCGGAGACAAACTGCTTGCGGAGAAGTGGGTCAAAGCAGCAATAGCCTTTTTGAGTGGTAGAGTACCCCAAAAAGACACACTTGGTGGAACGGGGGGAAAGCTTGTCGCGGGTAGCGGAGGGAGCATGAACAAAGGTCGTACAGCCAAAGACACAGAGAGGGAGAGGAAAAGGTTCCTTGTGGGGGTAGAGAATGGAGAAGGGGGTCTGGCCGTGGAGAACTGTGGAGGGAACGCGATTGATGAGATAGCAGACGAGGAGCATAGCATAGCCCCAGTAGGAGCGAGGGACGTGCATCTGCGTCATGAGAGTACGAGCAACATCAAGCAGGTGACGGTTTTTACGCTCCGCCACCCCATTCTGCTGGGAGGTGTTGATGAGTACGATTATGATAGGCTTTTTACTATCATAATTGTAATCATGTCTACCATTTCCTGCCCCTTTTGGTGTTGGTTTAATGATAATAGTAAAGAAATTGTCGTATCATAGATAGAAGAGCGTATTTAGAAGTCCTTGTCAGTTCTTGTTATAAACTATTTACTGAGTCTATCATCTTTCTATTGCAGGTAATGCCAACCAATGGACCTAAAAGTCTCGGAGCAAACAGAGGAGTTCACGGAGTCTACATGGCTGATGACAGGACAGAAATTTGGTGCACACGGCCAGACACACGGCCGTGTGCCTACCCGTGTCCTATGCACCTGGAGCTGAAGAATTTGGGCGCAGACGATGGAACCTCACACGGGTATGGCACACGCCCGTGTGCCTACCCGTGTCATATTTGCACACGACTGCCAACCAACCCGTGTCTGAAGAACACGGCCGCACACACGGCCGTGTCCATACCCGTGTCATCTGACACGGCCCACTACCAGACACGCCTTCTCGTGGGGAACCGCCCAGGAACCGCCTAGGAACTGTCCACACGGCCTGGCACACGGCCGTGTGCGACCCCGTGTCCGACCTGTTTGCAAGGGAACTATAAATTTCCTGTAGAAAAATTTGTTTAGAACTTTTGGATCATTTCTGCATTGGAGAACTGCTGGAGGACGAAGAGGAGCATCCAAGACAAGGAGGATTGAAGGGTATTTCATATGTAATTTTATTTAATCATAAACCCTTTGAATCCTTCCTTTCTCTTGATGATCCATCTTCAATTTATGTTTTAATTTGCATGAATTTCTCTTTGAACATTCTAGTAATCATGTATCACCTTGTTTATGTTATATTTGTAGTATTTTATTTGTGTTTATGCAATCAAACAAAGAGTTTAATCATCCCTTTGAATTACTCATTTGTTTTACACAATTTGCAATTGGCTAGATTGAGAAATTAGTTCTTTGCAATGCTTTTGGTATGTTCATATTGTGATGATAATTCCCTTTGTAATTCAAACTTTATGATCGAGAGATATTCTGTTTGGAAAATTAGAACACGAATAAAAGGATTCATGTTAATTTAGAGATAGAATTCATGAATTTATGTAGTAATAAAGGTAATTTGTTTAATGCGAACTTGAGTGTTGTGAATTGTTCGAGAGAAAATTACCTATCTTAGGTTTAGATTTGGAATTGCTCGAGAGAGAATTTTGATGAAAAATTAACCTTTACATTGCACAAATGTAACAATCTTTTCATGTCATGATCGCTTAGAACTGAATTGATAAATGGATTTGTTCATGTAATTATTTAAAAGCTTCGTGTTTTTATCGTTTTTATTTCTCCAATACTGAATTATCCAATTGGTCATAGTTAGGTTAATGTAGTTTAAATATCATTTTTGTTTAGAGGTATGATAATAAAGGGTGGGTGAGTACGAATAGTTGAAACGACCCTGTGGAATACGACACGAGATGTATATTTCTCATATATTACGATTGATAGGTGCGCTTGCCTGAATGCTAATTCAATCTAGTTAAGTCCATCTACATAATTGTATTAGAATGTAGAATGAAATCACATTGAGTTATTACTTGTTAGCAAGAAAAATCATCAAGTTTTTGGCGCCGTTGCCGGGGATCGTTTTCAATATTTTGAAATCCTAATCTTTATTGATCTACCAATTTTCATTTATATAGTTGTAAATTAGTATTTGAATAATTATATTGCGTAATATTTTTTTTGTAGTCTGTTAGTCTATGACCAGGGGCAAAATTTCTGGGCTAGCACCATTTCATCCTGACCCAGAACGAATTCTCCATAACACTAACTTAAGGGACGTGGGAATTAATACCACAGATATTTCAAACGGAATATCAGAAGAGGAGACAGTAAACCAAGGAGAGAATCATCTTGAACACTTAGATATCATGGCCAACCAAAATGAGCAAACCATGTCTGACTTTGCTAGACCTAATCTCCAAGGAACCGGGTCGAGCATCGTTAGACCACCGATAACTACCAATAACTTTGAATTGAAGCCTAGTGTGATACAAATGGTGCAACAGTATGTCCAGTATGATGGCTTGCAAGATGAGGATCCTAACACCCACTTGGCCGGATTCTTAGAGATATGTGACACATTTAAGATCAATGGTGTTTCCAACGACGCCATTCGATTGAGATTGTTTCCATTTTCTTTAAGGCATAAGGCGAAGCAGTGGTTGAATTCCTTACCTAGAGGGTCGATCACTACTTGGGACATGATGGTTGAGAAGTTTCTGATGAAGTATTTTCCACCTGCAAAGACTGCGAAGTTAAGGAATGACATCTCTACGTACATTCAATTGGAGTATGAATCGTTGTACGACACATGGGAACGATTCAAGGAGTTGTTAAGGAGATGTCCCCACCATGCTCTACCTTCATGGCTTCAGATTCAGACGTTCTATAATGGTCTAAATCCAGCCACCAAACAAATGATTGATGCGGCTAGTGGAGGAACTTTGAACAACAAGACACCTGAAGCGGCTCAGCAATTGATAGAGGACATGACAATGAACAATTACCAATGGACTACAGTAAGACAAAAGCCTAGCAAGCCCGTAGGAATTTATGAAGTAGATGCCGTCACCGCCTTAGCAATTCAAGTGGAGAAACTTCACCAAAAGATGGACAACCTTGCCTTAGCATCACCTTCCATGGCACCTCAACAATGGGACCCTTCATGCACTGGAATGCCTGGATGTGAACCGCAAGTTCAAGAGCATGTTGACTATATGGGTAACAATATTAGGCCACCTTTCAATCAAGCCAACAACCCATATAGTTCTACATATAATCCTGGATGGCGAAACCACCCCAATTTCTCTTGGGGAGGACAAGGAAATCAAGGGAAGCAGCCCATGTTTGGACAACAACCACAGTTGGAACCAAGGAAGCCTACATTGGAAGATGTGCTTACCAAATTCATGCAAACTACCGATGTAGCCTTCCGAAATCAAGAGGGTTCAATTCGGAACTTGGAAAATCAGATTGGTCAGCTTGCAAGGATGGTTTCTGAAAGGCAGCAAGGAACACTTCCAGGGAATACAGAGATAAATCCAAGGGAACATGCAAAAGCCGTTCAATTGAGGAGCGGAAAGGAGTTACAAGACCCAAGGCCTGCAAAAGAAGCACCCAAAATGGAGTCTAGCGGCGAAGGACCAAGCGAGATGAACGTACAACCGATGGAGTACCAACCAGCATTACCATACCCAGCAAAGCATAACAAGGAGCGCATGGATGCGCAGTATGGTAAATTTTTATCTATGTTTAAGCAATTACATGTTAATTTACCTTTTTCTGAAATTATTCAAATGCCTAAATATGCAAAATTTCTTAAGGATTTGATTTCTAAAAAAAAGAAAATAGAAGAATTATCATTAGTAACATTAAGTGAAGAATGTTCTGCTATTTTGCAAAATAAATTGCCATAAAAACTTAAGGATCCCGATTCATTTTCAATTCCATGCTTAATCAGTGATTTACAAGTAAATAAGGCTTTAGCAGATCTAGGAGCAAGTATAAATTTAATGCCTTATAATTTATATCTGAAACTAGGCCTAGGAGAAATTAGCCCAACAAGAATGAGTATTCAATTAGCAGATCGATCGGTTAAGTATCCTAGAGGAATAGTAGAAGATGTATTAGTTAAGGTAGATAAATTTATATTTCCTGCTGATTTTGTTATTTTAGATATGGATGAAAATATCGAAGTACCACTCATACTAGGTCGTCCATTTCTAGCTACATCTAGAGCACTTATTGATGTTTTTGATGGTAAATTAGTATTACGAGTAGGAGAAGATGAAGTCACTTTTCAAATTGGCAATACTATGAAACAATCCTTAGATAATGATGATTATTGCTGTTTTTCTCATGGTATTGATGATTTTATGTCTTCTATAAATTCTAATTTTTATTATAAAGATCCTTTAGAAATTTGCATAACTAACAATTATCTAGAATATGATAAAAATGATGACATTATTGAACATTTATTTTTTCTAGAAAATTGTGTTGCTATGAATAGAACAACGGAATATAGTTTAATTACTGAAGGAGATCATGAAATTCTTAAGAATAATACTAAGGATCCACCAATAGTAGAATTAAAAAAATTACCGAATCATCTTGAGTATGCATTCTTAGGAACAAATTCTTCGTACCCAGTTATCATATCTTCAAATCTTTCCAAACTTGAAAAAGAAAAATTGATAACTGTATTGAAGAAATGTAAAGGTGCAATAGCGTGGCAAATATCTGATATAAAGGGTATTAATCCTAGTTTTTGCACTCATAAAATTCTTTTGGAAGAAAACTATAAGTCGTCTATTCAACCGCAACGTAGGCTAAATCCTAATATGAAAGAGGTAGTTAAGGCTGAGATTGTGAAGTTATTAGATGCTGGTATTATATATCCTATTTCGGATAGTTCATGGGTTAGTCCTGTCCAAGTAGTTCCTAAGAAGGGTGGCCTGACCGTAGTAGCAAATGATAAAAATGAATTAATTCCAACGCGAACAGTAACAGGTTGGCGTGTCTGTATAGACTATAGGAAATTAAACGATGCCACTAGGAAAGACCATTTCCCTCTTCCTTTCATTGATCAGATATTAGAATGCTTATCAGGACACTCTTATTATTGTTTTCTAGATGGACTTTCTGGATACTTTCAAATTCCTATAGCACCAGAAGACCAAGAGAAAACAACATTTACTTGCCCATTTGGTACCTTTGCCTATAGACGTATGCCTTTCGAGTTATGTAATGCGCCCGCCACATTTCAAAGGGGCATGCTAGCCATCTTTAACGAGTATGTTGAAGATATTATGGAAGTGTTCATGGATGATTTTTCGGTTTTTGGCGACTCCTTTGAGTTGTGTTTGAATAATTTAGAGAAAGTTCTTAGGAGGTGTGAGGAGACGAACCTAGCGCTTAGTTGGGAGAAGTGCCATTTCATGGTACAAGAAGGGTTAGTACTTGGCCATAAAATTTCAAGCCAAGGAATTCAAGTAGATAGAGCAAAAATAGAGACCATAGAAAAATTACCACCACCAACCTCCGTAAAGGCAGTGAGAAGTTTCTTAGAACACGCGGGATTTTACCGCCGTTTTATTAAAGACTTCTCTAAAATAGCTAAACCACTTACAAGGCTTTTAGAAAAAGACACACCTTTTATTTTTGAACAAGAGTGTCTACATGCCTTTGAGTTCTTAAAAGAAAAATTAATTAATTCTCCTATTATGATCGCACCTGACTTTAGTCAACCATTTGAGATCATGTGTGACGCTAGTAGTTTTGCGGTAGGGGCTGTTTTAGGACAATGCCGAAACAAACATTTTCACCCAATATATTATTCTAGTAAAACACTTAATAATGCACAGGAGAATTATACAACTACTGAAAAAGACCTCCTAGCAGTGGTATTCGCCTTTGATAAATTTAGACCATATTTAACATTGTCCAAAGTGGTAGTTTATACGGATCACTCTGCACTTAGATATTTGCTAGCCAAAGCGGAAGCAAAGCCTCGTTTAATCCGATGGGTTCTTCTTCTACAAGAATTTGATCTAGAAATTAGGGATAAACGAGGAGCAGAAAACTTAGCGGCAGATCATCTTTCACGTTTAGAAAACCCACTACGATCAATGTTAGATGAGTCTGAAATTTCTGATACATTTCCCGAGGAATCATTATTTGCCATATCTACCAATATACATCTAGATTATCCATGGTTTGCAGATTATGCAAACTATCTTGTGGCTAAGGTCCTTACAAAAGACTTTTCATATCAGCAGAAAAAAAAAATTTTCTCTGACTTGAAATATTACTTTTGGGAGGACCCTTTTCTTTTTCGGATATGTGCAGATTCTGTTATAAGAAGGTGTGTATCAGCGGAGGAAGGTTGGAAGATTTTGGAGCAGTGTCATGCAGGTCCTGCTGGTGGTCACTATGGAGCGAATCGCTCCGCTAAAAAGGTTCTTGATTCCGTTTTTTATTGGCCACTTCTATTCAGGGATGCCCAAAGGTACGTGCTTTCATGTGATCTTTGCCAAAAAGCAGGTAATATTTCTAAATTACATGAAATGCCTCAAAAATTTATCCTTGAATGTGAAGTATTCGATGTGTGGGGTATAGATTTTATGGGACCATTCCCAGTTTCTTTTGGGAATAAATATATTTTGGTAGCTGTAGATTATGTATCAAGGTGGGTTGAAGCGCAAGCTTTGCCTACTAATGATAGTAGGGTTGTAATTAGATTTTTGAAATCCTTATTCGCACGATTTGGCACACCACGTGCACTTATTAGCGATAGGGGTTCACACTTTTGTAATCTACAACTAGACAAAGTATTAGAAAAATATGGAGTTACACATAGGATAGCCACTCCGTATCATCCTCAAACTAGTGGACAAGTTGAAGTTTCCAATAGAGAGCTTAAGAGAATCTTAGAAAAATCTATATAAGGGAATAGGAAGCAGTGGTCTAGGAAACTTAACGACTGTTTATGGGCTTATAGGACCGCCTATAAAACACCTATAGGGACCACCCCCTTTAGATTAGTCTACGGTAAATCTTGCCACTTACCTATAGAATTAGAACACAAATCATATTGGGCAATACGCTCCTTAAATTTTGACGCTAGTTCTATAGGAGAGAAGCGTAAACTTCAACTTAACGAATTAGATGAGTGGAGAACTATGGCCTATGAGAACTCCCGGATTTATAAGGATAAAACCAAACTATTTCATGACCGTCACCTTCGTAAACCCAAGGTATTCCAAAAAGGTGACCAAGTCCTCCTTTATAACTCCAGATTACGATTATTCCCAGGGAAGTTAAGGTCTAAGTGGTCCGGAACCTTTAAAGTTAAAGAAGCCTTTCCCTACGGTACCGTCGAGTTAACTCACCCAGAGAAGGGAGATTTTAAGGTTAATGGTCACCGACTTAAACCTTATTATGGTGAACTCCCTATGGACTTCGCTCGTCTAGAAACCTGCCTCCGGCTAGATTAATTTAATATTAAGTATAATATGTGTTTCTAAGTATTCTTGCTTTAGTATAAGTCTAATTAGTTGCAATGAAAAATTAAAGAAAAAAAATTTTTAATGAAAAGAAATTTCTATCAAATTTTAATGAGAGAAAAAAAAAATTTCTGTAAAATTATTTTTGGGAGTGGCACACGGCTTACCACACGGCCGTGTGGGTGGCCGTGTACGTGACACAGGCTCAGGCCCAGCCGTGTGGAATTAATTCCGCAAATGGGCAATTTCATCCCGAGCACAACACGGGTTCGCACCAACCCGTGTTCATAGCCGTGTTCATCGGTCTCGACGATCGTCGAGACCGATGTGTCGAGACAACGAACACGGGCGTGTCGGAGTCCACACGGCCGTGTCACCTACCTACCCGTGTTTATGTACCGTGCCAGCTGTGACACGGGGAAACACACGGCCGTGTTGTCGCCCGTGTCCACCTGACGCGCTGTCCCCAGCCAGTTTGACCACACGGACCGAGGCAGGCCCGTGTTCCACGAGGCCGCGGATCCCCTAACACGGGTGCACACACGGCCGTGTGCGCACCCGTGTTCCATTATTTTACACGGACCGACGCACCCCGTGTTCCACAAGGTTGCAGATTCCCTAACACGGGTTCACACACGCCCGTGTGCGAACCCGTGTTCAATATGTATAAATATGGTCGTGTGGATTTCTTCCTTGCTCACTCCAAACACTCTCCCAGCACCAGTCATCCCGTGGCCTGATCCCCAAGGCACCACCTTTTCCAATTCTCGCCCCCTTCACTCGTATTCTCCCCTTCTACATCATGTCTTTCGGAAGAAGTGGAGGTCGCCGCCACCGACCGGAATTACAAGTCTCCACGGAGAGGCGGGATGCCGCTGCTCTGCTAATTTTCACAGATGTGTCGCACACCGCCCGCTTCAACCGCTTGCAATCCAAAAAATTTCAAGACATACGCATGATTGATTGGAGCGTACTTGAGGAGATAAACTTAGCTGGAGATGTCAGGGGGCTGATTTCTGTAACGGGGTGGAGTCAATCTTTTGCCATAGAGGAGTTAGGCTTTAGGGAACTCACCTTAGAGTTAATATCGTCATTTTATTCCAGCTTTAGGCCTAATTTCATCGACGCACCGCACGCGCCTGAGGGGATAGTTTCATTTCGAGTGGGTGGCACATTTTATACACTCACCATGCTCCAATTCACCCAATACTTAGGGGTGTATGAGGAGTCGTTCCTTTTCAGTGCTGCCTACCCCGAACTCCACTTTGAACTCCCCAACCGCGACATGGCCGATGGTATATGGCGCCAGATTTCTTTTGACACTGGCGCCTACGAGGCCAAGAGATCTAAGGCATCCAAATTGATTTCCCCCGCCCTCCATTACATCCACCATCTACTCAGCCACACGTTGAGCGGTCGGGGCGAAAGCTCCGGAGTTGTTAGTAGGCAGGATATGTTATACCTATACAGCATGACTTCACGATATCCTCTACATCTCGGTTATCTTCTAGCCCAGTTCATTCTTCATCAGGCTGACACCCCTCGTATAGGGTCTATTTGCGTAGCACCCTATATTACTCACCTCGTGAAGAATATGGGCATCTTTTTAGCCCTCCCCCAGATGACAGTGGTCTCAAAAACCGTGCCTATCACGATGGCTAGTCTTCGCGCCCTCCGCATCGTCACCGCCCGTCAGGGTCGGGGAGGGGTTATATATTCTATTGCTCGACGTGGACCGCATATACATGATGACAGTGATGATGAGATAGACCCTGACCTCGACGAGCCGTTGGTGCCTCCACCCCGTTCCACCTACGCTCATGGCGAGTCGTCTACTACACCTCCTCCACCTCAGTCACGATACTCGCGCGAGTTCCGTCAGTATTTCGACACCGAGCTCTCGCCGCGCTTACAGGAAATTAAGGAGGCACATCAGCAGACCGAGGATCTCCTCACACAGATTAGAGACCACCTTGGGATCGCCCCTCGCCAGCCGCCAGCTCCAGCACCGCCTTCCTACCCGGATGATTCGACAGGCCACCATGAGTACTTCTGATATGTATCGATGTAGTGTTATCTTCATGTATCGTATCTTGTATTTTTTTTAATCAGTGTATTCAGTTCTATCAGCTTTTATATATCAGTGCATTCTAGTACAGCTCCTGTTTCTTTACTGTGCTCTTCTACTTATTATGATAGCAGTTTCTTTTTATATATCATCATGAAATAACTCTATGTCCGCTTTTTACATTGCACTGAGGACATTGCAAATCTTAAGTCTGGGGGTAGAATGGTTATTCATGTAGTTACAATTAATTCTAATCTGCTTATCATAATACTCAAGTTGTTATACCCCCCTTTACAAATTTTTGTTTGACCTTTTAAGCTCTCATTTTTCTTTCATTTAGGATTATAAACATTTAATTTACCTTCGCACACTGATTAAAATGAATTGATGTAGACTCATAGAGTATTCAACTTTGTTGATTTCGTAATTAAGCATAGAAATTTTTTTTAGCTTAATTTTCTCTATATAATTTAATTTTAAGATTACTCCTCTATATTAGTAACTATCCAACACTCTATTTTAGAAAATATATTTATCTATAATAAAGTAAGTCGATGAGTGTAACATTTTTATAATTTGGTATTAGGGTTTTAAAATTAAAAATTACTCCATATTGATGTCTAGGACTCACCCTCTAGCATTCCTCAAAACATTACATAAGTTAATTAGTAAGGGCGGAAATGACTTAGGCCTCCTATTGGATAGCTTGAGCCTTGTTATCCCAACACCTTTAACATGATACCCTTGCACACCAAATTTGAACCTAATACCCATCCTTTTGATGCTCTACTATTAAAATTCACCAAGGCCAAATCCTTACCTATTAGCACACCTATCATTGATGCCTGCTTGAAATGATTTGTTCATTGTGATATGTGGCCTGAGTGCGTGTATCCTTGCACCCACTTGGAATGATCCCTACTTTGAACCCAAAAAAAAAGACATAGTGATATGTGCCCTGAGTGCATGTATACTTGCACCCACTTGGAATGATCCCTACTATGGTCCCTTGGTTAAAAAAAATATATGTATATAAAAAAAAATAAATAATAAATAGTGTGTCCTTCAAAATGTGGGAAATATACAAATTGCAAAGTCTGGGGGTGTTTACATAAAATTGAAATATGTTAAGGTATCTTCCAACATAAGGCTCAATCAAGATTTAGGTGTGAAAAATTCATCGAAATTATCCTTGATTACCTCACCTTTAATCTTCTATCCTAAGCCAAAAAGGCTTCACCAAAATTCAAGTCCTAAGGATCCAACCTTACTAATTCTAAATTATGCTGTGATGAGGGTGTAAAAAGGGTAAGTTCATGATTATCAGTACGAGTACTTATAAGCTTTGAAACACTAATACGTATTTTATAGAGATTGTTATTTTCTCCTCATATTTGTTAAAGATGACTATACTTTTTTTTCTAAAAGCGAGTGAGAGATAGTTAAAATGATATACTAGAGGAATTTTAAGATAAATATATATTTAGAAAAGTCTGCTAAATTATTTCCTATGCGATTACATCACCAAAGTTCTCTTAAATTCATAGCAACCAGTGTGCGGAGGCAAAATTATTTAATGGTAACCCAGGTGTTTGAATTAGTTTGCTTAGGGACAAGCAAACATCTAAGTCTGGGGTATTTGATGAGTACGATTATGATAGGCTTTTTACTATCATAATTGTAATCATGTCTACCATTTCCTGCCCCTTTTGGTGTTGATTTAATGATAATAGTAAAGAAATTGTCGTATCATAGATAGAAGAGCGTATTTAGAAGTCCTTGACAGTTCTTGTTATAAACTATTTACTGAGTCTATCATCTTTCTATTGCAGGTAATGCCAACCAATGGACCTAAAAGTCTCGGAGCAAACAGAGGAGTTCACGGAGTCTACATGGCTGATGACAGGACAGAAATTTGGTGCACACGGCCAGACACACGGCCGTGTGCCTACCCGTGTCCTATGCACCTGGAGCTGAAGAATTTGGGCGCAGACGATGGAAACTCACACAGGTATGGCACACGCCCGTGTGCCTACCCGTGTCATATTTGCACACGACTGCCAACCAACCCGTGTCTGAAGAACACGGCCGCACACACGGCCGTGTCCATACTCGTGTCATCTGACACGACCCACTACCAGACACGCCTTCTCGTGGGGAACAGCCCAGGAACCGCATAGGAACCGTCCACACAGCCTGGCACACGGCCGTGTGCGACCCCGTGTCCGACCTGTTTGCAAGGGAACTATAAATTTCCTGTAGAAAAATTTGTTTAGAACTTTTGGATCATTTCTGCATTGGAGAACTGCTGGAGGACGAAGAGGAGCATCCAAGACAAGGAGGATTGAAGGGTATTTCATATGTAATTTTATTTAATCATTAACCCTTTGAATCCTTCCTTTCTCTTGATGATCCATCTTCAATTTATGTTTTAATTTGCATGAATTTCTCTTTGAACATTCTAGTAATCATGTATCACCTTGTTTATGTTATATTTGTAGTATTTTATTTGTGTTTATGCAATCAAACAAAGAGTTTAATCATCCCTTTGAATTACTCATTTGTTTTACACAATTTGCAATTGGCTAGATTGAGAAATTGGTTCTTTGCAATGCTTTTCGTATGTTCATATTGTGATGATAATTCCCTTTGTAATTCAAACTTTATGATCGAGAGATATTCTGTTTGGAAAATTAGAACACGAATAAAAGGATTCATGTTAATTTAGAGATAGAATTCATGAATTTATGTAGTAATAAAGGTAATTTGTTTAATGCGAACTTGAGTGTTGTGAATTGTTCGAGAGAAAATTTACTATCTTAGGTTTAGATTTGGAATTGCTCGAGAGAGAATTTTGATGAAAAATTAACCTTTACATTGCACAAATGTAACAATCTTTTCATGTCATGATCGCTTAGAATTGAATTGATAAATGGATTTGTTCATGTAATTATTTAAAAGCTTCGTGTTTTTATCGTTTTTATTTCTCCAATACTGAATTATCCAATTGGTCATAGTTAGGTTAATGTAGTTTAAATATCACTTTTGTTTACAGGTATGATAATAAAGGGTGGGTGAGTACGAATAGTTGAAATGACCCTGTGGAATAAGACAGGAGATGTAGATTTCTCATATATTACGATTGATAGGTGCGCTTGCCTGAATGCTAATTCAATCTAGTTAAGTCCATCTACATAATTGTATTAGAATGTAGAATGAAATCACATTGAGTTATTACTTGTTAGCAAGAAAAATCATCAGGTGTAAACACAAGTCGTTTGATGAAACAGGCCATGTTGGTGAAAGAAAGAGGAGAACTCATGATTCAGATATTCCTTGGCATTATCAGAACGTAAAACTTTAATAGAAATAGCAAATTGAGTCTGAATCATAAAATAAAATGATTGCCAAACAGAAAAGAGTTCAGAGCGATCTTTTAACAGATACACCCAAGTACAGCGTGAAAAATCATCTATAAAAGTGACAAAATAGGAACTGCCCCGACCAACAGTGAGGGTAGGAGCAGGACCCCATACATCAGAATGAATAAGATCAAACGGGCGAGAGGAGCCACGGCCTTGCTTCGGTGGGAAGGAGGAGCGATGATGTTTGCCAAGCTGACACGCATCACAGTTGAGCGGAGAACTGGTAGGAGGTAAGTGGGGCAGAAGCTGGCGAAGAATCCGAGGAGGAGGATGTCCAAGGCGAAGATGCCATTGAAGGAGATCTATGGAGGAGGAGTAGGCGGACAGAGCGGAAACATCATCGAGGAAGTAGAGGCCGCCGCTCTCAGTCCCAGTAGCAATCGTCCGCTGGGTCCTCGTGTAACATCTCATGTTACTTCTGGACCCCTCAACTTAGATTGGGTTAGGCATGGGGTGAGACCTAAGGAGATCAACTAGGTTTGACCCTAGGTAGTGGGTGGTAGCCATGTGGAGCCCACCATAGGACCAAGTCAAACTAGGTCAAACTAGCCTGATTAGGGACCCTAGCCACACCATGACCCCACCACATTGCCCTAACCCTAAAAACAATCTAAGTGGACCCTAGGGTATGTCACTGGGTCAACATTTTGACCCCAGTTGACCAAGGTCAACCTTGGGCTTAATTTGGTCAAACCCACACCCATAGGCCTAATTAACCTAAGTGGGGCACCCCTTGACCCAAACTTAGTTGGGTGGTGCCACTAGACCCACTTCCACCAAGTGGGGTCAGTCCACCCTCCATTGTTGACCAGTCAACCTTAAAAGTCAATTTGGTCAACAATTTGACCTAAAGAGAGAAAATGAAGGCCAAGCCATTTCCCCTTGGACCAAGCCCACTAAAATTGGCCCAAAGTCAGCCCAAGTGAACAAGACCAGTCCTACCCCTCTAAATCAGGAGAGAGAATACATGCAAGGGGGTAAAATTGGAATTTTGGGAGAAGAGGAGAGAGAAAAGGGAATGAAGCAAATTTTGGCCACATGGCCACCCCATCAGCTGGTTTGGGCTGCCCAAGACCAGGTGACTGACCTCCCCTCTTTAATTCCAGCAGGAAACCAGGGCTGTGAGCCACATGGCAGCTGGGTGAAATCTCCAAAGCTCAAAACCGAGCTAACATTGGAGTTATCTCCACTTAGAGGCCACCTCAGTCCAAACAAACCTCACCATTAGTTCCAGAAGGCTGAAAGGAGTGGAGTTCGACTGTTTAATCATGGAGAACGGTGGAGATTTGAGCTTTCGGGGTGGAGCTCACCGGCGTACCACCACCACGGCAAACCGCCGCCTGACCCGCAGCCAAGCCCCGATTCAGGTGCGTTTCACCTCACCTCTTCCCGTACTAACTTTCTAGATCGATCTAGGGAGATATCGGGCTCAATCGAGCCCGATGCCATGAGAGGAAATGGTGAAAATCGAGCTTTTCTTTTCTTGCTCGGGTTCGCCGGAGGAGCCAACTCCGGCGGCCCCACCGCCGGGAAACGCTAGCCCCCACCTTAACGAAGGTGGTGGCGATATCCGCCGGCGGTGGTGGTGGCTCAGCTGGCCGGAAAAGGCCAGCCAACATCGTCCAGGAAGAATCAATCTTGGCCGTTAAATCATCGGGGACGATGACCAGATCCCGTCGGTTTTACTTCAAGATTCGTGCAAACAGTTAAATGAATTTATTTAATTATTGATAAATAGTGTATGATTCTGTCACACTTTTTCAGTCACTATGCATGTTAAATTTAGGCCTCTTAGAGGCATTTCCAGAGCTTAGCCCCTTAATGAAAAATGTAGCCTAGGGTCTTACCTTTAAAATGCCACCCTAAACATACATTTTGGTGTAGTGTACAGTCCTGTAGGACATTTCTCCTAGGACTGGTCCTAGACTAGGGCATAAATTATATTGGATGCCCTGGTCTCAATATTAGTCACCATGGCCCCAACTTTTGGGCACATGCATGATTAGGACATACCTAGCTCCTGCCAAAATTTAGGAATTTTTAGAGAATAGTTTCCTATAGTTTTTTGTAAAATATCAAAATATAAATAAATGACATATATGGAGTTCTACTCCTCCCCATGGCCCCATATTTTGGTGGTGGGTCAGTGGAGTCATCCTTGGTGCATGATAAAATTTTCAGCACCTTGGGTTCACTGCATGTTGGGGAAATCCACTTGCATGTGCTAGCCTATGTTTAGCCTTGGTGTGCAAATAGCAAAAATACAAATTGGTGTATTTAGCCCAATGGTGACATGCAAGAGTCATGAAATTATTTACAGTGGTTCATTAGGGTAAATTTCATCCCTCAAACTAATGATGGAATTTTTGGAATCAAAATTCCATTTATTGGAATTTATTTTAAATATAGCTATTTTGGAGATAAAATTGGAAAATAGGATTTATTCAAGTACAAATCCAAAAAACTTTGCCAAGGCATAGATAACATCACATTTGACTTAGGAAAAATATGATTCCTCTGTTTTGAAGAATTTTTTGAATAGATACCCTAAATTTCCCATTTTACCCTTATTTTGTAAATTCTTGAATTGATGGATTTATACCTCTGAAAAATTTGGAAATTTTTCTACTGTCATAAAATGTTATTATTAGTCTTGCACAAATTTCTCAGAATTTAATGGATGCATTATTTGTGTTAAAATTAGTATAATGGCATTTTGGTAAATATCTTATAATGGAATCCTATAGGCCATCTTACATTAAATGTTGATGATTCTCTGCCAATTGCCATAAATTAGTGTCCTAAAAGCTCTGTAATTTTTCTGGGATTTTTGTGTAAATAATGCCTATACATCATTTGGAAAAATGGAATTTTGTGGAATTGATATTAAATTGAAAATGATAATAAATAATTTAAGGAAAATTATGAAATTCTGTAGGCAGCAATGTTTTGTCACTATACATCTCAGGAAAAATTCCCTAGGTCAATGGACACTTAATCAAACTACTTCATGTGTAAAGTGACCCAGCATGTAAATTAAAAGAATTAATTAAAGGACTATTTGGCCAAGGAAAATTACGAGAATTCTTAGGGTAGTTCCCTTAGTCCATAACACCTTAGGATAAATATTTAGGGGCAAGACGCCTTAAGGTTTGGAAGATCACATTTCTAGGGTAACCATAGGTCATGGTCTGCATATAACACAATTAAGTTTTGCCTTAGGGGATTACCAGGGGATTGATTATCGGCAGAAATAAGAGAGAGTTCAACATGAGTAACCCTGGTGGGTAGAGTTGTCTTTGTGAGGGATTAAAAGTGCAAGTCTTAGCTAGCAACTGGAGCGGGGATCGGCGGAAGACCGTCGGTTTCCCGATAATACCTTAAGTCACTAGGGCTATACTAAAGCAATAAGGAGAGCTGGGGAGATACATGGGTAGCCATCAACTAAAATAAATATCCTTGCGAAAGGGAATGCTGGGCGTAATCCCAACACAGTTCCTAGTGCCCCTTGAGAGCCCTTCACAGGGAATACCGGGGGCAGTCCTGGGATTAACCTTAAATCTCTAGGTGTAATAAACTGTAGACAAGAGTAGTATAATAGGTTAGGACATTGTCGTACCTTCTCCCCCGTGTGGGGTTGGAGAGATTCATGATATATGCTCACCCGTTTGGGGTTTGAGGGAGTTGGTATAAAGGCACTAATGTGCGTTCTCACCCGTTTGGGGGTTTGAGGGAGTTGGTATGAAGGCACTAATGTGCGTTCTCACCCGGGTTTGGGTTTGAGGGATTCAGGACGGGTTTTGGTCCTGCGAGCGGGAGGCTCGGTATGAATTACTTGCATGTGCATAAATATCGTGGCGGGGCATGCAGTACTGGCCGTTCGTCACACCGATGGCAGTACGGTGCACCAGGCGGTTGTGGGAGTTAGAGGGGCCAGTGGGTTGTTTTACACTGCGGTCTGGAGGACGATCCCCGATAACACACATCCGACCCAACAAGACTGACGGGTTTGTCAGCAAAGTACGTACGCGAGACTCTAGAGTGCACCTTGGACGTGTACAGAGGCGTATGAGAGGGGTCTAAGGCTTGGTAGTGTGCATACCGGTCTAGAAGCGGAGACGCCCGCTCCGCTGCTGCCGTAGCCACAGCGGTGGTACCCGAGAGTGATGCTAGCTCTCAAAAAGTGGGAACTAAAGGTCTGTGATCACAGAGTCGTTGTGTGTGAGTTGCACTTGCCTGCGCATTAAATTGCATCATATCATTCATTCATATTAGGTCATACGCTTCATAGATCCTTATCATATAAATTAGTATGGGCTCTTTTATATGATAAGTTAAATTTCCTGGAAATTCTAACTTATATATTTGTATGGGCATTTATATAAGTTAGGGTACGTTTGTGATGATAGCATAGTGGTAGCTTAGCTTATTTACTTGTTCATGTTACTGTTCTTTACTTTCCTTTACTGCACCGCTCTTACTTATTACTTGTACCATACTTAGAACTGCTAGAGTAGGATTACATTACTTATTACAGCTCTAGTTAGATATTGTCACCTGCTTCCATTTTGCAACCCCTTGTTGCCCTCCGCTTCGTCCTCCTGCTCGGTGCCTAGGAGCTGCGGGGCGAGGTGCGGAGGAAACAACTTAGTCTTTTTGACTAATGGTCGGTGACCAACTATTTTTAGGAGCCCGTGGAGATGGAGCACCAGCACGTCAAGGAGGCAGGACATGAGGAGCAGATACCGCTTCAGCAGGCTACTACCACTACTGTGCGTCCTCAGGTGGGACGAGAGCGATGTTCTAGCATAGCTTCCGCATTTATGATTTTGTGAGAGAGAGATTTGATGTACTGGGCATAAGCCCTTTTTACTCTTTCATTTGTACTTTATTGTGTACTATTATGATGTACTATTCATTTCTTTTACATGATTGTACTGTGGCTTGTGGACTGATAGTTTTACATATGCAGTTTACTTCTTCTTCTTATATTGGCCTACAGGTTAATGATCGTACTAGCCGGCAGAATCGGCGTGTTGCGGTGTCGACTAACCCGTGAGTTAGTGCCACCGTAAGACGGCGGTTCTGGGCATAAGACCCGGTAACCCTCCTTGGTAAGGGGGGAGGGGGGGTCTTACACCTCGGGTCCTGAAAAGAACAAGTAGTGGGAGTGAATAAGACGGAGCACTGAAGTTGCCGGCATAAAGTAGTAACTGATAACAAATTGCACGGGAGCTTTGGGACATAGAGGGTGTCCTCCAAGCAAAGCGATGGGGTGAGTTGAACCATGCTCGTCCCATGAACCGGGGACGGTGAACCATCCGCCACACGAACCGGGGGGAAGCGGTCATGTGTCTCAAGACGGGAGAAGCAATGAGGGTTGCCCGTCATATGATTGGTAGCACCGGAGTCAATCAGCCATTTACCTTGGGTAACGACGTGGGCACTACCTGACGTCGTGGCCACAGAGTCAGATGGCCGAGAAGAGGCGGAGGCGGAATAAGGAGCATCACCGGAAGGGCGAAGATGAGGATGTTTCTGCCAGCAGCGGTCAACAGAATGGCTGGTACGACCACAGTGAGAGCAGAGGAACCGGGATGAACCCCGTCCGCCGGAGTGGGCGCGGCTACCAGGGCCCCCCCTCTGACCTTGGTGAGCAAAGGAGTCCTGGGAAGGGGGGAGGCCAACAGAGGCCGCTGTAGCAGTGAAGTAACAGCGGTAATGCGAGCCACAGTGGCATCCAAAGTAGGAGATTCCACCTCACCCAAGATCTACTGGCGGATCATATCATAAGAATCGGGAAGACGAAGAAGATAACAAACAACCAGGAGTTCCTGGAAGTGTTTGTGCTGGTCGGCCAAGTCCGCGGAGAAAGGGCAATTCTGGAGGATTTCAGCACCAAGAGCCTGAACCTGCTGATAGGCCGCAGCAGGAGACATGGAAGGGCGGGCGAAGAGGTCCGCATAGAGAGTGTAAATGCGGGACGTCTGGCCCCCCTTCGAATAGAGAGCAGCGAGGTGAAGCCAGGCGGCCTTGACCGTCTCATCATGGCGAATGACGGGAAGGCACTCATCAGAAAGGCTGTTGGCCAGCCAGGTGCGGACAAGAGCATCACTTGCATCCCAGTCATCAAACTCAGGAGAGGTACGAGGAGGAGGGTCATCGGTGAGGTGATGACGCTTGCGTTGAGAGCGAAGGAGAAAAGTGAAAGAAACGCTCCAATCGGGATAGTTGGAGCCCACAAGCTTAGAAAGGGTGCCAAGGTTGCCCGAAGGAGGAGGTGGAGACGGAGCTGCAGGAGTAGTGGTGAGACCGGAAGTAGTCATAGAAACCAGCAAGAAACCGCAGCGGATAGAAAAGGAAGAAGTCGCGCGAACACAAGCGGCTAGAAAGCAGTTAAAGGCACAGTGGGGAAGAGGTCGCGCGGACTGAAAAGGCCGAGCGAACAGAAGAGAAGAGGAGGCAAAAAGCAGCGACTAGAACAAGTCGCAGGCCGGGCGAACAGAAACAGGCCGCAACGACTAGTAAGTCGGAGAGGCAAGAAAGAAGCAGGAGCACGGCGACAACGAAATAGGTCGCAGTGACGAATAGCAGTAGGAGAAGAGAACCAAGGAGAAGCAAGCCGCGCGAACAGGGCAGCGGACAGAAACAAGCCGCGCGAACAGGGCAGCGGACAGAAACAAGTCGCGCGAACAGGCAGCGGACAGAAGAAAAGGCAAGCCGCGAGACATGTCGCGGAAAGTGGAAACAAGCCGCGAGAAGCAGAGAGCGCACACAATCAGGAGGAAACAACCGTGTGCTCTGATACCATGTAGAAAGTAGCGAATAAGAAAGAACAAACGGATAGACTTTTGAATAATTGAAATTTTATTATCCAAAAAAGATATCATTTACAAAGGTATGACCTCCCTTATATAGAATGGAGGAGATATGAGAGAGAGTATACAAACAATGTGGGACTAAACATTTACAGTACTGAGCGGCTAGAAATAAAGGAGACCGCACAGGCCGCGCGGTTAGACAGATGGGTTAACCGCTCGGCAACTCCAGCAGGATAGAACAGGCCGCAATGGGCGACCGATAGACCGCCCGGTCTCCAGGCTCCAGAGTGAGACCGCCAGACCGCTCGGTCAATAAACCGCTGGGTCAGACCGCAAGGCCGCCCGGTCTAATACTTCAACAATCTTCAGAGGCAAGGACCCCCACATAGGCTTCATCCTCTGGTGGACAGCAGATTCCAGCTTTCTCTGACCCCCCCATCAGCTCTGAGATCATCACCCACATAGATTTAGCCGTCCGACATTTTTCCAATCTAGAGCGAGAAGGTCCAGACCAGATATCCATGATAATTTGACGAATCCTGTTGTCCAAGTTAAATAGTGACAGTTTCGTCTCTGACATCTCTGCAATGCACTTGGGCACTTCGATATTCTTTCCAGAGCATGAGGTCTTCATAGGAATAAAAGGACCCTCTTCCAGGATGAAAGATGCTCGAGGATCGATGGCCTCTAAGTGATATGACACCCTCATCCTCCAGACGGGATAATACTCCTTTGTACATGCGGGGAGTCTTAGTGGCGATATCTCATGATCCAGCACCATGCTTCTAACACTGGTGGCAGGATACTACTCAAGGTGTAAACCTTTTTGATGAGCAACCTGCTTTGATACCACTTGAAAGTCCACCTAACTATGTTCACCTATGGGGGGGGGGGGGGAATAGGTGACGTGCAGCGTTTTTGCGGAATTTAAATTGTACCTGCACACGAAAATAAAACAACACAGCACAACAGAGTACACAAGCTATTTATAGTGGTTCCCCGACTTGGGTACATCCACTTTCCCCCTTCGACCTATCTCCCAACCAGGGATGACTCGGTCACTTCTCCAACAGGATTGAAATCCAATCCTTGCACTATCGGAAGGAACCCTTCCACACGTAGGAGTCAACACTCTCACAACCCGGGTTGCACCCAACCCTTACAACTAGGAACCACCGTTCCTTTACAACAAAAGTAAAACTAGAATGTACAAGAGATACAAACTACGTTTGGAGACTTAGGTGTCCCTCATCGTTGACGACGTGTTTTTGAAGTCCACGAAGAGTCCACTACCCAAGATCTCACTTGGAGAGAATCTCCCCGGAACCGGCGGCGGCAAGATGGGCGGCGGCTAGGTTCACGGGATCGGCGACAACAACGATGTGCGGCTGCTGTTCTTTAGAGATCCAAACTTCGTAGCGAAGCTAGCTAGGTCTACCAACGGTCACACTAGGATCAATCGTCTCGATCGATTTGGATGGGGAAGATTTTCCCGATCTACAAATCAAGAGACAAGAGATCTCCAGTTAGACACGTGAGACGCTGAGCTTAGCTAGGCTTCTGTCGCAGGAGGATCTGGGCGAAACCACGACCAACCGGCGAACAACTTGGCGCGAGCGGCGGCAGCGGCGGCGGAGCGGAAACGGCGATCTAGGTCACGTCGCGGCTCGCGTATTTCTTTTCTTCTTCGCTCCTTTTACTGTTCAAAAATACCCGTATATTTATACACACGTATACTCCTAAATGACCGTTGTGGGTCCCACCTGAAGGGAACCCTAGTTCCGGTTCAGCACAGTCCCAGCGACAGAATCCGGTCCAGCAGCTTCCAGAGAAATTGCCAAGTCAAAATCGGCGAGAATCGAAAGTGATTCTCGACGAATCGGCGAGAATCAGTTAGTGATTCTCGACGATTCGTCGAGAATCACTAGTGATTCTCGCCGAATCACTTGTTCATTCTCAACGAATGTTACTTGGCCATGATCTGCTTCGACGATGGGTTCGGCGAGAATCACTAGTGATTCTCGCCGAATCTTACTTGGCACCGTTTTGAGGTAGCCGGATAGAGTCGGTGAGAATCACTAATGATTCTCGACGATTCGGCGAGAATCACTTGGTGATTCTCGTCGAATTATACTTAGACGAATTTTCGTCTTTCCACCCAAGAGCTGCTCCTTGACCTATCCTTGCTCCTTGTCTGGTCTTGCATAAACATGGCCCTGTACTTGAAGTAAGTGCACTCCAATAGAGAGAGTACACGTAGGCCAACACACTGATCTGCCCAACGAGGGATTACGTCGTGCAGACCCGTGTATATTGACCTACTGCACCCTGACATTGGTGTGCACTTAGCGTGGAATAACTGCAAGCACAACTTGAGAGGTTTCATCAAATACATTGTGAATTCATCTTAGCTTGACAGGTGGCTTCCTCAAATCCAGGTAATTGTGGATACAATACCCAACATGGGCCAATCGTCACACCGATGGTAGTACGGTGGCTCTTGCGAGGTGTGATGGTTTGAGGGTGTAACACCCCCATCCGTCACATGGCATATAACAAAAGGTCCAGCTGGAACCCGACGTAATATACCACAGACAGTCGGAAAGGTTACATAAGAATATTCAAACTATCCAATTAAGACTACTCGTCCTACACAGAGCATTCTAGCGGAAGCTTTTAAAGTTAAAAGAACTCAAAACTTAAATCCAATAAACATGAATGCCCACAACCAAAACCACTGGAATGAAACCCAAATACACTGAAAGGGTACTTGGACTTATGGCCTTACAATAGTTCACTTAATAAATAGTGTTTTACATACATCGGCTCGCAGGCCGGCCACACATGACAAAAATAAAAACAACTATTCTTTTGGCCTTCAAGGGACAGCACAACAACATGGTATCCAACCCGCTATTTGGTACTCGGCTCCGCAGCACCTGCAAGCACAATTCCACCGCACGGTGGCAAAAAAAGCAACGGTCAGCCAAAAGCCGACCAAATTATAACGACCCCGCCCCTTACTCAGGACGGCGGTACTCTTTCCCTGCATAACATTAGCCCAGCTAAACAATAAAGTGCAATTATATATTTCGCCACAGGTGTAGGCTCGCACGGCCAAACACCCCATGCACTCAGGGCACATTAAAGGTGAATCCGGTCAATTCCGTTGCTTCACCACCATCCCAAAGATGGCAACCATGTGAGCATTTAGCCTTTCTGACCACCGTCTAAGGCTCCCAACTATTCCAACGGCCAGTCCCCTTTTCGGGTCTCTCGCACCGAACCACATAACCTAGGTCCGATTCCACTTGCCCGTTGCTCACGCCGCCTAGTCAATTTAAGCCCTACGCACGGGCCAAGCTTCTCTCGGATCCCAACATTTTCCAAACAATCACATAACCCTGTTATGTTCAAGGTCGGTTCCCAGACCGCCAAGTTAGCAGAACAACGATTCCGCTCAGTTTTCTGGGTGCGCCTTGGAGCTAACCACCAAGGATCCCTGCTGCAATCTACCGCGTAGAAACCCGAAAACCCAAAGCACGGAGTCTTCTCCGGCAAAACATATCAAATGCAACATCACCGATCCAGACAATACACGTCCGGGTAGGCTTCACACACAATGACTATGCCCGTACTTCGATTCCGGACTCTATATGCAACACAAAGGGGTTATTCACATCAACACCAAGTAACACCATGCACTCACCGCTCACTCGCGGGAGCGGGATTCCCTATGCAGAAAGGAAGAGCTTCACATGCTCAAGTAGAGAATCGTTACCCTTGTAGTCCGCTTTGGCGCCATGGAAAAACAACACGGATGGAAGTCTTCGCAACGAAATTTCCTCCACGGATCCGCTCGCAGATCTCAAAATGGTGCTCCGATGCTCCGGCGGCGGCCGGAAGCCTCCTTCTTCTTCCTCCTCTCTATAACACCTTGGAAAGAGAAAGCCTTGGAGAGAAATGAAGGATTAACTCCCCTATTACCTGCCTTAACAGAGCAGGAAACCATCTGGGCCGTTGGATCTTATTTAAAGAAAACGAACGGCTCAGATCCGCTCAAAAATCTCTAAACCTAGGCCGAACACGGCTTGGCACACAACCCTATCCTAGGACGTGTGCCTCGATCCAGGCACGATCATCGAACTCAGAGACTCACACGGGCTCAGACACGCCCATGTCCCACCTGACACGCCTGTGTCGGGTTTGTTGACACGCCCGTGACTGGGGGCGTGTCACGCATAACCGCCACATTAGCCGACACGACCCAACTGAACACGGGTATTGACACGGTTAGGCACACACCCGTGTCAAATGACACGCTCGTGTCATTCAGCCGTGTTCCTGGCCGTGTACTTCTCGGGATGAAAACGACCAAAAATCACCAGCTAGACACGGCCTTGGACACGCATGTGTCCTAGGCTGTGTACCCCTATACATGCACCAAAAATCCATTTTTACGCGACCAACTCAAATACAACTTTTGAGGCGTTACAAATCTCCCCCACTTAAGGAATTTCGTCCCGAAATTAAGCAAAGGTACACAAATCTAAATGATATCTGAGTGGAATAACTCGTGGTATTCCTCCAACATAGCTTGCTCTCGCTCCCAAGAAAGCTTCTCCCGTCCGCAGTTATCCCAACGGACTTTAACCATTCGGACCTCCTTGTTGCGGAGTCGTTTGACTGCAACGTATTCAACACTTACTGGCTTGACCCTTGTTGTCAACTCATAATCAACCGGTACTTTATTGTCCGCAATGATCTGCGAAGGCTCTTGCACCACCTTACGCAACACCGACACGTGGAACACGTCTTGTAGCCCACTCAATTCCGTCAACAGCTTCAATATATACCCCGCCTCGCCAACACGCTCCAGGATTTCAAATGGTCCAAGGTATCTCGGACTCAACTTCTTCAAGCTTCGAATCTGCGAGACTCACTTGAACGGCTTAATTTTTAGATACACCATGTCGCCAACACTGAACTCCACGTTCTTATGCTTGGCGTTATTGTACTTTGACTGTCTATCTTGAGCGATCTTCATCCGTTCTTGAATTGTCCGTATCACTGAGGTGGCATTTTCCACTGCTTGACATTTGTAAAGCTTCCACTCGCCCGTCTCCAACCAAGACAATGGCGTGCGACACTTTCTCCTGTACAAGGCCTCGAAAGGCGCCATTCCAATTCTTGTCTGAAAGCTATTGTTATACGCAAACTCCACCATGTACAGGTGATCTTTCCACTGCTTTCCAAAATCTAGGACGCACATGCGAAGCATGTCCTCCAACGTCCGGTTGACCCTCTCGGTTTGGTCATCCGTCTGCAAATGAAAGGCTGTACTGAACTTTAGCTTAGTACCCAACAGACTTTGCACCAACCTCCAGTCATTCGACGTGAAGCGTCCATCTCGATCACTAACAATACTGCGGGGCACACAATGCAATCGTACAATATTCTCCACATAGAGTTTGGCTAACTTTTCCACCGGATCTTCCTTCCTGACCGGAATAAAGTGCGACACCTTTGTCAACCTATCTACGACCACCCAAATGGCGTCGTTTCCCTTCTGTGATTTCGGCAAACCATGCACAAAATCCATAGATATGTCATTGAATTTCCATTCTGGGATAGGTAGGGGCTTCAAGAAACCTCCGGTCTTCTAGCATTCCGCCTTCACCAATGCACAAGTATGGCACTTTGCCACATAAAGTGTTACATCCTTCTTCAATCCTGGCCACCAGAATAATTTCTTCATGTCTCTATACATTTTCGTGCTTCCCGGGTGGATTGAGTACTTGGTATGATGAGCCTCATACATCAACTCCTCCCGAAGATTATCCGCACTAGGAACGCAAAGGCGACCGTCGTTCCTTAGCAACCCATCCTCAACAGTAAATTGGGAATTTGACCCATCCAATGATTCATCCAAGATCTGCTTCATGTTGTTATCTTGAACCAAAGCCCGCCGAACTCTATCAGCTAGGTCACACTGCACCTCTGTCCAAAATAGTTTTGCCGCAGCACTAGACTGCTTGTCGACACAAGATATCTCCAAAGCCTCCAACTCATGGACCAATCTCTCATCATGTACCGATAACCAGTTGGCCTGCGCCGGAGTCCTGTGACTCAACATATCCGCCACTGCATTTCCCTTCCTAGGCACATAATGTATCTTGAAGGTGTAGTCCCCTAAGAACTCCATCCACCTCCGCTGCCTCATGTTCAGATTCTTTTGGTCTAACAGGTACTTCAAGCTCTTATGATCGGTGTAAATATCGACCTTCACACTGTACAGGTAGTGCCTCCAAAGCGTTAGAGCAAATATCACGGCCGCTAACTCTAAGTCGTGATCCGGAAAATTTCTCTCGTGAGCCTTCAATTTTCATGAACCATAGGATATCACTCTCCCATGCTGTAGCATAACACAACCCAAACCACTACCTGAAGCATCACTATAGATCTCGAACCCTTCGGTTCCAACTGGAGAACATAAAATAAGCGCTGCGGTCAACCGCCTCCTCAACTCTTCAAAACCCTGTTCGCACTCCGAAGACCACACAAACTTTTGATCCTTCCTTGTCAACATTATGAGTGGAAGCGCTATCCACGAGAGGTTCTCTACGAAGCACCTGTAGTAGCCAACAAGCCCAAGAAAACTCCGGACCTCTGCCACTGCAGTCAAAGCAGGCCACTCTCGTATCGCCACTATCTTCGCCGGATCCACAGCTATCCCTTCTCCACTAACAACATGACCAAGGAATGCTATCGAGGATAACCAGATTTCACACTTGGAGAACTTAACATACCACTGATTCCTCCTCAACGGCTCCAACACCATGTGTAGATGATTGTAATGGTCCTCTTCACACTGCGAGTACACCAGGATATCATCGATAAATACTATCACGAAATGATCCAGGTACTCTCTGAACGTCCTGTTCATCAGATCCATAAATATGGATGGCGCATTCGTCAACCCAAACAGCATGACCGTGAACTCGTAATGCCCAAACCGCGTACTGAATGATGTCTTTGGGATGTCTCTCTCCCTTATCCTCAACTGTTAGTATCCGGACTTCAAATCTAACTTCGAATATACCGTTGACCCAACCAACTGATCAAATAGATCGTCAATCCTCGGGATTGGATATTTGTTCTTTTCCGTAAGCTTGTTCAATTCCCGATAGTTGATACAAAGCCGCAAGCTCCCATCTTTCTTCTTAACAAAGAGAACTGGTGCGCTCCAAGGCGACGAACTTGGACGCACATAACCTTGCTCTAACAACTTTTGCAGTTGCACCTTCAACTCTGCCATCTCTCTTGGCGCTATCCGATACGGAGAGCGTGACACCGGTTTGGCACCCGGTACCAGCTCAATGGTAAAATCAATCTCCCGCTGAGGAGGAGCTCCTGGGAGATCATCTGGGAACACATCAGGATACTCGGACATTACTGGAATACTGTCAAGAATTGGCTTAGGCATCGAAGACTGCAATAGAGTGACAAACAGCTCTGCCCCAGACCGAACTTCCTTAGTCACCTGAAGAGCCGACATCAAAATCTTACCCGACCTCTTCATGCCCGCAAAAGTAGTCTCCCGATCAGTGTTCAGACCCAACTTAACTTACTTACAATTGCAATCAATACATGCACCCTGCTCCGAGAGCCAATCCATACCAAAGATTACGTCGTACTCCGCTAACGGCAAAAGTGACGCTCGCAAATCAAACTCCTGGTCTCCAATCCGAATCGTCACTACGCAGACCCTATCCGCGCGCATTGAGCACCCATTGGGCAACAACACATCCAACTTGTTTTTTCCATCGAGGACGGAACCCCGATGCGCGATATGAATTTTTCGGACAAGAAGGAATGCAATGCTCACGTATCAAACAGGGCTCTCGCCGGACAATCGGAAATCAACACGAATCCTATCATCAACAATAGTAAGCTAACAAACAAAAGAGGTGACAACTACATAAAGTTAATCTGCTATAAATTAACTCATACCTGTCACCACGTTAGTTTATTTTATGTCCTCTTGCAGACCAAAGTTGTAGACTCTAGGCTGGGCTGGAGCATGATGGGATGCGGTTGACTCCAACGCCTTCCCTTTCTCCACATAAGTCGCTCCAGACTTCCTCTCGGACTTTGAACGTCCGCTCCAACACTCACGAGCAAAATGTCCCGTCTTCCCACAATTATAGCAAGCTCCTGGGACTCGACTTGTGGTTACCCCCGATGCACCAGACTGAGGGGCTGAGTTCGAAGTCCTCTATTTCTTGTTCCACCTGCGGAAACTTGACTTGGCATTTGGCACATTGAACTCAGACTTCTTTTCTCCTGGGTCTTTCTTCTCTTGAACTATCTTCGCAACCTTCTCCAATGATCGGGCCGAATTGACCAAGGCTAGGAAGCCTTGCGCCTTAGGCCCAGCAAGTAGTAGTGGTAGGTCGCCACGTAGACCCTCATAAAACCAGTTGGTCTTCCGTTCTTCTTCCATAAACGTAGCACCAGCATAACGACCCAACCATGTGAACTCATGTTGATACTTGTCCACGCTTCTGGATCCCTGGGTCAACCCTGTTAAAATGCAACAAACCGCAGACGCCCCCTTGGATACCCTGTTGAAAACTCAACAAACCGAAGGAGAATACGCCACTTATAATGTTGAAAGTCTTCCCGGATCGTGGAGTTAGCAGTGGTTATCTCAATAAAGCAGTAACAACCAGCAACACATGCAGCACAAGCTTCTTTATTGATCAAGAGCAAACTTCTTTACAAGGCGAGACATACATGGCGAGACATGATTCACCAAAAACCAACACCGGGAGAGCAGAGACAGTTACAAAGACAAGAACAAAAAACAAGCCGCGCGGACTCAATCAACAAGACGCCGACCTACTGCTGTGGAGTCCGCACAATCCGCCAGGTCGCCAGACCGCAACCCAAGCCACGCGGACTCACCCTCGTTGCAATGCTTAGCTCTTCACCGCCGGTCTGCATGCCGCCAGACCGCACAAGCTGCATCACCGAATGGAACAGTCCGCCTGAAGCAGGCGACTTCCTGAACCCCGAACCAAGTCGCCAAAGAGAATACCGCCTGGTCGCTATCCGCGACCTGCTGTTTACCGCCTGTTGCTTAACCGCAGAGTCCGCACTGTCCCTGACCGCAATCAGAGCCACGTCCTGGCTTTCCAGTGCTATCCGCACAACCTGCACAGCACAACCGGGTCAACTCTCTATCCGCGCGGACACAAAGTCCAGACCGCAGCAACTTACGCGAGCTCACATACTGTTCACTTACTTCGGTCTAGGTTCCTTCTTCTTTTCCTGATGTGACATGGGTCCTATTTATAGGCACGACGATGAGTATGGTCACCGCCCTGGCCGATAGGATCACCGCCACAACCCGCAGCTAGAACAAGTGTGTCCGCACAGCCCGCGGACACACCTTCCAGTTCGCCGCTCCTGTGCAGATAGCCAGTCCGCCCAGCTTCTCCAAGGCCGGACTCCAATATCCAGTCCACCTTGCTGCCAGAGACCAAGCCAGGACCACCACAGCCGGACTCCACAATAGCCGTGTCCGCCATTCTGCGGACAAGGCATCAGCCCGCAAAACCCGAGCCCGCAGCCTCGCCATCAAGGCACCTGCCGGACTCAGCGGACACCCGGCTTCCATCCGCATATCCCAAGTCCATTGCCTCATTGCCAAGGCACCTCCGGACTTAGCAGACACGCCAATCCAGTCCGCTAACAGCAGACTCCAGTCCGCAACTCCTGAGTCCATAACCTCGTCACAAGGCTAAACCGGACTCAGCGGACTCCGGCTCCAGTCCGCACGCTCCTGCACAAGCAATTCTCCAGTCCGCATTTCCCCAAGCTAGCAAACAAGGCACATCACTTCTACTACGCTTGGCGGACTGAGAAACCAGCCCGCGCTCCACTGCGCGATCTCCCCGGACTGAGCCATCCTGGACTTGGTTCAGTTCCCACCAAGTCCAGTCCGCTGGCCACAAGGGCCAGTCCGCACTTACTGGAGGACACTGGATCTAGCCCGCCATACCGGGCGACCTCCAGTTCCTGTCCGCGCTGACCGGCGGTCTCCACTGGAGCAAGACCAAGGCAACTGCCAGCCGGTCTGCCGAGCTCCAGTTCTTCAGTCCGCTTCGTGCCGGACTCCGCGGATAACATTCCTATCCGCCCGGTTACTTTCTGGGAGTCAACCGTCTGCTGAGCAAACACTGGCCTGTCAGACCGCCGCTGCTGTCCGCGCAGTCCGCGCGAACAGACCGCCCAGGCCTCCACAGAGCAAACCGCCTGCAACATCCCTGCCGACCTAGCAGTCCGCCAACCCAGTCTGCGTAGTCCGCGCGGATAGGTTTCCCAAGCCTTCCATTCACCCACTTTCACTTCACAGAATTCAACACTCCCCCTTGAAGTGAGAAGTGGTGAATAACTCCAGCAGCTCCCGTAACCTTGCACCTGGTCCTTCCGATAGCATCTACGAAGAGAAGTCCAAGACATAGTCCTCGCCCCGCATATCATGGACCATGAGGGAACCCTCCAGCATCTCCCAAAAGGAGTCATGCTTCCCTCTGCCTTCTTCAGCTTCAACCTCCACTCATGCATCACAGGAGTATCACCAACTTCCTTGGACACAGAAGCCCAAGCCTTGTTGCCTCTGAGAGAAGTCACCTCTTCAGACTTGGTGTCAACGACCTCCTTGATTCTAGTGGGGTCATCACAGCCAGAAGTACCTTGCTCGACCTGAGGGCTAACAAGGAAACACGGGACCAAGTCCGCCGTGTTCCCTTCACAATATCGAGCTGGTGGCTTACTGATCCTCTTCGATCTCCGAAGAACCTGATCATGGCTGACCACCTCCGCTGCTATTGAACCAGCTCCGTTCCCGGGCAAACCCGGAACAATGCTCCCTTTGCTCCCTGAACAAGACGCCTCCTTACTGGAACCAAGAGCACCTGGAGCAACGCTCCCCCTGCTACCTGAACCAGAAGACTCCCCTCTTGAACAAGAACTGCCCGGAACATCGCTCCCCTTGCTTCCTGAACCGGAAGCCTCCGCCTTTGAGCCAGAAGATCCTGGAGCATCGCTCCCCCTTCTTCCCAACTCTGACGCCTTTGCCCCGGAGCTAGAACAACCTGGAGCACCTGGTGACTCAGGCAACTCCACTTCCTTAGCAGCAGCCTCCTTCAGCCCACCATCTGACCTGCTTATCTCTAGCTCCACATAAGAGCTACCCCAATACGGCGTCAACTCATCAAAAACAATGTCTCTCGACACTATGAGTTTCTTCGTCGCAGGATCCATACACCTCCATCTTCTTCTCTGCTCATCATACCCAACAAAGACTAGCTTTGTCTTGAGAGCACCCGGAGAATGTATATAGCAGGTAGATCCAAACACCCGAAGGTGCTTCACTGAGGGATTCACTCCGAACATCAGCTCATAAGGAGTCTTCATTATGATCGGACTAAGAGGCATCCGGTTGATGACATGAGCAGCACAGGCTATTCCCTCCGCCCATAGAGCCTTCAGAACGCCTTTACTCCGAAGCCAACACTTGCAGGTCTCCGTTAACCAACGGATCATCCGAGCTGCAATACTACCCTGTTGTGAAGTATGTTCACAAGAAAGCTCCATCCGGATCCCTTGCTTCCTGCAAAAGCGTGAGAACTCGGTTGAGGCAAACTCACCACCGAAACTTGTCCTCAACACCTTGATCCTCCGGCCAAGCTGGCCTTCGACAAGCTTCTTGAACTCCACAAACAAGCGTACCATGTTGGACTTCTTCTTCATAAAGTATACCCAAGTATACCCAGAATAGTCATCAACCAATATCAGCATGAACCTGCTGCCTCCAAGACTGGCCGTGACGGTCGGTCCCACCAGAGCACAATGGACAACCGCCAATGGTGCATTACTCCTGGATTGTGCTTTGTCGACCATGAAGCGATAGGCTCCACTTTCCTGACATCCCACACACCCCCGACCATCGCCATAGGATGACAATCTAGGCAAGCCTCTTACTAGTCTCCTTTCCGCCATTGCTTTCAGCTTGTCCATCCCTACATGCCCCAGTCTTTCATGCCAGATAGCTGCACTATCACTAGCATTCCTCCGATCAACTCCAGAACTAGTTGAAATCCCAACTACGTTCTTCTACTTCCTCCCTACCTGAGCAACGTTCGCCGAGAGCAAGACAACCTTGCACTCCCTCCGAAGATGACCTTGCTGCTTGCATTTATAGCACCGTGGTCCTTCCTTCCTCTTCCTATCACGCCTAGGAGAAACACTCCTTTCTTCCTGATATGAAGTAAAGGGACCAACATCAGCAGCAACCTTCACCTCCTTCCTGAACAACCCATCAAGGGAAGTCCAAACCTCCGCAGCTGACCAACATCCACTGATGTGGTCCAAGAGCTCCGATGAGATCACCTGCTTGAGAATAGACTCCGCTTTCGCATTTGCCTCCTTCCAAGCTCTCATCGCCTCAGCATTGCCAGCAGTATACTCTTGTCTTCCTGCTCCGCATACAATCTCCCAAAGGTCCTCGCCAAGAAGAAAGCTCTTCATACAGGACTTCCACCGTTCACAGTTCGCCTCTGTAAGGAGATCAATACCAAGACAACTTGCATCCTCCACTGCCATGGTTCTACCACTGGTTTCCTCGACAAACGAGCAACTACTTCCATTGAGCACTGCTTGACCACTCCAACAACCTCCCTCTGATACCATGTTAAAATGCAACAAACCGCAGACGCCCCCTTGGATACCCTGTTGAAAACTCAACAAACCGAAGGAGAATACGCCCACTTATAATGTTGAAAGTCTTCCCGGATCGTGGAGTTAGCAGGGGTTATCTCAATAAAGCAGTAACAACCAGCAACACATGCAGCACAAGCTTCTTTATTGATCAAGAGCAAACTTCTTTACAAGGCGAGACATACATGGCGAGACATGCTTCACCAAAAACCAACACCGGGAGAGCAGAGACAGTTACAAAGACAAGAACAAAAAACAAGCCGCGCGGACTCAATCAACAAGCCGCCGACCTACTGCTGTGGAGTCCGCTCAGTCCGCCAGGTCGCCAGACCGCAACCCAAGCCGCGCGGACTCACCCTCGTTGCAATGCTTAGCTCTTCACCGCCAGTCTGCACGCCGCCAGACCGCACAAGCTGCGTCACCGAATGGAACAGTCCGCCTGAAGCAGGCGACTTCCTGAACCCCGAACCAAGTCGCCAAAGAGAAGACCGCCTGGTCGCTATCCGCGACCTGCTGTTTACCGCCTGTTGCTTAACCGCAGAGTCCGCACTGTCCCTAACCGCAATCAGAGCCAAGTCCTGGCTTTCCAGTGCTATCCGCACAACCTGCACAGCACAACCGGGTCAACTCTCTATCCGCGCGGACACAAAGTCCAGACCGCAGCAACTTACGCGAGCTCACATACTGTTCACTTACTTCGGTCTAGGTTCTTTCTTCTTTTCCTGATGTGACATGGGTCCTATTTATAGGCACGACGATGAGTATGGTCACCGCCCTGGCCGATAGGATCACCGCCACAACCCGCAGCTAGAACAAGTGTGTCCGCACAGCCCGCAGACACACCTTCCAGTTCGCCGCTCCTGTGCAGATAGCCAGTCCGCCCAGCTTCTCCAAGGCCGGACTCCAATATCCAGTCTGCCTTGCTGCCAGAGACCAAGCCAGGACCACCACAGCCGGACTCCACAACAGCCGTGTCCGCCATTCTGCGGACAAGGCATCAGCCCGCAAAACCCGAGCCCGCAGCCTCGCCATCAAGGCACCTGCCGGACTCAGCGGACACCCGGCTTCCGTCCGCATATCCCAAGTCCATTGCCTCATTGCCAAGGCACCTCCGGAATTAGCGGACACGCCAATCGAGTCCGCTAACAGCAGACTCCAGTCCGCAACTCCTGAGTCCATAACCTCGTCACAAGGCTAAACCGGACTCAGCGGACTCCGGCTCCAGTCCGTACGCTCCTGCACAAGCAATTCTCCAGTCCGCATTTCCCCAAGCTAGCAAACAAGGCAAATCACTTCTACTACGCTTGGCGGACTGAGAAACCAGCCCGCGCTCCACTACGCGATCTCCCCGGACTGAGCCATCCTGGACTTGGTTCAGTTCCCACCAAGTCCAGTCCGCTGGCCACAAGGGCCAGTCCGCACTTACTGGCGGACACTGGATCTAGCCCGCCATATCGGGCGACCTCCAGTTACTGTCCGCGCTGACCGGCGGTCTCCACTGGAGCAAGACCAAGGCAACTGCCAAACCGGTCTGCCGAGCTCCAGTTCTTCAGTCCGCTTCGTGCCGGACTCCGCGGATAACATTCCTATCCGCCCGGTTACTTTCTGGGAGTCAACCGTCTGCTGAGCAAACACTGGCCTGTCAGACCGCCGCTGCTGTCCGCGCAGTCCGCGCGAACAGACCGCCCAGGCTGCCACAGAGCAAACCGCCTGCAACATCCCTGCCGACCTAGCAGTCCGCCAACCCAGTCCGCGTAGTCCGCGCGGATAGGTTTCCCAAGCCTTCCATTCACCCACTTTCACTTCACAGAATTCAACAAACCCAAGAAATTGGTTCTCCATCTCTAACTTCTAAGCAGAGGGTACAAATCTTGCTAGGAACAATCTTGAAAATTCCTCCATAGGCACATCAGCAAGCTGCCTACCCACTAAGAGATGAAACTCCAACGCATCTCACCACAGCCTCGCTTCACCCACCAAAAGAAAATTCGCTATGGTGGTATTCTGCCACTCCTCAGTTAATGTGGATGTCAAGACCCTATTCATCGAAGAGAGCCAGTCGTCAGCTTGAGGTGGCGTTCCAACCCCATCGAACTTCGGAGGATTAAAGCCCATTATATGCTTTAGCTGCTTCTCCGTAGCTCTCCTCGGCTCTACCAGATCAACTGCTACGCGCTCCACCACTCTCGGCTCTGCCGCCCTAACCGGTTGTTGCTCATTTGCAGGAGGTGCGCGATGTATTTGCCCTGCAGGTTTGGCATTTATCATTGCAAATACGGCTTCAACCACCATCCTGATGGTTTCCGCTGAAGGAGGAGTTGTAGGCACGTCCCTTGGTGCACTACTTTCCGCTGATTGCGGATGCTCTGACTGACCAGCACCGCTCCTAGTTGCCTATAGTAGCAAAGACACACAATTAGACGACAAACAAATTGATAAAAGCAATCATTAGAACACTCAGATTCCACAAAACAAGTGTATTTTTCATTCCTAAGTGGACATTCATGGGTTCTTTTTAATGTTATAACGATGACGCACACATGTGCTCACCACCCCTTAAAAGAATTCGCCCATGAATTCATTTAAGCCGGACCGTAACCAGAAGTATGATACCAAATTGTAACACCCCCATCCGTCACATTGCACAACAATATGGGATCCAGCCCGCTGTTTGGTACTCGGCTCCGCAGCACCTGCAAGCACAATTCCACCGCACGGTGGCAAACAAAGCAACGGTCAGCCAAAAGCTGACCAAATTATAACGACCCCGCCCCTTACTTGGGACGGAGGTGCTCTTTCCCTGCATAACATTAGCCCAGCTAAACAATAAAGTGCAATTATATATATTGCCACAGGTGTAGGCTCGCACGGCCAAACACCTCGTGCACTCAGGGCACATTAATGGTGAATACGGTCAATTCCGTGGCTTCACCACCATCCCAAAGATGGAAACCATGTGAGCATTTAGCCTTTCTGACCACCATCTAAGGCTCCCAACTATGCCAATGGCCAGTCCCCTTTTCGGGCTTCTCACACCGAACCACATAGCCTAGGTCCGATTTCACTTGCCCGTTGCTCACACCGCCTAGTCAATTTAAGTCCTACGCATGGGACAAGCTTCTCTCGGATCCCAACATATTACAAACAATCACATAACCTAGTTATGTTCAAGGCCGGTTCCCAGACCGCCAAGTTCGCAAAACAACAATTCCGCTCAGTTTTCCGGGTGTGCCTTGGAGCTAACCTCTAAGGATCCCTGCTGCAATCTACCGGGTAGAAACCCGAAAACCCAAAGCACGGAGTCTTCTCCGGCAAAGCATATCAAATGCAACATCACCGATCAAGATAATACACATCCGGGTAGGCTTCACACACAATGGCTATGCCCGTACTTCGATTACGGACTCTATACGCAACAAAAAGTGGATTATTCAGATCAACCCCATGGAACACCACGCACTCACCGCACACTCGCGGGAGCGGGATTCCCTATGCAGAAAGGAAGAGCTTCACATGCTCAAGTAGAGAATCGTTACCCTTGTAGTCCACTTTGGCGCCATGGAAAAACTACACGGATGGAAGTCTTCGCAATAAACTTTCCTCCACGGATCCGCTCTCAGATCTCAAAATGGTGCTCCGATGCTCCGCCGGTGGCCGGAATCCTCCTTCTTCTTCCTCCTCTCTCTAACACCTTGGAAAGAGAAAGCCTTGGAGATAAATGAAGGATTAACTCCCCTATTCCCGGCCTTAACAGAGCAGGAAACCATCTCGGATGTTGGATCTTATTTAAAGAAAACGAACGGCTCAGATCCGCTCAAAAATCTACAAACCTGGGCGGAACATGGCTTAGCACATGACCGTGTCCCAGGCCGTGTGCCTCGATCCAGGCACGATCGTCGAACTCAGAGACTCACACGGGCTCAGACACGCCTGTCCCACCCGACACGCCCGTGTCGGGTCTCTCGACACGACCGTGACCGGGGGCGTGTCACGCATAACCGCCACGCCAACCGACATGACCCAACTAAACACGGGTACTGACATGGGTAGGCACACGCCCGTGTGAAATGACACGCCCGTGTCATTCAGCCGAGTTGCTGGCCGTGTCCTTATCGGGATGACAAGGCCAAAAATCACCAGCCAGACATGGCCTTGGACACGCCCGTGTCCTAGGCCGTGTACCCCTATACAGGCACCAAAAATCCATTTTACGCGACCAACTCAAATACAACTTTCGGGGCATTACAGAGGGGCCAGTGGGTTGTTTTACACTGCGGTCTGGAGGACGATCCACAAAAATGCACACTCGAAGAAAACAAATGGTGGGTAGCCAGCAAATAGTACGCAGAGACTCTAGAGTGCACCTAGGACATATACAGAGGCGCATGAGAGGTCTAGGACTGGTTGTGTGATACCCGCCTAGGAGTGGAGACGGCCGCTCCACTGCTGTTGTAGCCATAATAGTGGCACAAGAGAGTGATACTAGATCCAAAAAGTGGGAACTAAAGGTCTGTGATCATAGAGTCGTGTGTGAGTTGCACTTGCATGACTCATAAATAACTGCATGGATTCATTCATATTAGGTCATACGCTTCATGGATACTTATCATATAAATTAGTATGGGCTCTTTTATATGATAGGTTAAATTTTGGAAACTCTAACTTATATGTTTGTATGGGCACACATATAAGTTAGGGTACTTCTGTGATGTATAATAGCAGTAGATTTTTATACTTTATTTACTGCACTTTAATTACTTCCAGTTTTACTTACTTCTATACTGTACCTGCTTTTACATTTGGACTATATACATAGAACTGTTAGTGTAGATTTACTGCTTACATTCATACTTCGTAGCGTAGAATCCTTGTCACCTGCTTCCCTTTTGTTACCACTTATTGTCCTCCACTTCGTCCTCCCGCACGGTTCCTAGGAGTTGTGGGGCGAGGTGCGGAAGAAACGACTTATTCTTTTTGACTAATAGTCGGTGACCAAACTGTTTTTAGGAGCTCGAGGAGATGGAGCACCAGCACGACCGGCAGGACGAGGTGACATGATGTGAGGAGCTACTTCCACCACCACCACATACTAGTAATACAGCGATACCTCGGGTGGGACGAGTTCGAGGAGATATATTTTCTTCCGCATTTTATTCTGTGAGGAGAGTTGTTATTCATGTATAGGGCATAAGCCCTTTTTACGCTTCTTATTATTTCTACTCATTGTGGACTGGATGTACTTTCATTTCATTATATGATATGTTCTGTGACTGTGGACTAGTTGTGGTTTATTTCTACCTATATACTTCTGTTTCTCATATTGGCCTATAGGTTTATAATCGTGCTAGCCAGCAGAATCGGCGTCTTGCGGTGTTGACTAACCCGTGTGTTAGTGTCACCGTAAGGCGGCGGTTTTGGGCATAAGACTGGAGTCTCCTTGGTAAGGGGAGGGGTCTTACAGTGCGAGTCTGCTACTCCACTCGCCAACTGTTCCACTCCACCTCACGTGGCCGAGCCAACGGGGCTGTCGAGATCTTACTCAATGCCGAAAGGGAAGCTTTGATTGTCTAGGCTTCACTCAACGCCAAGGAAGAGAAAGCATTGAGTGAGGTAGCCTCACTCGATGCCAGGGCAAATGGCGTCGAGTGGACCCGACGCAAGATGCGAGTGGACCTGATGTCGAGGGCTTCGCTCTCCTGGGACTTGGCTGGCCTAGCTCCTGTCGAACTCCACTCGCTAGATATGGGGTTTAACATAAGCCCCTCTCTTTTCGAGGATGCCCCAAGCTCGGAAAGAAACATCCAACCTCATAAAATGCGGTGACTGCGGCAGGAGCCAGAAAGAATCTTTTGGTGAGATCAAAAACGATTATATATATGCACTTACATACCTAGGTGTCCTTTGCCATTCCCCTTACTTTGACTCTTCCGAGATGCCTGTTTCCAAAGAGCTCCAAGAGAGGTTGGACTGAGCACATGGGCTCAATGCTGCTCAGGCCGCTAGCCTGTTTGCTGTTACACCCGCTGCATTTCCATGCGAACCTACCAATCCTCAGCATGCCAAAAAGGCCATGTCAGCTCCAAAAGCTGCCGAGTTGGCCTATCGTGACCTGGCCTCCACCCTAAATAACGGGTTCGCTTCTTCCACTGAACCCACCACCGAGCTGAAAAGGAAGATCATCAACTTTCCTGCCGACCCGGATACTCATTAGACCGATGCTGAGGACTCCACGCCGCGAGTTGGCTCCCCCCGCGATGACTCGCGACATGAAACTCAGCCTACCCACCAGCGAGACCCATCTCCCCCATTTGGGATCACATGACTGGACTCGCTGAAGTTGAAGTTGGCAATTTGTGCACCTTATCGGCTTCCTACGCCTGGTCATGCATTCACGGGGGGGGGGGGGGGGGGGGGGGGGAGTTAACGGGGACATCCCTGTCCCAAACTTCAATCTGATCTCCCCTGACTCGCAAGCTCCGAGTCGCGGGAAGAACATTGCCCTGCCCCCAGCCTACACATTCCGGGGGCTGCCGAGCTCATTTCCTAAGCTCTACCATCTGAGCGACATCCTGCATAGTTCCTTTGAAGCATTCGCCCTTCATATAATTCATCCAGATTGTCTTTGCAGATCTTCCCCGCTATTCTGAAGCTCAAGATTCCTCTGATCCAACCTAGCACTCGCCACCCCCATTCCCCAGTGCAATAGAGAACTTCCTAGACATCTTGTTAGACTCAACAAAGTTGAGGAAGCGAGTCGTCGAGGTCTTCAAGAATCAGGTACGCGCGCTGCTGTTGCGTCGGAAAGTGTACCGATCGCAGTCAAGTAATAAAGTTGAGGAGTTGAATCCACGGATATCGATCTCTCGAGGAGTGCAAGTAGGGAGTGTGATTTCGCCATTGAAAAAGTGATTGTAAGTGTTAACGTAAACAAAGGGGGTTTTGGTTTGGAGTTTCCTAGGTTTAACACTAATAAGCATATTGCCGGTTGCCGTCACCGCGTCTCTTTGGTGGATTACTCAAGAGAGTAATATGAAAGATGGATGAGCCAATGAGATTCACAATCACCTCTTCACCATGCACGCTTCTAGCAATTGCTAGAACGACACTATCCTAACAAGAACATGAAAAACTAAAGCTCAGCAACACAATCATGATCTAAAATATAACAACACATAGACATGCTGAAATACTTAAACTAAACAGTGTTCTTAAGCAACAATCAAACAACCACAAGTTCAGAACAAAGTAACTACAAGAGGAGGGGGATAAATTCAACCAAGTGCACGAAGGCTTCCCGAGATTCGCGGCTGGAGTCAAGGGATGTCGGGCCTTGTCCGAGCTCGGTCTACGGATTACGTCTGGGGTACAGAAGGGTTGTCACCTCCTTTCAATAACCCATCTTCTTCGTGAATAGTCATTGGGCTAAATCTATCCAGAGAACTCAACGGATGCAGCACCTTATGAGCTTGAAACAGAGCTTGGAGTTTGAATAAGAAAATTGTGGCCGTAGATGAAGCTATTGCAAGCTTTGGGCGGGAGAATGGTGGACGGATCAACTCTCCAAGGAGGAGAGAGATGAGTGGTGGACCTGTGGGGGCGAAGGACGGCGCTTCGAACGCAGCAGCATGGAGGAAATGAAAAGCGCCCCTGCCCTAATTTGCATAACCAAGCTTAAATAATGCATCAGAACAATAGAGCGCACGATCAGCGACGCACGACCACTCGTGTGCACTGACGGTTGTTGATCATGTGATCATCTCCCAGAGAAACCTGTAGCTACAAAGAAAAGTTAATATATATGCACACGACCAGTAGCACACGACCAGTGGCGCACGACCGGTGGTCGTGCGCACTGGATCCCCTGATCGTGCGATAGACAATGGCAAAACTTCAAAAAAACTAGAATAACGCGCACGAGCAGTGGAGCACGACTAGCCGTCGTGAGCACTATGTCCAATGGTCGTGCGGTTACCCAGGTAGAACTTGGAAATTGGAGAATATAGTGTGCACGATCAGTGGCACACGACTAGTGGTCGTGCGCAATAGATCCCCTGATTGTGTGCAGTGTTCCTGTACCGTTTGGGATTTCCCGAACAATCCTGGAACACGCACACGACCCCTGGACCTGCAGTAGAAATAGAAAAGCCACCAGAAATGGCACACGACATTCTCCAGAAACAGAAAACACCAAGTATGGAAAAAGTACAAAAACTATGAAATCACACTGAAAACGGGCCTAAAGTGCACTTAACATGAAATGGACAGAGTAACGAATATGAACAATTATGGCTCTCAAGTGTGGTGCATTAACTAGAAAATTGACCCAGATGAGTTCAAAAATATGTATATAACTTAGACTCATCACACACCCAGACTTACCCATTTCTGCGTCACGAGCAAATCATCACTCCGTGGACTAGAAAATATCTAGCTAGCTCAGTAATTTCAAAATAAAGTAAGACGAGAAATCAAATACATCATGGGCATAGAAAATATAATAGAAAACTTTTTAATTATACTACGGAGTTTAAACTATTCGACAGGCGTAAATAAATATTGTAACTACTCAAAATTGGAATTCTAGAGAATCGTTTGGTCATGTGTAGGAAGAAAGTAGGCAGAAGATGACCATTGCCAAAGATCGCGGCTCATGATCACCTCCAAAGAAATCCATCAATGTTAGGGACCATACGCTTGCCCGTTCACACTCTCTCCACGACGCTATCTAGACTCAAGCCAAGAAATGGTAGGACTTGTAGGATCGAATGGGTCTTAGGCTAAGGCTTGGTAGTAAAAGATAAACATGGGTGCTACATGCAACCAAAGCAAGTGTACAACAAGCTAAACCCAAACAGCCACTCAGAAATGAACGTGTGACACAACCCCAGAATTAGCTTGAAAACCCGGTCTGTACACGACCTAACCCGACCAAAATCAAGATAAACAGATGGGGATTCCAATTCTCATTGTAATTCTTTTAGATTTTTTTTCAATTTTTTCTTTTTTCTTCCCTTTTTTATTTCATTTAACAATCCCCAATTTTAGCAAGTAGAAACTTTTTTGTATTCATCACCACATCACTTGAATTCCACATATCACACCTCGTCAAAATATTAACATCACAAGAGCTCAAGGATTTGGTTGCGATATTAGGATTGGTTTTAGGCTTTGGTGAATGAAGGTGGAGCTGAATCCAGGGAGAGGTAGGCACAAACTTGACATGCAATGGTTAGCGGCTAGGACATGGTAAACAAAGCTCAAACTAGCCAAAATGATGGCCTACGTCACGCTCACGCTTGACTAACCATGCATCAATGCTTCAAGAGTAGCTTGGGGCAAGTTCTTAGCCACCGAGAAAGTTGATCCTTCCTCCTGACTCGTGCAATATGAGTCTAGTGACGGCTACACACATTCCTACACTACCGTTCGATTACTCCAGATTCAATTTTTTGAGTAGTACAAACAATATTTATATTTGTGGAAAAATATAAATCTACGAGCATAAAGAAAAATTAAATCTATACTATTTCTACACAGAGCATGAGTACTCGATTAGGAGCACTGAATGAGTTTCGAACTACTCTATACTAAAATCTTAAGCTAGCACCACAATTTTAAAGTTTACACAAAAATAATACATTTGACTCGAGCTACGCGTGTGGTTAAGATCGCGCTCAAGTGGGTGATTCAGTGTGTGCTACAGTGATTATGAAATAAATAAATAACAGATTGGTATGCAATAAAATGTTTTGTGTAGTGACCATAGGCATGCTCTCCCCCAGACTTAAACTAAGCAACCTAACCAAGATTTGCAATAAAATCAAATAAATAAGAGTTGGGAGAGAGGTTACCCATGCTCCACAAAGGAGCATACCAGAAGATTGGCGTTAAATTCAGCAGAAAGTCCACGGCCCAAGCAAGCACCACCTACAAAAGAGAACATCTCCAAGCACAAAAACTATAAACATAAAATCACAAAAAAACTTAATTGAAAGCAGAGAGAATGGGTTGTCTCCCATAAGCCACTTTTCTTTACCGTCCTTAAGTTTGACCAAATACCTGTATTAAGCATAATATATAATGTTCAGAGCATAAGTTTAATACACAACGAAAAGGTCTAGAGTTACACAAATCATTAAGCAAAAAATAAAACCAGAGAAGGCAGAAAAGGGACCCCGGAGATCCTTCACTTCTCAGCTGAATGCTGACTTGTGATAGATACCCCCAGTCATGCGAGATGAGTGCAAGGTAAAACTTTAGGGCCCATGGAAGATGAATCTCCCCTTCCCCTAACCTCTTCCTTCTCGCACCGGTGTGTAAAATTCGGTGCCTTGCATATGAGCAGTTCTTTTCTTTTCAAATCAACGGATGGGGATCGCCAGGGATGTATAACCACTCCATGCGAATCAGCAGCAGGTCTAGGCTTTCCATCCACGAGCATCCTTTCCTCACCCGCGGTGGGTATAGATCATCCCAAGTGACCTGTTTTATTGTCTTACAGAATCTATTCAAATTAATAGAAGTTTTTAATTCTATCTTCTGCACGCTCTCTACAGCCATGCTCTCCTCATGTTCATTCTTATATGAGTCTTGCTTCATTTTAAGAAATTCCATCTTCGTATCTCCATCAGCTAACATCCGCATCTCTGCCACTTTCTTAACTTGATCTTCCTCAATCAGGAGAACACCTGTCTCAGCAACACTAGATAAATCGTCAGATAACAAAACATTCAACTCCTGCATTTTTCTCTGTTCAATCAAAGGAATACGGGGAAGCGACGACGATGAAGGCAAATCAAACTTGGGAGCCAAGGTGATGTCTCTCGCATTAAACTGCAATATAGCCTCACTAGCTTATAGGAATGGGACACCCAAGATGTGTTTCGATGCATTTACCATCGGTCCGAACACCTGGAAGTCAGTGACTACAATATCGTCATTCAGTTTCACTTCCACCTCCTTGATTTTCCCGTCAGTCTTTACTACCAACCCATCAGCAAGCACGAGTGACTTCCGGACATTTGATTCGATGTTTAAATTCAGTTTCTCAACTTCTTGCAAAGCAAGAATGTTGCACGACGATCCAGAATCACATTAACTTATCGTCTCCACCGAATTAATTTCACAGCTCACGACCACGTCATTTATATCGCACTCATCCGCCTCTCCGACACTCTTCCCTTGCTCATGGGGATTTTTCTCCGTATCACTTGGGAGGGTGCCGCGAGTACGCTCGGAGAACAACTGGGCCAGTTGCCCCAGTTGTGTTTCCAAGTTCCTTGTGGAAGCGGTTTGAATGGCCATATTAGATTGGGCCATATCCACAAATATTTCCATCATTTCATCCAATGCACTCTTACGCGCCACTTGCGCATTATGATTATTACCCGGATGCGGCGGTCGTGGCTGGCTGTTAGAGTCTTGAGCATCAAATTGATGCTAGCCTCCATGCCACCTTTGACCAAGAGCATTTAGATTCCAAGAGGAATTAAGATGATTGATTGCGTTGGGGTTATACGCATTATTATAAGGAGCAGTGTGGTTTTGATTATTTATAAAATTTACGCTCTCGATATAAGTTATACCTGGTGGCTCAGCAAATGTCTCTCCAGCAGTGCACTCAAAAGCATGATGGTCGGAGTTACCACAACCCTGGCACGAAATGTCCTTAAAACGAGCTTGAGGAGGGGCCGATCTGGTCAACATTGTCCTTCCATCCAAATTATGATGGCTTGCCTCCGCTTGTTGCACCACCACATTGACTTCAAACAGATTACTCGCCCATCTAGGGGAATTTCTTTCGGCAGTCCAGTATGTGCTATGGGAGGCAGTGTCGCGAAGTAGTCTCATTGCTTCGTCAAGAGATAGGTTCATTATTGTGCCTCTGCTGCTGCGTCGATCATATCCCTGTAATTTTGCTCAATAGCAAAATAGAATATTTCTACTATATTCCACAGCTCACAGTCATGCTGGGGGCATCGACGCTGCAGGTCAGCAAACCTCTCCCATGCTTCAGATAAAGTTTCCTGGTCCATCTGTCGGAAGGTAGCTATTTCCCTCCGGACATTCACAATTTTATCCACCGGGTGGAATTTAGCTAAAAACTTAGAGGAAAAGCTTCCCAAGTAGTAGAGGTCCTCGGCGCAATGGTATGGAGCCAGGTTTTGGCCTTGTCCCTCAGCGAAAACCAGAACAACCTTAACTTCACTACATCATCAGGAATTCCGGCATAGCAGAAGGTGATACAAATGTCTGAGAACTCCGCCAGATGGAGCTGCAGATCCTCACTCGGCAGGCCTGAATATTGCGTATTATTTCGGGTCATGTTCAGAATGGCGTGATTTATATCGAAATGGTTGTTTACAATGGCCGGTCCGAAGCCAGTGTAAAAACTTCACGCAGTAGGGGTTGTGAAATCACGCATTATCCTAATGCGTGGTTGGACCATGTCTTGTCCCTCAACAACCCGTTCAACGTGGCCATTTCCTCCTCGGCCAAGATCCTCTATCCTTTCTTCAGCAGCAGCAGCACGCAGGAGAGCTCGCCTCACACGTGCAGTTTCAAGCTCACACAAAAGATCTTCAAACCTATCACTGGAGTTGGGATCTGTCATACAACACAAAAACTCCTTTCAAAATTACCAAAAATACTTACAAACTTTTTCAAAAGAAAAATACACGCAACAGTTGCACTCCCTGGCAACGACGCCAAACACTTGATGTGTCGGCAAGTGTACCGATCGTAGTCAAGTAATAATGTTTAGGAGTTGAATCCCAGGATATCGATCTCTCGAGGAGTGCAAGTAGGGAGTGTGATTTCGCTATTGAAAAAGTGATTGCAAGTGTTAACATAAACAAAGGTGGTTTTGGTTTGGAGTTTCCTAAGTTTAACACTAATAAACATATTGTGGGTTGCCGTCGCCGTGCCTCTTTGGTGGATTACTCAAGAGAGTAATATGAAAGATGGATGAGCCAATGAGGGACGCAATCACCTCTTCACCACGCATGCTTCTAGCAATCGCTAGAACAACACTATCTCAACAAGAACATGAAAAAATGAAGCTCAGCAACACAATCATGATCTAAAATATAACAACACATAAACATGATGAAATACTTAAAGTAAATAGTGTTCTTAAGCAATAATCAAACAACCACAAGTTCAGAACAAAGTAACTACAAGAGGAGGGGAGAAATACAACCAAATGCATGAAGGCTTTTCGAGATTCGCGGTCGGAGTCAAGGGTTGTCGGGCCTTGTCCGAGCTCGATCTACTGATGATGTCCGGGGTCCAGAAGGGCTGTCACCTCCCTTCAATAACCCGTTTTCTTTGTGAATTGTCGCTAGGATAAATCTATCCGGAGAACTCCACGGATGCAGCACCTTATGAGCTTGAAACGGAGCTCGAAGTTTGGAGAAGAAAATGGTGGCCGGAGATGAAGCTATTGCAAGCTTTTGGTGGGGGAATGGTGGCCGAATCAACTCTCCAAGGAGGAGAGAGATGAGTGCAGGACCTGTGGGGATGAAGGACGGCGCTTCGCGCATAGCAGCGGGGCAAAATGAAAAGTGTCCCTGCCCTATTTCGCAAAGCCGAGCTTAAATACTGCAGCAAAAAAATAGAGTGCATGATCAGCGACGCACGACCAGTGGCGGTGTGCACTGACGGTTGATGATCGTGCCCTCAGCTCTCATACAAACCTGTAGCTGCAAAGAAAAATTAATATATATGCGCACGACCAGTGGCGCACGACCGATGGTTGTGCGCACTGGATCCCCAGATCGTGCGATAGGCAATGGCAGATCTTCAGAAAAATTGGAATAATGCGCATGAGCAGTGGCACATGATAAGCGGTCGTGCGTAGTATATCCAATGGTCGTGTCGTTGCCCAGGAAGAACTTGGAAAATGGAGAATATAGTGCGCACGATCAGTGGTCATGCTCAATAGATCCACTGATCGTGCGCAGTGTTCCTGTACTGTTTTGGATTTCTCGAACAATCCCGGAACACACACACCGTCCCTAGACCTGCAGTAGAAATAAAAAAGCACCAGAAAGGGCACACCACATTCTCTAGACACAGAAAACACCAAGTATGGAAAAAGTACAAAAACTATGAAATCTCACTAAAAATGGGCCTAAAGTGCACTTAACTTGAAATGGACAGAGAAATGAATATGAAAAATTATGGCTCTCAAGTGTAGTGCATTAACGAGAAAACTGGCCCAGATGAGTCCAAAAATATGTATATAACTTGGACTCATCAGCTGCATATGATGTAGGAGGAGAGCGATCTGGACAAGAAGAGGCTGCAGGTACTGGGACCAGACTACGTGCTACTTGCAGATGAGGTGAAGCACGGCTCAACGAGCGGGATGACATCTCCCACCGCGCTTATGGATAGGATTAACGAGAACATATGTTTCAACCACAACGATCTGGAGCTGGTCCACGAGTTCAATAATGAAAGTGAGGGATAAATCTATTTTACACTAGTGGGGGGGGGGTGAATAGTGTATATTAAAAATTTTAATTTGATTTCAGAGTAGTTTAGAAAATAAGTGATATATTATTATATAGATAGACAGATTAAAAATCACACAACATAAATAAAAGAAAAGCATCAAACACAGATGACACAAGGAATTTTATAGTGGTTCCCCAATAAATCTGGGTACATTAACTCTTCTAGCACCTTGGTAGGAATCCACTATAGTTTTTGATCAGGTGCCCAGTCAGCAGAAGATCTATTTTCTAAGTGAGATCTAATAACCCTTTGAGATTTTGATCAGGTACCCAAAAACCAAGTTTAGTCATTTAATCAAGTGAGTTATGAACTAAGAGGTTAACTTTTGAAGGGAGTTATAACCTTGTACATAGTTTGGAAAGAAAATAAAAGTTGATGTTATCTTCTCTGTCAGCTATCTCTGAGAAGATTAAGTGGATTGATGTTGAACCAAAAGCTCCCCCTAAGTGAGTAGAATTTGTGATCAAGGGAGAATCTTTTCTTCAGGGTGTAGGCCTTCAAATTGCTGATTAATTGAAGATGTTGCATTGGAGGACTGAAGAAAAAAATTTGATAAAAATATATTTATCTGAAAGAATGTATCCCTTAAACCCTAAGTCAGTATGTTGTAAGTGTGTATCCCATTTGAGTAGTAATCTTCTGAATTTATAATCTCTGAGAAGAATTCAAATATTTGAATTTAAAACCATTCTGAAACACCTGAATAATCCTTGAGATTTATAACTGCTCTGGGTAATAAATTTAAAATTAAAGCATGTAATTAATCCATATTTAATTCTATCTGAAAAAGCTATATTCATTAAGAATATTTAGCATTAAATATCAGAGTTGTAACTGATGTAATTAGGCCATTAAAAACATTCTACCTTCAGTAAATAACACTGCCTGAACACTGCAAAGAATTAGTCGAACTGACCCTGGAAAACGTCGAACTGCTCCTGGAGTTCCTCAAACTGAGCCTGAAGTTCATCGAGCTGAGCCTGGAGTTCATCGAGCTGAGGTGCTGAGTTGTGATTAGCATTTGTCGAACGGAGCACAAAGTTTGTCGAGCTTAACTCAGAGGTAGAACTCTGAGTTCATCGAACTGTGTTCGATGTTCGTCGAACTGAGCTCAGTTTTCGTCGACCAGAATTCTAAATTTGTTGAACTGAACTTCTCTGGAATCCTTTTGAAGGTGCAACCCTGGAAATAAACCTATGAACCTAGACTATAAATATTGGGTCAAACTAATAATTCTAAACAAATAATAATGATCCTAGCCCAAATCAGTAATAGGGTTCCAACAAACTCCCCCTATTTGGCTTAGGATGTAATCAAAAACAGAAAAGCAGAAAGAAAAAATACTCTGCCATAATTATAAAATTTTCAGCGGAAATAAAGAAAGTGCTTTGTGAGTTCAAAAACAAAAACACGATTTAAAAACATAAAATAAGTAATCAAGAGTCATTCTTAGGAGCTTTAGAGGGAGAATTTGAAGATGATTTGGTGAAGACTAGCTTTCTGTTTGGATCTGCAGTTTCCCTTTGGCTCACCTTTTAATCTTGAGAGCCAATAATCGTCAGAGAGGTGGTTCTGGGAACTACTACCTCTGGATGCAGATTCATGTTTCTTTCAACATTGAATATACTTTTCTTTGAATATCTATCAAGCTCCCTTTGCCTATATGAGGATATGGTGGTGAACTGTGAAGTGTCCTTGCCTTCTGCTCTAGCTTTCTTAATCTGTGAAAGTGCAACCAGCTCTTTAAATCTTGCCATTCTGAAATCTGGATGCAATTCTGGATCATATACTGGAGATGGTGGCCTCTCTTGGCTTGATTCCTGTTGCTGACGGCTTTGTCTTGGTTACTGTTGCTGGCTCTAGTGAGAATCTGACCTTGAAGGTCTATCCTGTCTGTCCTGAGAAGGTCTTGAATAATGATGAGATGTAGGCTTTTGAGAAGAAGAAATATTACCAGATGACCCTGCAGCTGGAGGAGGAGGAGGAGGAGTTCCTCTCCTATACCTTGGAGGTGAAGAATATTTCTTTATTTTCTTCCTCCTTTTCATTTCATTTTTGGAATATCTCATCTAGTGAGGTAGGTTTGGAGTGAGATGAATTCCATGTAGAATATAGTATGGAACACATGCTGTAGCTGAAGGTTGTGGAGCAACCTTACGAGGAGCCTTTTTCTTTAATTTCCTCTTCTTAGAGCTTGAGTCTTCTGAATCATAATCTGTATCATCATCTGATTCTCCTGCTGGCAGATCATATAATTCATTTATCTGCTTTATTGTTAGAAATCAAGGCGGGGTAGACAACAACACCCACCGGTCCATGGACAACTGTAGTTGAATGGCAAGGCATCCCCAACCAAATCAAGATCAGATGCATGCAGTTGGGTATGAGAGGTTGGCTAAGGCGCCTCTTATAAAGGAGGTCCCTAGATCAAGCCCCAGGCCTCAACAACCTACACGGCCATTACCCAAAAATGTGGGACCACAGGAGATTTGGTTGCGGATGCCTTGCCATTTGACTGCACTTGGCCATGGACAGGTGGGTATTGTAGTCTACTCCGGCGTAGTTTCTAACAAAGATGGCCATCTTTTGTTAGAAACTAGGCCGGGGTAGAAAACAACACCCACAGGTACATAGCCGACTGCAGTCCAATGGCAAGGCATCCCCAACCAAATATCCTGGGGTCCCATATTTTGGGTAAAGGACGAGTAGGATGTTGAGGTCCGAGGATTGATCCCGGGACCTCCTTTATAAGGGGCGCCTTAGCCAACCTCTCATACCCAACTGCACTACATTCAAATGCAGTCAGCCATGGACCAGTGGGTGTTGTTTTCTACCCCTGCCTAGTTTCTAACATTTATTAAATTAGTATGGTCAACTAAATAAACTTCTGGCTGTATATAAACAGTATCTACAATAGATGTCTCTTCCATATATTCATTAAGAAGATCATCAAGGTTCTGTATAAGGGATTCATCCTATGCAAAAGTCGGAGGAGAGCAAGCCTGCTCTATAATATCCATTATATTATCAGTTATTATGTTCTTTGAAATTGGAGTAAAACTAGTAGAAACAATTCTTAAACAAGATCTAATCTCTTCTAAGACTGAAGCATCAATGGAGCAGTATAACATACTAATGCTTTAGAAGAATCTTCAAAAATTGGTAAGCAGGGTAAACTGGGAACATAACTATGTTGTAAATCAAATACTGATAATATAAAATTCAAGTTAACTGTGGGATTAATAAAAACTTCACCAACAGTTATTATCTTAGGTGCTACTACTTTTGCTTCTTCATCTAAACTAATCATTTCTATATCATGAATAACATCAAAAACTATTGCTGCTGCTCTGGCTATATTGCTTCTACAACTAGAATTTCTTCATGAAGCATCTCCCCCTGCTTAGATCCAGAGAGACCTGAATGTAGACCCCTAGAAGAAGGGACAAAATTGGACGAGGCAAGCTGAGAATATAGGGCAGAGATAGTAGAAACAAGAAGAGCCATTGCTTCATCTATCAGTTTCTCGAGAGTGGGAGTAATGAATTCAAGAAGACTAGAAGCAATGGAATAAAACTCCCAATACATAAACTCATACGGAGCCTGAGTAGATGCAGAGGATGGAATGGAAGATGAGAGAATGGAACTGTTATTATAGTTTGAACAGATATAGAAAAATTGAGGTATGGAGGTAGTATTGATGATAGGAGGAATGTCAGTAGGAGTGGCTTCAGGGATTATCTCCTGGATGGGTGAGTGTGGTGGAGACATTTGAGGTGGAGCTGAATGTGATGGAGACGGATGTAGTAGAGAGAAATGTGGAGGAGAGGAAAGTAGTGGAGAATGAAGTGGAGACTGATGAATGGGAGAATGTGTATGGATTGATGTGGATGGAATATCTTCAATGAGATGTATTGGTGACTAAGGAATAGGTGAATCAACATGTGGAGTTGAAGGTGACTGATGAATGGGTGAAGCTATATGACATGAGGTGGAAGGAATTTGTTCTGGTAAATTGGGTTGTTGAGAAGATGGAGTGGAGGTTCTGAGTGAGTGATGTGGAAATGGTGGAGGAGAAGAATGAGGAGGAGCAAGAGCATCTTCTAGGGTAGAGAGAGTGGCTGGAATTGTAACGTCCCAAAATTTATAGATTGACGACCAGCGTTTCTGGCCAAGTTTGGGTCTTAGCTGAGAAGAAAAATTGGTTTCTGGCAGGCGGCACACGGCCTAGGACACGGGCGTGTCCCAGGGCGTGTCAGGCTCGAGTCGATGTTTTGGTCAGGACGTCGATGATTTTGGAGTCGACGATCGTCGAGCAGAGAACAAGGCCTGAGACACGGGCGTGTCTCAGGGCGTGTCGAGCCGGTGTCGATGATCGGCCCGGGGAGTCGACGAATTTCGCTCGACGATGTGTCGAGACAAGGCACACGGCCTAGGACACGGGCGTGTCTAAGGCCGTGTAAGTTAGTCGACGAACTTCGCTCGATGAAATGTAGAGACAGTGAACACGGCCTGGAGCCCAGGCGTGTTGAGTTAGACACGGGCAAAGACACGGGCGTGTCCAGTACCCATGTGAGTCTCGGGTTATTTTCGGGGCTGTGTCGATGGAGGCACACGACCAACCACATGGCTGTGTCCGTTGGAACACGGGCGTGTCAGGTCGAACATGGGCGTGTCGGATGCCCGTGTGTTGTTCCAGGCGCATCATTTATGACGGCCAATGGGGGACACGACCCTGGACACAGGCGTGTCGTAGGACGTGTTCGGCACAGTTTTAGCATTTCAGGCCCGAATCAAGGCCGTTCGTTTCTTTAATTTGGGATCCAACGGCTGGGGGCTGTTCTTGATGGGATATACACGGGATTGGAACATTAGAAACCCTCATTTCTTTTGAGCGGTTCTCTTTCTAAAGTTCTAGAGAGAGGGGAGAGCAAGGAAGAAGGTGAAGTAGAGATCCGGCTATTGGAGAGGTTTCGGTGCTCCAAATCGCGAGCCGAGTCCAGATTTGTGGAGGCTAGATCGTTGCGAAGGTTTTCATCCGGCTATTTTTACCATGGCTAGGAAGAGGAGTCAGAAGGTAACGACACTTCTACTCTCAGTTTTAGGATGCTTGTTTTAGCATCTTTTCTTTTCTAGTTTTTGGGCACCAGACACTCAAAAGAGAGGGGTTTGGGTCGCCAAGGTTCAAGAGGAACCTCCGGGTCGATTGAGTCCGTCCCCGGCATGTTTTTGCATTAGAGATCCGCTCCGTTAGTGGATTAGGCATGGTGTGTGAAGCCGTAGTCGCGACCGTTAGTCCGACTCGGTGATGTTGCATACGAGCTTTAAGGACTCGTAGAGATCCGTTGCGGCAAGATGCAGTTTGTGATGTGGTGATGTTTTCCCATTTTTCTTGAGTGAGTACGTGTAGTCGGAACCGGATAAGGTTAGCTCCTCAATGGCGGTAGATGGTTTCCTTGGTGGACAAGGTTAGCTCCGCATGAGTGGTAGATGGTTTCCTTGGTGCACGGGAACGCTGCAGTACAAATGTGGGACTAGGGTGGAATTGTCTTGGATTGTAATGTTCCAAGTTATGGCTGTGTCTCCGTGGTCAGCTGGCTATCCCGTGATCTACACATCATGTGTGGAGAGTGTCCCGGCGAGACTATTCCCCTTCTGTGAGACTGATGAGAATGCCAAGCATGGGGGCAAGCCCGAGCAATGAGGCCATGAGCGGGTGGGGTCCAGCAAGGCTTCTTAGAAACGGTCAGTTGTGTTTGTTGGAATCCTGACATGAGACGTCAGAGCTTGCAGGCAATCCTGGGTCTAAGACCTTGAGCGGGTGGGGCCTTGGCAAGAGTTCCATGTGGCGGCTTGTTTGCCGTTGGGTGGAATTGTGTTTCCCTTTTTGTTTGCGGCTTTATGCCAATGGGGAAAAGATGAGTACCCAATTGATGTGATGTTGTGCTAGATGCATATGCTATAGGGTGCCTTGGGTGAAACCCGGGTGTTGCATTCATGTTGCATAGTTGGCCCTAATATTATATGCTCAACAGTAGAGAACATCTATGATGTTTGAGACATCCAAGCCTGTTCCATTAGTTGCTTTCTTGCTTATCAATATTGCATACGAAGTGCTAACTTGCAGGTTGGAGGAGTACCCCGGGGTCCGTTAGGGGAGTCCGGGAGGAGATGTGTTTGTTACACAGTTTGAGGTCAGCCTTTGCTGACCCACGTTACTAATAATTTTTACAGGGCAAGGATCACAAGCAGGAGCTAGCTCGCCGGCCAGAAAGGCCTAAGCCTCATGAAATGTTACCTTTTGTTGTAGCTTTACGTTTATGGCGTTGTATGTTTTATGCTCATTTTTAACGGCTTGCATGTCGAGGTAGACTAGGTGTGCTTATGCACTTTCAGGACTGATGTATTATTTGAGTTTGGATTTACTCTTGTTGTAAGGCCTTAAGTCCATTTTGTTACTCTTGTAGGCATGGATAACTTCTAGTCTCTTTGGTTATTTCCGCTGTGTTGTGTTTTGAGTTTTGAGTTTAGGTAGCTATATCATTTTATAATACTGAAGTTTTGGCGTCTGTATGTTGTGGGGCCCCGGCCGGACCCATATTATACATTACAGGGGAGGTGTTACAATTTGGTATCAAAGCGAGGTTAGATTCAAGGTCAGTGCGTAGGGAAGTTATCCACATAAGAGTAACCTGGGACCATGAGTGTCCTTATGTTTAAGTCTTGAGATTAGAGATTGATCCCTTATTTCTTGTTTTATTGAAGAGTGCAAGCAACGAGGCGGGTACGTCGAGAGCAAGAGAAGTACTCTCGGAGAGCAGTGCCACTGCTCCAAGTCTTTTGGGCACGGGTGTAAACCCGGCCGACTTCTGCCGCATGCTTGCAGAAGCGATGGTGGCAGCCCAAGCTACAGCGGCAGCTCTGGTAGCTACCCCTGCTACACCGGACACGACGACGGCCGTGCCAGGCGGAGAAGCCAGTAGAGTGAAGCCTTTGGCGGAAAGGGTGGTTGTCGGACATGGAGACCGGCACATGAAGTATTTCCTGAGCTTCCATCCCCTGTCGTTCAAGGGAGTTGGTACGCCAACGGATGCGGAGGATTGGTGGGTTCAAATTCAAGAGCTTTTGAGGGCGGCAGAGACGCTAGAAGAAAAGAAATCTGAGTATGCGGCATTCATGTTGGAAGGAGACGCCATGTTGTGGTGGGTGAGCCATAGCGGCCGCCAGTTCCCTGGACGCACCCCGTCGATGGAGGAATTTGGGGATGCTTTTCTAAAGAGGTACATTCACGTTTCTACACGTTGGCCCTTCAGAGGCAGTTTCTGCACTTAATGTAGCGAGACAAGAGGGTGGATGAGTATGTGCAGGATTTCACCCGTTTGGGTTCTTACGCGGGAACGATGATGACAGATGATGTAGAGAGGGATAACCTCTTCTACCAGGGGCTGAGGGAGAATCTGAGGCAACCCCTCATTTCCATGAAGAGAGCTGCTTTTAATGAGCTAGTTGAGGATGCCAGGATATTGGAAAGTGATCTGGAGCGAACTCAATGTCGTAAGGGTTTCACTCCCAAGCAAGGGGAAGGGAAGCCTCCCCAATCCCTGGGAAAGTCTGAAGGGAGTAGGTGGAGCAAAAAGACTCAAACTTCCAGGTCTGCTGTGAAGAGCAAGTGGACGCCTGGAGGTTCTCACTCTAGGGGACCGCCGACATGCTACAACTATGTTAGGGGGGCACATAGCTTGTGTTTGTCCTCAAGGAGGCGCAGAGCAAGAGGCAAGGTAGGAGCAGACTGTGCGCTCCGGCCCCAGTGCCGTAGATAAAGGGAAGATGGCGGAGTCAAGCGCTTCTCTATTCCAACCAGTGCAACCAAGGGCCTATAACCTTGGACAGCAGGAAGCAATCCGGCAAACCGATGTGGTGACAGGTATGAGGAAATTTAAGTTTAAATTTTTTTGCTTCATACTTTTAGACTTTTATGTGTGATGTCTATGTTGTAGGCTTTGTATTAGTTTTCGGATATCCCGTTAGGGTATTGTTTGATACGGGAGCATCGCACTCCTTTCTTGCGGAGTGCTTCGTCAGAAGAATAGGAGTTGAGTCTTTCTTGGCGGACGTGGAGCTAAAAGTGCGCATGCCCAATGGGTCATCCATGACCACCGGGGTCAAAGGGCGCATCTGTTGGGAGCTGGACGGAGTTGACTTCATTTTGGTAGCAGCGGTTTTAACATTGGTTGAGTTCGATATCATTTTGGGCATGGATTGGCTTGCAAAGCAGCGCGCCAGTATTGATTGCCTATCTAAGGTAGTGACCCTAAGTAGCAAAGGGAAGGCGGACGTCAAATTTGAGGGCCTTTGTGGAGTGGCCTATTCCCTGATTTCGGCCATGCAATTGATGCGGGTGGTTAACCAGGGTGGTGTAGCGCTGGTAGCGTTATTGGAGGTTCGCCTCTCCCAATTGTCTATCGAGGAAGTTCCTGTAGTGACAGAGTTCAAGGATGTGTTTCCGGATGAACTTCCTGGAGTGCCTCCTCGACGGGAGATCGACTTCTCGATCGAGTTAGTGCCGGAGGCTAGGCCGGTGTCACGTCCTCCGTTTAGGATGGCACCAAAGGAGTTTGCTGAACTCAAAGTACAGTTACAGGAACTGTTGGAGCAAGGGTATATCAGACCAAGTTCTTCGCCGTGGAGCGCGCTGGTGTTGTTTGTAAAGAAGAAATACAGTAGTATGCGGTTGTGCATAGACTACCGAGAGCTGAATAAACTGACCATTAAGAATAAGTATCCGATTCTTCGGATAGACGACTTGTTCGACCAGTTGGTGGGGTCGGTGGTGTATTCAAAATTGGACTTGAAGTCAGGCTATTATCAGTTGCGAATTCGGGACGAGGACATCCCCAAGACTGCCTTTGGTACGAGGTACGGACACTTTGAGTTTACGGTGATGCCGTTCGGGCTGACGAACGTGCCATCTGTGTTCATGGACCTTATGAATCGAGTATTTCAGGAATACTAGGATTCTTTTATGGTTGTCTTCATTGATGACATCTTGGTGTATTCCAAATCGGAAGTGGGGCATGAGACTCACTTGAGAGTGGTCTTGCAAGTGTTGAGGGAGAATCAGTTGTATGGAAAGTTCTCAAAGTGAGAGTTCTGGTTAGCGAAGGTGGCATTTTTGGGCCACGTGAGTAGTGGGGATGGGGTGGCAGTGGATCCAACAAAAGTGAATGCCATCAGAGATTGGCCAGTTTTGAGGACCGTGGCGGAAGTCCAAAGATTTCTTGGACTAGCCGGGTATTATAATAGATTCGTGGAGAATTTTTCGCGGATAGCTCTACCCCTCACCTCACTCACTCGTAAAGATCATAAGTTTGTGTGGACTCAAGAGTGCAGTCAAGCATTTGAGTCATTGAAGGAGAGACTGATGATGGATCCAATCCTAAGTCTACTGCAAGGGACCGAGGGATTTCAAATCTTCAGTGACGCATCAGGATGCGGTTTGGGTTGCGTTTTGGTGCAACATGGCAATGTGATAGCTTTTGGGTCTAGACAGCTAAAACCTCATGAGAGGAATTACCCCGTCCATGACTTGGAGTTGGTGGCGGTAATTTTTGCGTTGAAAATATGCCGACATTATGTGTATGGTGCAAAGGTGGAGATCTTCACGGATCATAAAAGCCTGAAGTATCTCTTGGATCAAAAGGACTTGAACATGCGACAACGCAGGTGGGTTGAGTTTCTTGGAGACTACGAGGTGGCGATTCAGTATACGCCAAGTAAAGCAAATGTGGTGGCGGATGGCTTGAGTAGAAAGTACTCGGGGCAATGGAATTGGATCGAAGCTCATGATGAGCGGTTGGTATGGGAATAGGAGTCCCTTGGTTTGGAATGTGTGGCGAGAGGCGAGTCCAGCATGGCTCGGTTGAACTGGATTGAAATGCAGAACGACTTGTCCGACCGCATTCGGGAAGCGACTCGGTTGGATGTAGAGTTTCAACCATATGTGATGGAGGCTCAAAAGGGAGAGAGCAGTGCCTGGGAGATGATTTATGGGATTCTGAGGAAGGACGGTAGGGTTTGTATACCGCAGTTTGACAAACTCCGTGAGGAGTTGATGTTTGAGGCTCACTTCACAAAGTACTCCATTCACCTGGGCAGTACAAAGTTGTACTTGGATATGAAGAAATCCTTTGGGGTTGCCGGGGCTGAAGCGGGACGTAGCTTTGTATGTAAATCATTGCCAAACTTACGCCTTGGTGAAGGCCGAATGTCAAAAGCCGGGCGGGTTCCTGAAGCCCCTTCCAATCCCTGAGTGGAAACTTGATGACATCTCCATGGATTTTGTGCATGGTCTGCCTAGATCGCAGCAGGGTAATGATGCTATTTGGGTGATCGTGGATCGCTTAACCAAGGTGGCCCACTTCATCCCAAATTGGAAGGAGCACAGCGTAGAGAAGCTAGTGGAGTTGTATGTTCGCAAAATTGTGCGACTACATGGGATTCCTAAGAGCATAGTCAGCGATCGAGATGGACGGTTTACGTCCAAGGACTGGAGATTGGTTCAGAAGAGTTTGGGAACGAAGCTAAAGTTCAGTACGACGTTCAATCCTCAAACTGATGGGAAAATCGAAAGAACGAACTGTACTATGGAGGATATGCTGAGAATGTGCATTCTTGACATCGGCAAGAAGTAGGAGGATCACCTCTTCATGGTGGAATTCGCGTACAATAACAGTTATCAAGCAAGTATAAAAATGGTTCCATACGAAGCTTTGTATGGGATACGGTGTCGAACACCGATGTCTTGGATAGAGGCGGGAGGCACCAAAATTTTGGGAAAGGAGGTGGTGGTTGACACTTGTGAGTTGGTACGGACCATTCAAGAGCGTATGAAGGTGGCGCAAGAATGACAAGAAAAATACTTTAATTCTCGTCACAGGAAGTTGGAGTTTGTGGTATGTGATTGGGTCTATTTGAAGATCAAGCCGTTCAAAGGTATCTCACGGATTCGCCAACTCAAGAAGTTGATTCCAAGGTTTTTGTGGCCTTCTGAAGTTGTTGAACGGGTGGGAGAAGCAGCCTATCGGTTGGCGTTGTCCGCGGAGCTGAGTGGATTGCACGACGTCTTCCACTTCTCCGTCTTGAGGAAAGCCTTGGTGGAGGCTAGTGTAGTGATCGAGCCGGCATCGGTGTTGATAGAGGAAGACTTGAGGACGCGAGTCCGTCCAATTGCAATAGAGGATTCAGAGACTCGACAGTTGCGGAATAAAGTGGTTAAACTCGTGAAAGTCCGACGGGACAACTGCGGTCGTGAGGAGCACTCAATGGAGCGAGAACAAGCCATGCTAGAAGAGTATCCAGAGCTCTTCAAATCAGGTAAAATTTAAGTTTTGTTCCCTTTTGCTTTGTAATTTCGGGATGAAATTTTTTTAAGGGGGAGAGAGTTGTAACGCCCCAAAATTTGTAGAGGGACGACCACCATTTCTGGCCAAGTTTGGGTCTTAGCTGAGAAGGAAAATTGGTTTCTGGCAGGGGGCACACGGCCTGGGACACAGGCGTGTCCCAGGGAGTGTCAGGCTCCAGTCGATGTTTTGGTCGGGAGGTTAACGATTTTGGAGTCGATGATCGTCGAGCAGAGAACACGGCCTGAGACACGGCGGTGTCTCAGGGCGAGTCGAGCCCGTGTCGACGATCGACCCGGGGAGTCGGCGAATTTTGCCCGACAATGTGTCGAGACAAGGCACACGGCCTAGGACACAGGCGTGTCCAAGGCCGTGTCAGTCAGTCGACGAACTTCACTCGATGAAATGTCGAGACAGTGAACACGGCCTGGAGCCCAGGCGTGTTGAGTTAGACACGGGCTTGTCCAGTACCCGTGTGAGTCTCAGGTTGTTTTCGGGGTTGTGTCGATGGAGGCACACGACCAACCACACGGTCGTATCCATTGGAACACGTGCGTGTCGAGTCGAACATGGGCGTGTCGGATTCCCGTGTGTTGTTCCAAGCGCGTCATTTGTGATGGCGAATGGGGGACACGACCCTGGACACATGCATGTCGCAGGCCGTGTTCGGCCTAGTTTTATCATTTCAGGCCTGAATCAAGGCCCTTCGTTTCTTTAATTTGGCATCCAACGGCTAGGGGCTGTTCCTGATGGGATATACACGGAATTGGACCCGTAGAAACCCTCATTTCTTTTTAGTGGTTCTCTTTCTAAAGTTGTAGAGAGAGGGGAGAGCAAGGAAGAAGGTGAAGTAGAAATTCGGCTGTTGGAGAAGTTTTGGTGCTCCAAATCGCGAGCCGAGTCCAGATCTGTGGAGGCTAGATCGTTGCGAAGGTTTTCATCAGGCTATTTTTCCCATGGCTAGGAAGAGGAGTAGGAAGGTAACGACACTTCTCCTCTCGATTTTAGGATGCATGTTTTATCATCTTTTCTTTTCTAGTTTTTGGGCACCAAACACTCAAATGAGAGGGGTTTGGGTCGCCAAGGTTCAAGAGGAACCTCCGGCTCGATTGAGTACATCCCCGACATGTTTTTGCATTAGAGATCCGCTCCGTTAGTGGATTAGGCATGGTGTGTGAAGCCGTAGTCGCGACTGTTAGTCCGACTCGGTGATGTTGCATACGAGCTTTAAGGATTCGTAGAGATCCGTTACGGCAAGATCTCGTTTGTGATGTGGTGATGTTTTCCCCTTTTTCTCGAGTGAGTACGTATAGTCGGAACCGGACAAGGTTAGCTCCTCAATGGCGGTAGATGGTTTCTTGGTGGACAAGGTTAGCTCCGCATGAGTGGTAGATGGTTTCCTTGGTGCACGGGAATGCTGCAGTACAAATGTGGGACTAGGGTGGAATTGTCTTGGATTGTGATTTGCCAAGGCATGGTTGTGTCTCCGTGGTCGGCTGGCTATCCCGTGATGTACACGTCATGTGTGGACAGTGTCCCGGCGAGACTAGTCCCCTTCTATAAGACTGACGAGAATGACAAGCATGGGGGCAAGCCCGGGCAATGAGGCCATGAGCGGGTGGGGTCCAACAAGGCTTCTTAGAATCGGTCAGTTGTGTTTGTTGGAATCCTGACATGAGACATCAGAGCTTGCAGGCATGCCCGGGTATAAGACCTTTAGCGGGTGGGGCCTTGGCAAGAGTTCCATGTGGCGGCTTGTGTGCCGTTGCGGGGAATTGTGTTTCCCTTTGTGTTTGTGGCTTTATGCCAATGAGGAAACTATGAGTACCCAATTGATGTGATGTTGTGCTAGATGCATACGATATAGGGTGCCTTGGGTGAAACCCGGCTGTTGCATTCATGTTGCATAGTAGGCCCTAATATTATATGCTCAACAGTACAGAACATGTATGATGTTTGAGACATCCAAGCCTGTTCCTTTAGTTGCTTTTCTTGCTTATGAATATTGCATACGAAGTGCTAACTTTCAGGTTGGAGGAGTACCCCAGGGTCCGTTAGGGGCGGCCGGGAGGAGATGTGTTTGTTACACAGTTTGAGGTCAGCCTTTGCTGACCCACGTTACTAATAATTTTTACAGGGCAAGGATCACAAGCAGGAGCTAGCTCGCCGGCCAGAAAGTCCTAAGCCTCATGAAGTGTTACCTTTTGTTGTAGCTTTATGTTTATGGCATTGTATGTTTTATGCTCATTTTGACCGGCTTGCATGCCGAGGTAGACTAGGTGTGCTTATGCACTTTCAGGACTGATGTATTATTTGAGTTTGGATTTACTCTTGTTGTAAGGCCTTAAGGCCATTTTGTTACTCTTGTAGGCATGGATAACTTCTAGTTTCTTTGGTTGTTTCCGCTGTGTTGTGTTTTGAGTTTTGAGTTTGGGTAGCTATATCATTTTATAATACTGAAGCTGTGGCGTCTGTATGTTGTGGGGCCCCGGTCGGACCCATATTATACGGTCATTACAGGGGATGTGTTACAGGAATAGCCCTTGTGCTTTCTAAAGTAATTCTAGAAGAGGTAGATCGGGATGGCTTAGGGATTACCCTCTCCCATCATTCAAACAAGGCAGAAGTATTCCTTTTAGATGCATTGATGAAAATGGTCTGAGAGACCAAGAGTTCTGGACATTTTGCCTACATAAAAATGCCTAAAATCCTGCCATAACTGACATTCTTCTTATTAATTTTCCTTTTAATTGAAATCAAAAGAATTGCTCCCCAGTTTATATGTTTCTGATTAACCAAGGCACACATCAAAAGGAATTGATGCCTGTTTATATAGTCATGGCAGTGTGTTTGCGCAGTAAAACTTTACCAACAACATCGGCTAAGAATTTATATTCAATTGAAAATTTTTTCTTTAGGAGGTGGTTAGGGTTTCCCTGAATGTGTCCCATTCTATCTAGCATTTCATCAAATTCAGTACAAGACAATTCTATGTCGTCTTCTCCATTAACAAATCCAAAAACTTCAAATTAAATAACTGGTGTTAATGGAACCTGATTTCCAGAGATTGATCCAGTAATAGTTGACTGATCTGGAATCTTTGTTGTATATACCCACTCTTTGATCTCGGTGACTAAGAGTTTGATACTTGTGGTCATAAACTGTCGCAGATTCTGATCCCCAACCAATTTCAGAATGTCCTGGAAGACTTGATCAGAATGACTGAAGGAATCTGTGTCATTATCAAATCGAGCATCAAATTTCATCGAAGAAATAGTCGCCTGGGAAACTGCCAAGTTCCTGTAAAATAGAAAGATAAAGTTCAAAGGATATGGAAATGGAGAAAGCATGGGATTGAGTTCAATGAAAACCTAAATATAAGGTTTTTAGAAGTTGAAAAGGCGAACTCTGTCCGACGAAAAATAAAGCATCGAACCCTGTTCGATGAAAAGTTTCACATAAGAAAAGCATTTCGTCGATCTCCGATCGACGAAAGTTTTGCGAAGGAAATAAATTTCGTCGAGCTCCATTCGACGAAAGGTACACGAAACAAACTCGTTGATCTCCGTTCAACGAAAAGTTTTATAAAGAAGGTTCGTCGATCTCTGTTTGACGAACACTTCATGAAATGTTCACAGTTGGTGGAGCTCCGTTCGACAAAAGGTGGACAATTCATCGATCTCAAAATAAAAGTTAATTTAAAGACACACCATCAAGCATTCCTAACTGATTTAAGATGAAAATGTGTTTCTTTTCATCTAAAGGTTTAGTCAATATATCAGTTTTTTGAAAATCAGGAGAAATAAATTCTAGTTTAATTTTATTCTTGTCTACATTATCTCTAATAAAATGGTGTCTTATTTCAATATGTTTAGTTCTACTATGTAGTACTAGATTTTATGCTATAGAAATTGCACTTGTTTTATTACAGAAAATAATTGAATTATTTAGGTTAAAACCATAATCTAGTTGCTGATTTTGAATCCACAAAATCTGTGAACAACAACTACCAGCTGCAATGTATTCAGCTTCAGCAGTTGAAGTAGACAAAGAGCTTTGCTTCTTACAAAACATTGAAACAGGCCTATCACCAAGAAATTACAAGTTCTCGATGTGCTTTTTTTGTCAACCCTGCATCCAGTATATCAGCATCTGAGAATCCAGTTAACTCAAATCTTGACTCAATAAGATACCAGAGTCCTAGATTAGGGCAACCATTTATATATCTTAAAATTCTTTTTACTAAGGTTATATGTGATTCCTTAGGGTTTACATGGAACCTACCACAAATACAGGTTGCAAACATAATATCTGGTCTACTTACTGTTAAATATAGTATGGACCCAATCATAGCCCTATATGTTTTCTCATCAACAGGCTTGCCATGTTAATCAGTAACAACAACAACATTAGTTGGCATAGGTGTTTTCATAGCTGAGCCATCTGACATCCAAAATTTTTTGATAAGCTCTTTAGCATATTTAGATTGGGATATAAAAATGCCATCTGATGTTTGCTTTACTTGTAATCCAAGGAAGTATGATAGTTCACCCATGCTACTCATTTCAAACTAAGAATGCATTAGATCAGAAAATCTTTTGCATAGTTTGGAATCAGTAGAACCAAAAATGATATCGTCAACATATATTTGTACTAGTAAAATTTTAGATTTATGATTTCTAAGAAACAATATTTTATCTATTATGCCTCTACTAAATTTATTCTCTAAAAACAAACTAGCAAGGGTCTCATACCATGCTCTTGGAGCTTGTTTAAGACCATAAAGGGATTTGTTAAGTCTAAAAACATAAGAAGAGTGAGTTGGAGGGATAAAACCAGGAGGTTGTTCAACATAAACTTCCTCTTTGAGTTCTCCATTTAGAAAAGCAATCTTCACATCCATCTGATATACTTTGGACTTCTTGAATGCTTCAAATCTAAGAAATATCCTGACAACCTCTAATCTTGCATCAGGGGCAAATGTCTGATCTTAATCTATGCCTTCCTCATGTGAGTATCTTTGTGCTACTAATCTAGCTTTATTTCTTACAATAATTTCTTAAGCATCCAATTTATTTCTGAAGACCCACTTGGTTCTAATGACTAGATAGTCTTTGGGTTTTTGAACAAAATCCCAAACTCTACATCTCTCAAACTTATTGAGTTCCTCTAACATAATAATGATCATGTGAGGATCTTGTTCTGCATCTTTTATGGATTGAGGTTCAATATCAGAAATAAAACATGCATGCATCTGATCTTGATTCAGTTGATGCCTTATTTGAACACTAGTTGATATGTCTCCAATCACTTGAGATCCTGAGTGATCTCTAAGTATGATAAAATCAACAGGTGGAGTTGGTTTTTCAATTATTGATGGAGCTAATTCCTCTTGTGGAATTACAGTAGTTTCAACTTTTTCAGCATAGATCTCTACAACTTCTTCATCACTGATATCATCAACAATCTATTGAGAAGGATGTAATGTATCCTCTTATGTTACGGTTAATTTATCCAGTTTCTCACAAGTATTTGTTACCTACAAAGAATCTATGGTAGAAGTGTGCTTCTTCTTGTAAAATATGTTATTTTCATCAAAAGAGACATGTACTGATTCTTCTATCTTAAGTGTTGATTTATTAAACACTCTATAAGCTTTGCTGACTTGAGAATATCGAAGAAATATTCCTTCTGCAGCTTTGGCCTTAAATTTCCTTAAATGTTTTTATCATTGATGTCAATATAACACTTACACCCAAAAACTTTAAAATAGCTTTCTTTAGGTTTCTTATTCTTAAGTAATTTAAGGGGTCTTACCCTATAGTTTATGAATCAAACTCCTATTAAGAACATAGTTTGTTGTGCTTACTGCCTCTACCCAAAAGAATAGGGGTAAGTGAGCATCTATAAGTAATGTTCCAGCAGATTCAATTCGGGTTCGATTTTTCATTTCAGTTAGCCCATTTTGTTGAGGAGTTCTAGGAGCAGAAAACAATCCCTGATACCTTCCTTCTCACAGAATTCTTTTATCAGAAGAGATTCAAACTCAGTACTATGATCACTTCTGATCAATGCAATATGAGTCGAGTACTCAATCTTGATGTTCCTAAGAAAGCCTGTAAGAACTTTAAAGTTATTTGACTTGTTTCTCAGAAAGAACACCCAAGTGAATCTAGAGAAATCATCAATAATTACTAAAGTATATGACTTTCCACCCAAACTTTGAACTACAATAGGTCTAAAAAGGTTCATGTGTAGAAAATATAAAATTCTGGGTGATGCACTTTTATAAATGGATTTAAAACTATTTTTGTTTTGCTTAGCTAACTGACAAGCCCTACAAAGTCCTTCCTTCTTGTAATAAATAGAATGCAATCCTCTGACAAGGTTATCTTTGGAGAAATTAGCTATAATTTAAGTTTTATGTGTCCTAACCTTTTATGTCATAATTCATTTGTTTTACTAAACTGATTAAACAGGAAAATTTCAGATTTTGTAGAGTTGAAATTAACTAAGTAAATATTACCATGTGTAATCCAGTGAAAATAACTTTGTTTGAAATAAATATAATTTTCATCACATAATGTTCATCACATAATTGACATATGGAAATAATGTTATGCCAGAGACCTTTCACATAAGCTACCTCTCTGAAGGTAACTTCTCCAACTTTGACAATCCCATAGCCCTTTGTCTGGCCACAGTTGGAGTCTCCAAATATGACTTTAGGCCCAAGCTTTGCTTTGAAGTCACTTAAATTTTCTTTTCTACCTATCATATGTTTTGAACAACCACTATCCAAATACCACTGTTCCTCGGTGGTAGGATAGTTCTTTTCCTGCAATAAAACAAATTAGGTGTTTTTGACACAGGTTACCTTGGGTCCTAGTTTCCTTTCATAATGATTAGAAATATAAGAATACTCAGGTTTATCCTTGTAACCAAGTGGATGATATCTTTTAGGAGGAATAATTCATTGAGTAAAAGGATTTTTCAAGTTTTGAGTTTGATTACACTTTTTAAAAGAATTAAATTTTCTGTTTTAAAATTTGGGTTCAACGAATTGTATAGAGTTCATCGATTTGAGTTCGATAAATGAAAATGAGTTCGTCGAGCTTCACTCATAGAAAAATAATGTTCATTTTCCATGTTCCATGTTCATCGATCGCATTTCGACGAATCATGTTGTTTTTGTAGAGCACCATTTCCTGTTTTCATAGTTCGCCGAGCTCTGTTCGACGAATAATATTTATTTCGTCGAGCTCGGTTCGACAAATTCTGTTGAACATAGGTTTTATGAAAATTTATATTTTGATTTGGTTTTGTAACACTTATGTAACTCTATCTAAGTCTTCTAGTTTCTCTTTTCCTTTAGAAGAAATGAATTTTATAGGTGTAGTTAAAATATTTTTCTGTAAAAGATGAGGTTGACTTGATGACGCTCCCAAGCCTAGTTTGTCATTAAGCTTGGCATTGACTATGCTTGTGATATTCATCAGTTTGATGCTTCTCCCATTAAGGGATTCTTCAAACTGCTTAGCCTGAGATAATTTATTTTCTAATAAAACTACATGTTCATTAAGAATTTTTAAATCTTCTTTAAGTTTAGAGTTTTTAGAAGACAAGTTGTTCATTTCAGTTAATTTGTCACTGAGAAGTTTTATTACTTTCTCATATTTGTTTAAGTAATTATATAATAATTTAAAATCTGTTTTAAGATGATCTAAGGTAAAATCAAATGTTGAGATTACCTGAAGATTCAGATTCACAATGTGAATTGCTGCATGATGCATTTATTGTTATTAGGCATACTTCTTTTGCTTTTGCTTCTTCTTCATCTTCACTTGAGCTGGATGAAGATTCAGATTCTGATTCAGTCCAAGTTTCAGCTACAAAGCCTCTCTCCTTCTTTTTGTATTCGTTGGAGGAGGGTTTGTTTGAGTACTTCTTAGAGTCCTTCTCCTTCTTCTTGTCCTTTTGATTTTCAGGACACTCTGGAAGAATCTGTCCTGGATTCCTGCAACCAGAACAAACTATTTCTTTAGTTGGTATTTTATCATACCTTGGTTTATCTTTGCCTCTAGAAAATCTTTTTCTGAAGTCTTTTCTAGCCATCTTGTAGAATATTTTGGCAAAAATACCCATAAGATCTTCATCCTCTGGAAGGACATCTGCTTCTTCTGTTTCTTGGAAAGCTATGCTCAACTCCTTCTTAATAAAGGTGAGGTCCTTTGTTCAGCTTCGCTGGTTTTGATGATCTGCTCATAGGATTTGAGCTTGTCCAACAAAGTCTCTGTAGAAATCTCATTAACACTTTTGGCTTCTGTAATTGGCCAGATTCTTGAATCCTATGTGCTCGGTAAACACCTGAGGAATTTGTCGTTGACCTCTATCAATGTAATATCTTTTTCCAAAGATTTTCGCTCATTAATAATGAGACTAAGTCTTGTGTACATCTTAGCTACTGATTCACTTTCACCTTTCTTGAAATTCTCATATTGAGAAGTCAAGTGGGATCTTCTATCCTTTCTCTCATCAGCTGATCCAATAACCATTGCTGTGATGGAGTCCCAGATGTCTTTTGCTGAGATACATTCAGCAACTTTCTGGACGATGTCCTCAGTCATAGTCTGAGCTAAAATGTTCATAGCCTTGGCATCAGCAATTTTAGCTTCTTCTAGGTTTCTGCCTATTCTAGATGTGTTACTGCACTGCTGCTTGTTGTTGCTAATAGTAGAGGTGGACCTCTCAAGATAGAATTACAGATATATTCGCCAATAGAATTCATGTAAAGTCCAATCCTTTCTTTCTATAATGCAAACTTATTTAGATTGCATATAGGAGATCTAGTGCTTGCATACTCTTTATTTTGTGTCGTGATAAATATTACAAACTAAAAGTAAAATAAGATCTTACAAGATTCTTTTTGGTTCAGGTGTTAGCCTGTAAAAACAACAAACCTCCCTCTGATACCAATTGAAAGTGAGGGATAGATCAATTTTACACTAGCAGGGGGGGTGGTGAATAGTGTAAATTAAAAATTTTTATTTGATTTCAGAGTAGTTTGGGAAATAAGTGATATATATATATACCATTAAAAATCACAACACACAAATAAAAGAGAAGCATCAAACACAGACAACATAAGTAATTTTATAGTGGTTCCCCAATTAATCTGGGTAAATCTACTATTGTTCCACCATGGTAGGAATCCACAACAGGTTTTTGATCAGGTGCCCTATCACCAAAAGATCTATTTTCTAAGAGAGATCGCGCAACCCTTTGAGCTTTTAATCAGGTGCCCAAAAACGAAGCTAAGTCTTTTAATCAGGTGACTTATGAACTAAGAGGTTAACTTTTGAAGGGAGTTATAACCTTGTACATAGTTTGGAAAGAAAATAAAATTTGATGTTGTCTTCTCTGTCAGCTATCTCTGAGAAGAGTAAGTGGATTAATGTTGAAGCAAAAAGCTCCCTGTGAGTTGAGTAGAATTTGTGATTAAGGGAGAAGTTTTTCTTCAGGGTGTAGACCTTCAAATTGCTGATTAATTGAAGATGTTGCACTGGAATACTAAATCAATAAATCTGATATAAATATATTGATCTGAAAGAATGTATCCCTTATACTCTAAGTCAGTATGTTGTAAGTGTGTAACCCATTTGAGGCAGTAATATTCTGAATTTATAATCTCTGAGAAGAATTTAAATATTTGAATTTAAAACCATTCTGAAACGTCTAAATAATTCTGGATATTTGTAACTACTCTGGGTAATAAATTTAGAATTAAACTCTGTGATTAATACATATGTAATGCTGCCTGAAATGGCTATATTCATTAAGAATATTTAGCATTAAATATCAGAGTTGTAACTGATGTAATTAAGCCATTAAAAACATTCTGCCTTCAGCAAATAATAATGCCTGAATACTGTAAAGTATTAGATGAACTGAGTCTGGAAAACGATAAAGTGTGCCTGAAGTTTGTCGAATTGAGCCTTGAGTTCGTCGAGCTGAGCGTGAAGTTCATCAAACTGAGCTACTGAGTTGTGATCAGCGTTCGTCGAATGGAGTCCAAAGTTCGTCGAGCTTAACTCAGAGGTAGAACTCTGAGTTCGTCGAACTGGGTTCGACATTCATCGAACTGATGTCAGCTTTCGTCGACCATAATTCTGCATTCGTCAATCTGAAGTTCTCTGGAATCCTTTGAAGGTGCAACCCTCGAAAAAACAAATGACCCTAAACTATACATATTGCGTCAAACTAATCATCCGAAACAAATAATAAAGATCCTAGACCAAATCAGTAATAGGGTTCCAACAAACATCCCGCGCCGACCTCCGTGGATGGGGACGCAACGTCGGGGTTGGTGGAAAAGGCTCCCTAACTGAGCCAACTGGCACTCGCCCCCAGCCCCCATCTTACGCGCGCTGGAATAACTCTGCCTGTTGTTGTACATTCCTTTTCTATACTGCACGAACCCTGTGTCTGTAATAAATCATACATTTTTTTTGATTTTATTGTTTATTTATTCAGCATAATATGTTGCACTTTAGATTTGGCTTGCCATAGAAAAAAACAGGTCGCAGGGGTCGGCGAGTTGGGGTCGGCGAGCCGAACTGACCAGTCGGCTCAGCCATTAATTCTAGTTTTTATAAATAGGCCCCCTCACCAACACACAGACTATCGCCTTTACTACTTACTCTTACTTTGCTCTTCTTTCCATTCTCGCCACCTCGACTCGCGCCATAACCATTGAAAATATGGGCAAAATGCGACTCGACGATGACGGGAGGTCGAAATGTGCTCAAAATTTCTCCGAGTACAACTTTTATGAAGGAAACGGTAGCGAGAGGGAGCTCGCCGAATTCATCGCCGCCTACGGCCCTGCGGGGTTCTCTGCGCGCTGACCCGCGGCAGGTAAGGCCATCAATTCTTTCTATGATTATGAGCTCATGTTCCACATCTCGCACTTCTAGGTGGGGTTACGCCTCCCCCTGTGGCCGGAAATATGCCAAATCCTGAAGTTCTTTGGGGCTGTTCCTGCCCAACTGAACCAAAATGCCATCCCCATGATGGTGGCATTCGCCTACTACCTCTGCCGAGAGCAGATTAAGTTCAACCTGACAGTCTCCAGGAAACTCTTCATCTACCGCGCGACCAACAATAGGGTCGACATCCTAGTCGGCTCGCAGTTCAAGGTCAGCAAGTCGGCAAATAAGAATCACAACTGGTTCTCCATGCTCGTCTTCATCTAGGGCGAGCTCAACAACATACCATTCTTGCCTCGACAAAGGGGCGATGTGGTGTACCAGCCCCTGCCTATGATGGGCGATGATGCCAAGCTCACAAGTTCTTTCCCGACAAAGATTTCCAGGTCACCTTCCTGCAAAGAGGCCTCAATTCACTCCACTTGGTGCTGCCCGACGAATGTATAGCTCTTCCCCTTCTTTCCTCAACAGTTTCGCTTACAAATTGATGATTAATGATTTCTAACTCTTTATCTACAAGGGAGCGGCTGATTCCCGAGCACCCGCCCTTTGCGGACTCGGGACTTCACCCAGACCCACTCGCCCTTGAGCGTGTAGCCATAGAAGCATGACAGAGCGAGCTGGGGTCGGGGAAACCTTCCTCTAGCAAGAAGCGACCCAACCCCATGGGATCTAGCTCGCCACATATCCTCTCACCCCCAAAAAAGACGAAGAAGGTGATGCCTTTTTCCACGAGATAACAACAACATCATCACATATGCTTGATCTCGCCAGATACCACGCCAGAGAAATTGCCAAAGGAGGACCATGGTGGAGGCGACCCTCCTGCCACTAATACTGCTGAGGAGCTCGCGGACGTCGGGTTGGACCTGCCATAGGGTCACTGCAACTTTGGCCTCGGCGGGAAAGCCAAGGACCGGCTCGACGAGCTGATGGTTCAATGGGATGAGCAGGCCCAAAGGGTCTCCATCTCCTCCATCATCCACTCCTGGTCAGATTTTTTAAATGCAAATTAGAATCAAACTTTAGAATAAAATATGACATCAAATTTTCCACTAATCTCACAATCCATGACAAAGATTACACATGTTTTAGGGAAAGGAAATCGTTACCCATGATCTAAAATTAAAGAGGAGGAATATGAGGATAACTATGGAAGAGTCACACTTCTACGGGTCCACTGGAGTCACACCGGAGGGGGAGAATCGAGCAGCTTTCTTTGGAGTCACACAAGAGTAGGTAGGAGCTTGCTGAAGCAGCAAGAAAAACCACCCAGAGGGGTGGCGGCAGCAGCAAACTCGCGATTCCTGGAGGTTCGCGTATCGGGTTTTGGCCTGGCCGAAGGAGGCTGCCCAATGCAAAGTCAAAATTTGGTTTCGTTTTTCTTCTTCCCTCCCATCTCCACAATACACACACACACACACACGTATATATATATATATATATATAATAACATACCCCACTCCAACCAACCCTTCATGTAAATCAAGACTAATTGTAGCCACTAATGCTTAACAAAAACATAAAAATCAAATTAATAAGATTTATAAATTTATAAATTATAAATTTATAAATCTTATGACAAAATTGTTGATAATAAAAATATTATGATTATAATATTATTCTCAAATTTAAATAACATTATAATCATAATGATGTTTATTAACGACGTTGGCGGCGGCAACGACGATAGTTGCGGAAATGGCCATCTATGTCCACGAACATGTCGCAGCGACGATCAAGAGAGGATCCATGTTAGTACGAGCAAATGGCGGGCCATCCTCGCCATCAATCCTCCCTCGCTCAAAATCACTCACCCCGATGAGTGGCCTGTGAGAGAATAGCAGGAGACAGCAATATCCACTGGTAGAATAACAAGAGCAGACATCCATGGGGCAGGACAAGCAGTACGGGCATCTGCAATAGAACAGAACCTGTCATGAGAAAGAACAGCACAAAAACTCATAGATGTGTGAGCATAAAGAAAAGCAGTGCAAATCTTACCATCCAATGAGAGAACCAGGAAACCCAAATGGAAGAGCGATACGGATAGAATCTCACCTCTCATCCCAAGAGAATCTAAAATGAAAAGAGAAACATCGGAGAAAACCAATCAGGTGGAAACCAAATATACAAAATTAGATCCGAAAATTTGAAACAAGGTGAAACACCGATTGCATCATAAAAAACCAAAAAACTGCATTAAATCCAAAATTTTTGAAAATCATGAAAGAATAAGCGCTCCAATGTGATAATTTTTTAAGGAACCCGAAGGTATCCACTCGGGGGCTTGCAAGACTAAATTTGAATCAACAACTCTGCAGTCAGAAGCTCGCAGAGGTGAACTGACATGCAAGTGACGCAACCCAAAGACACTGGCAAAAGGTAACGACTTTTATACTTGTAGATCGTACCAGGGTGGATGAAAATATGTGCAATTTGATTTGACGGGTAGCAATTTCGCGAGGACACCAAATCAAAAGGCACAGTCACCCTAAAATCGGATACAGTCGACAACGAAACACCAGCCACTGACATATAACTAATGAAGTGATTTATTGGTGTGCCCGCGAACACTCTTATTATGATTGTTTCGATGAGTCGATCGTCGCGGGCTTGCTAAGGTAGGCAAGTGCACCTATCGCAAGTAGTACTCGATATTCAGGAAAATACCGAGGTCGTATTGTTCTCGGGGTCGGGTTGATTATTCTTACTCCTCTAGGAGGACTATTATTTTACTGAAAGTGAGGCGGAGATTTTAATTAACTAAAGAAAAGAAAGTGCGAAAACGATTTATAAAAATTCGATGAAGGGTTAACCCTCGGCATCGAATCAGATTAAGACTAAAATAACTTTTAATAATTATTGAACTTAGATTTCAAATTAATAAAAGGCATCTTGGTCGTGGAGGTTCCACAAATGTGAGCGCACTTATCTCTAGGAATATTTCTCACTAGAATGCTAAGACTATTCGACCGAACGTCAGTCCGACGAAGGATTTCTCTTAACGCCCGCTTTACGCTAAGAACCCCACTATTGGGTGGGGAACCCAATCCAGAAGAATTACGCTTGTCCTCTCTCGAGGGTATGCACGCAACTCTCTTTACCCAGAGGTGATCAGTCCATACGCACGGCCTCTCGGCTAGCAAGCGTATGGATAACGGAAATAGGGCCCACACATCGATTTGTGGTCCTACGCGTCGTTAACATGGGGTAAACCTTAAGTCCTAAAATTAAAGTGAAAATTAAGAACTTTAATTATTTCAAATTATTTTAAATGTCCCAATGCTCTTCGATGCCGAGGGTAATAACGATTAACCACGCATCAGTATGGGTACGGCTTTATAATTTGATGAGGCGCGAGTTCGTAATTAAACACTAAATTATTATAGGAAGAAGACATGAAAATAAAAAACATTTAGAAAACAGAAAAGTTAGCTAAAAAGAGAACTTACACACACTTCAAATTATAAATAAACAAAAAAACTAAGTTACAAAAAAATAAAAATTACAAGTCCTACTCAAACGAGTACGCAGGAAATAAGGGCGCGCCATTTAACTCTTAACGAGTAGGCGGAAAAGAAAAAAAAGGAAAATTGCAAGTCCTACTCAAACGAGTAGGCGGGAAATAAAAGCACGTCACTTAACTCTGAATGAGTAAGCAGAAATAAATGCGCACACACAACACACTCTACATAATTTGAAGAAAGCGATAAAACAGAGCAATAAAATTATCTCCTACACACACACACACTCTCTACATAATTGAAGAAAACATAAAAGAAAGCAATAAAATTATCTCCTACACACACACTCTACATAATTGAAGAAAGCATAAAAGAAAGCAATAAAATTATCTCCTACACACACACACAATCTACATAATTAAAGAAAGCATTAAAAGTTATACTCATACACTCACACACACATCATGAAAATTAAAAAGAACAAAATGAAAACCTAACTCATACACTCACACACACAAACTAAAAAAATGAAAGTTACATAAAAATTAAAACAACTACTTTTTCATACTTAGGTTTTACCAAAAGCACATAAAAAGGAACAAATAAAAATTAAAAGAACAAAATTTTTTTCAAAACTAAGCAAAAACCAAAGTTCTTTAAAAATTAAAATTACAAGTTTTTCATTCTTATGAGTTCATAAAAGTGATAAAAAAGGTGAAATAAAATTTAAAAGAACAAAAAGGTTTTACAATCCTAAAAAAAACTAAGTAAAGAAAAATAACAAAATCACTTTTAAAATCTCTTTTAGAAATACATAAGAATGAAAACATTAAGCTCGAAGAAAAGGACATGGTGAAAAAGAGAAAAGCTTAGCATACCACATTTAATTTGAAAATAAAAATCTAGTACAAAAACTAACATGAAGACTATTTAAAAACATGAATAATGAACATGTTACACTCATATACACACACACTTTTCATAAAAGAGAAGAACAAAGATGAACAAAGAGAAAAAATGAGGAAGAAAGTGAGCACACAAGTTCATTCCAAAGCCATTTAAGAATAGAAAAACAAACATATTTTATTGATGAAAATGAACTATTACAAAGCTAATATGAAGCTAATACAAAGCTAATACAAAAATAAAGAGAAAGGAGGAGAAAGTTCTCATTACATGGCAAAGGAATCCACGGATGCACCCACAAAACACACAAAATTTGGCTCAAAAAAGTGAACCCTTGGCCCTTACAGAAATGGGCAATTTATAGGGAAAACAAATCAAAGTACACACCCTCCGACACGGGCATGTCGGGGGGGGGGGGGGGGGGGGGGCGTGTTAGTACTGTTTGCGATGTGATCCGGCGATTTGGCGGCATAGTTGACTTCGGGCTTCATACGAGGATGTCACGGCCCAGGTCACGGGCGTGACTCTGGGCGTATCAGGGAGGTAGATCCGGCGCGGGTTGATTAAAAAGTCATCGAAAGCGTCTTGTCGGCCAGGTGGAGGAGTACACATGTCGGTCACGCCCGTGTCTCTGCCTAAACGGGGCGTGTCGGGTTGCTCGACGATCGTAGAGAGCGGAACGTCAAGCTGGTAGCCTTGATCGTTAATCGAGGATGACACGGGCATGTCGGGTTGGCTGACACGGGCGTGTCCCGTTGTTCGACGAATGTCGAGTGCAAATTGTCGAGCTTGCGTGCCGAGTGACAAACGGAAAACTCAAACTAAGTGAACACGTTACACAAATTTATTTATATTTTTTATTTTTTTTGTATTTTAAGAAACAATTTTTTTTAAAAAAAACCAACGAACGTGCGTAAGTGCAAATGGGGGTAGCGCGGAACGAACGGATCGTTACCATGTTAAGAAATTTGCAAACCTCCCTCTGATACCAAATTGATGCAGCCAACTCCCGAGAATTGGGATTTAACATATTTTATGGCAATTAGGTCTCCTATGGGGAATTTAAGCGAACACGATGTGTGCGTGCAAAATTGAAAATATCAGTAGAGTTTCGTCTATAATATCACGATCACACAAGTTGGAAATTGCCATCCAAATCTTCACGAACATTCACATATACCAATATCATAACCTAGTCATACAACTAATACCACATCACAACATTTCCATCCACTTGGAGAGTGATCTGAATTGAGAATCTCGATTCGAAAAATAGTCCCAACGCAGCCCTCAAAACAAAATCAACCTAGGATATTCCAAATCCTCTTGATCTGTTTGAAACCAAAGGCTAAACAAACCTTGGTGTGCAAACGTCCAAGGGAACCTACCGATGCAAAATCTTTGCGAAAATCAGATGAAAAGCAATGTAAAATTCGGATTTTTTTAAAAGCAAATTAGAATCAAACTTTAGCATAAAATATGATATCAAAGTTTCCACGAATCTCACAATCCAAGACGAAGATTACACAAGTTTTAGGGAGATGAAATCATTACCCAAGATCTTAAATTAAAGAGGAGGAAGAGGAGGATAACTATGGAAGAGTCACACTTCCATGTGTCCACCTGAGTCACACTAGATGGGGAGAACTGAGTAGCCATCTTCAGAGTCACACCGGAGGATGTAGGAGGTCGATGGAGCAGCAAGAAATACCACCCAGAGGGGTGGTAGCAACAACAAACTCGTGATTCCTCGTGGTTCAGGTATCGGGTTTCGGCCTAGCCGAAGGAGGCTACCTCACACAAACTCAAAATTAGGTTTTGGTTTTCTTCTTGCCTCCCATCTCCACTATACACATATAAATATAATAGCATAAACCACTCCATCCAACCCTTCATCTAAATCAAGACTAATCCTAGCCACTAATGCTTAACAAAAATAAAAACAACACATTAATAAGATTTATAAATTTATAAATTATAAATTTATAAATCTTATGACAAAATTATTGATAATAACATTATTATGATTATAATATTATTCCCAAATCGAAGTAACATTATAATCATAATGATGTGAAGTGACATTATAATCCTAATGAAGTGAAGTAACGACATTGGCGGCGGCGGCGATGATAGTTGCGACAACGGCCATCTATGTCCACGAACATGTAGCCACGACGATCAAGAAGGAGATCCATGTCGGCACGAGCAAATGGCGGGGCATCTTCGCCATCAGTATACTTATGGGTTCAGGAGAGAACCATAAGGATCTGGGTTCCATGAAACTTCCCATCTACAGAAAGGAGAGTTTTGAAATCTAGAAAGAGAGAGTTAGGTTGTTTATGGAATCCTGTGACCCAAATATCTTTGTGAGATTCAAGGAGGGACCTTTCATCACTATGAAGGTCTCAGATCTGGATGCAACAGTCCAGACTCCAAAGACATATTCTTAAATGACCAAGGATGATGTCATTTTGGCTGCACTAGACAAGAGGGCATAGAACATAATTATTGGTGTCATAGATGATTCTATCTTTCAGAATATAGTTCACTACAAGACCTCCAAGGAGTTGTTGGACACTCTAGTGATCTACATGGAGGAAACTGAAGAGATCAGAGATACCTGGAAGTCCATGTTCAACCAATAGTATGGGACTTTCAGGTAGTCCAAGGGATAGAGCATAGCTGTCTACTATGAAAGGTTCTTCAAGATAGTGAATGAGCTAAAGACCTCGTATTCTGCCATTATGAGTTGAATGATAAGTTTCTCAAGTCTCTCACTAGAGTCTGGGACACCAAGATATGTGCCATCAGAGAGGTTTCCAAGCTAGCTGATACTCCTCCCCATACTATATTTGGAACGCTGCACTTTTATGAGATGCAAAGGCATGCCAGGATAGAGGAGGAGATCATCAGAAAATACGAGGAAAGGGAAAAGTCTTTGGCCTTCAAAGCAAACAACACCAAGAGGAGCAAGGAGAGGATAGCCTCTCCTCCAAAGAGTCCTACTGACTCAGACAACAATGGAACAAGTTTATTTGACAGTAGCATGTCAGATGAAGACTTTGCTTGCTGCCTACTCCAGGAAGCTTCAAAAATTGATGAGGAGGAAGCAGTGGAGGAGCAGACCTTCCACCTCATCTCATCACAAGGAGGACTACTACAAGACAGAGAAGAAGAACTCAAAGTGAGGCAGGTATGTCCCTAAGCCCAATAAACAGGTTGTCTTTAAATTTTTGTGCAACTGTTGCAACAAACCTGGGCATGTAATAGCTGACTTCCTAATCAAGGGAATAGAGGCTGGTGGGAAGAAATAATTCCAACACAAGGGCAAGAAAGACAGGTCCTTCATTACAAAGGAGGAGAAGAGCTAGACTGACTCATCTTCATTTGAGTCTTAAGAAGAAGAAACCCTCATTGGGCAACTGGATGTAATTGCTGATGAGGATGAAGATGTCTACAACTTTCGTAGGCTGATGACAATTTCTAATGAAGAATTCTACCAGGGTTAGACTAGTCCAGCAAAGGTACACTCTCTTTCTAATTCTTCTTCTAAGTTCGGCTATGAGACTAGTTCCACTTCAGAAGCTTCTTCATCCAGTGGTGAAGACAACTCTGAATCTGAGGACGTCAATCAATAGATTGACAGGTATGGTGAACTTCTAGATGCATTTAAGAAAAGCAGGAAGTTGACTAAGAAGCAGGCCGAGGAGATAACCTCCCTTCAGCTAGCTGATGTCTAGCAGGCTGTGATAGCATTTTTGTTGGAGCAGAAGGCTAGGGGAGTCAGCCAACTAAACAATATTACTGTCATCCGGATTGGCACAATCAAGTACAAGGATAGTCTCATTAGCGATCTTAAAGAGAAGCTCTAGAGGGAGAAGAGAATTATGGCTAGTTATTCTAAGCCCAATACAGTATTTCCCTTGATAGACTCCTCCTCTCAAAAGGGTAAGAAGGGGTTGGGGTGTAAGGCAAGCACTAGAGTTGTTCTTTCCAAGGGGAAAGGGAAAGTTCCAGTTCAGCCTCTGGCTTCTAAGCCTCCCATCTATTTTAAGAGGGTGAAGTTGCCTTCAAATAGGTATGACTAGGAGAGCATTTATCACCACTGGATGAATAGTAGATCCACTAGTGTGAATAAAGATGTTCACAGATATGGTGGAAGGTGTAGTAGTGGAATGAGTGCCTTTAAGGCTCCCCATGAGGATATTCATATGGCCCATCCTGGACAATTTGTTTTTGGTAATCTAGCCCCCACTCTCAAGAACAAGCCAGTAGCGTTCAATAAAGCCCATCCAGCAAAGGTTTTGACCAAAGGGTAAGTCTATTAGCAGGCCAAGTCTAGCTATCTTTGATGTCATAAACAACATGTCATCTGCAAAGAAGACTGCTGCAAATGGCATTCAGAGCCAGCCAAGAAAGCCTGCTGGAAGACTTACCTTCATTCAGATACTTGGTAAAAGGAATCTGAAGAAGTTTGTTGCTCATCTACCTTCTATTTAGTCAGCAGTTATCCAAATTGTAGGACCTACATAAAAAATAAGATATAAAATCCATGAGTGTTGGTGCTGTGGTAAGGTGGGGTATGTTGCCCTAGATTGTTGGCACAATCCAAGTGTGTCGAGGACAAAGGTTAATCTCCCTGTCAGAAATTCTGCAGGAAGACCATTTGTGGTTCAGACTAATCAAAACCTAGGACCCTATAATTATTGGGATCCTAAGGTATGATAAATTATTTGTTGAAGGTTAGTCCAAGTTCCCATACCCCTATATGGTACTTGGACAGTGGTTGTTACAGGAACATGACTGGAACAAGGAGCAACTTAAAGGAGTACACTCCTGTGAAGGGTGGACACAAAGTTTTATTTTGTGGTTCAGATAGAGGAGTGATAAGAGGCTATGGTAAGATTAACAATGACATTGTCACAATCTCAAAAGTGGCTTATGTTGAAGGGTTGCACACAACCTCATAATCATAAGCCAACCCTGCGATCTTGTTTATGTCATTTCCTTCCACAAAGATCAATGTCAAATTAAGAGGACAAGTGACATAGAGGTCATTTTGTCGGGCACTAGGAGTGGAAATGTGTATTGCATAAATTTCCTTTTTCTTAATAAAAACTCTCCTATTTGTCTAGTTGCAAATGAGAAAGTCTCATATTGTGTACAATGGCACAAGAGACTAGCTCATTTGAATTATAAGACTATTAGCATGCTCTTTAGTGAATACCTAGTTAGGAATGGTCCTAAGATGAAATGCACGAAGGAAGGCATTTGGTCAGTATGCCAAAAGGGCAAGCAGACCAAAATTTCCCTCAAGGGAATTGGGTCTAAGGATTATGTGAGGTGCTTATACCTCTTGCATATGGACTTGTTTGGTCCTATGCTAGTTCATAGTCTAGGTAGCAACGTCTACACCCTTGTGGTGGTTGATAACGATTCTAGGTTTGCTTGGGTTTTCTCTCTCAAAAAATTCTGAAACCCTCGATGTCTTCAAGATATTGTCAAACAAATTTAGAATGAGCAAGACAGAACTGTGGTCAAAATCAGAAGTGCCCATGGGACCGAATTTCAGTCTAAAAGCATAACATGTTTCTGTGAAGATCCAGGGATTCATCAAGAACTTTCTTCCCCAAAAACACCCCAGCAAAATGGGATTATTGAGAGGAAGAATAAGACTCTCATAGAGGCTGGAAGGACCATACTGAATGACACAACTCTCCCAAAATATTTAGGGGATGAGGTAGTGAATATTGCATGTCATGTTTTTAACAGAGCATCTATTCAGCAAGAGCTACAAGAATACTCCTATGAGATCTTGCAGGGCAGAAAATCAAACATGTGCTATCTCAGGATCTTTGATAGCAAGTGTTATGTGCTTCATAATGTTAAGTCCTATATGACTAAGTTTGCTGCCAAGTCCTATGATGGGATCTTTGTTGGGTACATCAATCATAGTAAGGCCTATTGGATCTACAACTTGAAGAGTCAAGTTCTAGAAGAGTCTATACACGTAGTCTTTGATGAGTCTACCATTATTAACAGTGAGCTGCCAAGCTCCTCTTCTAGTACTGCAGGTATAGAGTTGATGATGGATAGGCTAAGCATCAAGGAAGCTGTTCTAGTAATCCAAGAAGGAGTGCATTGTTGAAGCCAGTAACCCGACCTCTCCTAGAGTTCAGACTTGAAGTTATAACTCACACCTACTCTTCTCGGACCACCCTCTTGATGTGAGTCTCAGAATCAGAAATAGACTGAGGGGCTTAGCTTGGAGGTCCCACCTCTTTCATGGAAGAAACAGAAGCTATTCCCCTCCCTAGCCAGTTCTGAGCAAGGTGCCTTGGAGGAAGAAGATTGAAAGGGTTCCACAACCATTTCAAGGCACCTTATCGGTCTATTTATAGGCCTCCGAGTTTGACCTGCCAATAACAAAACTGAACCGACCTGAAATTACCAAAATACCTTGGGTTGGGTCTGCCAACAGCGAAACTACGATGTTCTGAATAGTTATATGCAGACCACAATGGGTAAAATGGTAAAATTACTTGGGGTAAAAGAGTAAAATCCCCTCCTGGGGGTAAGAAAGTAAAAAAACACACATTTTTCTTATATGGCAAGTGGAGAAATGACAGGCGGGCGAGACAAGCCTATCTACTCATCTTGCGAGCCCCCCGCCTTGCGAGAGGCGTCTCGCCACAAAAGGCCAGCATGCGCTGTAACGACTCCATCTGTTCATATAGTATATGATAGAAGGTCCGGTCGGTGGCCCACATCATAACCACAAAATAAGCGACGAGGTCACGTAATGATACCAGAGTTGCGCATCCTAACTCATAGCATTCTAGTGGAAGATTATAACACGAAACTGAACTCCAAACATGAATGTCCACCATAACAATATCCACATTGATATATATAAATAGGAATGTACAAAATACAAAGTCAGTTGGTCTTATGGCCTTACAAGTTCTTTTACACCAATGCCTCCTAAACATTGGCGCGCAGGACGACCACGTATAAACAAAGCACAACATTTAAACTTTAGCCTTCAAGGGCTAGCGGCAGCGGCAGCAACAGTAGCAGGGACTTTAGCCCTCATGCATCCTGCTAGGTTCTCCAGCACCTGCACAGGGACAGTCCACCCAACGGTGGCAAACAAGGCAATAGTCGGCATTCTGCTGACCAAATTATAACGACCCTACCCCTTTCCAGGGGCAATGGTATTCCTTCCCTACAGTCATAGCATTTCACAAGCAGATATATATATATTCATACAATGTGATGTTATGCACATCCATTCCATCATAACCGTCAGCCACGCGGCCCGACGATCCATGCACTTAGGGCACATTCTTGTTGTACTAGCGAACCAGGGTCCCACCACCATATCAGGGTCGCAGCCTAACGGTAAAATTGAGCATTTTGCTCCATGGCATGCAGCCGGAGACTTCAGTCTTAATGACCCAGGATTGGCCCGTAGCACCCTATTATATCATGGCGCGCATGCCTATCACCGCAATTTCAGGTCTCATGTCGGACGGACATAACACAGGTCGTATCAGCCACCACCCATTGCTCAAATTGCCTTTCCATCACCGACTACGACGTACTCACGAATACTTACAAGGCACGGGTCGGTTTCACCTTACCTGTTTCTTTAGGTGAGCTTATCAGCTCACACATAACTAGCCCATTCTCACAGAACTAGCTTCACATTCATCGGTTACCTAGGAGCCACGCCTCGCGTTAGCGACAGAACTCCATTCTCATCCCTATGCTTAACAGTACATCATAGCATTCACTTGAGGGTATTTTCCTGGACTACCAAGTCAGTACTTCCTGCTACTCCCCTTCACAGGCACAACCCATCAAGCATTCCAAGCATCAAGGGTATTTTCCTGGCTTACCACGCCAGTACTTCCAGCTACTACCCTTCACAGGTACTACCCATGAACATCAAGCATTACAAGGGTATTTCCTGAACTCCCAATCTAGTACTTCCTGCTACTACCCTTCACACGTACAACCCATTCAGCACAAGAATTATATGTGTATTTTCCTAGCCTACCACTCCAGTACTTCCTGCTACTACCGTTTACAGGTTTAACTCGTCGACTCCTAAACTACACGTTTATCACAGAGTCTTATCTGGTGCATATATGAAACATCACCAATCCATACCAACCTATCCAGATGGGCTTCACACAGCATGCCTATTCCGTACTCCATTTCCGGATCTTTATTAAAAATGATTGGGGATTCCATGAATCAACACAAGGGATTCCCGTCACAAGCCACCCTCTGGTGGGGGAATCAGATGCACATACCAAAAAGGAAGCCTTCACATGTGTTGGGTACATTGGTTCAAATGTACCTGATTTGAAGAAGCCTCACCCAACTCAATGATATACATCAAAATGTATTTGATGTATTTTGAGTTTACTTGTGCAGGTTAAGTATTTACAAGAAAGATGGAAAAGTTTCTAAGTCCATGTGTCGACACCCAGAGGGAAAGTGTCGACACTTAAGAAGACTTGTGTCGACACCCAGGCAAGCAGTGTCGACACTTGGAGTCATTGTGTCGACACCAGGGATGCTGAGTCGACACCAGACAGAAAGTGTCGACACAAGGAGCTGTGTCGACACTCAATGAAGAAAAGTGCAGTGAAGCAGTGTCGACACTTAACAGCAGTGTCGACACCTAGAAGAACTGTGTCTACATCAGAAAGTGTCGACACTTGGAGGCTGTGTCGACACTCAGCAAAAGTCAGCAGAAGACTAAGTATGCGTCGACACTCAGCTGAAGACTCAACACTTGAAGAAAGTGTCGACACAAGAAAGTATGTGTCGACACTCAGCTGAAGACTAAACACTTGAAGAAAGTGTCGACACAAGGAGCTGTGTCGACACTTAGCAAAGTTCAAGAATATTTTAAGTACAAGTGTCGACACTAAGGAGTTGTGTCGACACTCAGACAGAGTCACGACAGAAGAAGAATGTGTCGACACCCAGAGCAATGTGTCGACACTCAGCAAGTATCAACACTGAAGATATGTGTCGACACCAAGAAGAAGTGTCGACACTCAGCGAGTTCAACACATGAAGATGTGTCGACACAAAGGTGTTGTGTCGACACTTAGAAGAATTCAGCAAAATACTGAAGTACAAGGACTTGTGTCGACACACATTATCAGTGTCGACACATGAAGAAGAAGCAGTGTCGAGATATAAAATCTACAACACAAGGAGTTGTGTCGACACCTTGTAGACTAGTGTCGACACTTATACAACTTGTGTCGACACTTGGTCTATAAGTGTCGACACTTAAAGACAGACAGTCTCGACACTTTTAGACAGTTACAGAATTTTCAAGAACTGACTGGATGACTTGACAGCTGCCATTCCAGCCGGTCTACTGCACATGTTAGAGTTGTTAGAAATCAGTTATGGACCGGACCAGTCGGTTACCATGAAGAAGGCCTATAAATAGGCTTATACAGTCTACATAAACTGCTGTTGAAGTGGTTCAAATTGAGGATCAACACATCAAGTAATACAAAGAAGATCTAGCTATTCCTTGAAGAATCTAGTGAAGATCTTAAGAAGTTGGAGAAAGAGAGCTCCATCCAAGAAATCAGTCATTGGAACCAGACTGAGAAGAAGGGTTCAGATTTATTCTGAATCTTAAGTAGCAGAGATCAAGGATCAACTGCAGAAGAGGTCAATCTTATTGAGTTCTACATTCAAGAAGCTTTGAAGAAAGCCAAGTCAGATTGATTTCAGTTAAGTTCTTCCAAGAACTCATCAAGAAACTCACAACTCTTCTCTCTTTTCTCTGAGTTGTTGAGTTACAATTATTGTATTCATTTTATCTTGTAGGATCCTTAAGGATCTGAGTTTTGTAAGCCTGTAATTATAAAGGCTGAGTGTAGGGCTTGAGTGCCTGAGTGTAGGAGATTGAAATCTCTGAGTGTAGTCCTGTTGTGGCTGAGTGTAGGCCTTGGTGGCTGAGTGTAGGCCTTGGTGGCTGAGTGTAGGCTTTGTGAAGAAGCTGAGTTGTAGGGCCTTGGGCCTGAGGTATAGGAACCTGTTTTCGGTTCTGAGATAGTGGAGGAGTTTGGCCGAATCTAGTACACTGCTAGATAGGCGAAGGGGGAAAGTGGATGTACCCAAACATTGGGGAACCACTATAAAACTGTGTGTCTACTGTGTGCTGTGATATTCTGTGATTGCTGTGTAATTGCTGTGTACAAATAGATATAACTCTGAGATAAAATCTGATTGCTGCCTTAAAAAGTTAAAAAGATTCAAGTCACTTATTCACCCCCCCCCCCTCTAGGTATTTAGGTACAATATCTTTCAAGTGGTATCAGAGCCAGGTTACTCAAAAAAGGACATAACTGTCTGAGTAGATCCTGTTGGCAGATTCAGTCTAAGTCAATTACAGAATCAAGAAAATCAAGAACCATGGGTTCCACTGAGAATCACAAGGAATTGGGATCCATGAAGTTACCATATGTAGAAAAGAGATCTTTGGTATCTGGAAGGAAAGGGTGAGACTGTTTATGGAACCCTCAGACCCTAGGATTTATATCACAGTAAAGGAAGGGCCATATGTGCTCATGAAGGTGTCAGTCTTAGATGCAAATCAGAGAACACCTAAGGATTTATCTGAAATGACAAAGGATGAAATTGTTCTAGCCACTATGGATAAGAGGGCTCAAAACATTATTGTGAGTGTTATAGATGATGCAACTTTTCAGAATTTGATACACTGTAAGACAGCTAAAGAAATGTGGGATACTCTTATTGTGTACATGGAGGGTTCTGAAGAAGTGAGGCAAGACAGAAAATCCTTGCTAAACCAAGAATATGAAAGTTTTAGACAAGGTAAGGCTGATAGCATAACTGAGTGCTATAAGAAGTTCTACAGGATTGTGAATGAGCTCATGTCCTATGGAAGAGAGTTCAGTAATTATGAACTCAATGATAAGTTTCTAAGGTCCTTAACAAAATATTGGGACACCAAGATCTGTGTCATTAGGGAAATGGCAAAGTTAGCAGAAATTCCTCCACCAATACTGTTTGGCAAATTGCTGTCCTATGAAATGCAGTTAATGGTGAGGAAAGAAGAGGAGAAATCAACAAGAAGTGAACATAAAGAAAGGACAGTGGCCTTCAAAACAGAAGCCCCCAGAAAGTACAGAAGTAAGTCACCAACTCCACCTCTAAAGGTTGCTGAAACTGAGTCAGATAATTCAGAAAGCAGCAGAAAGTCTGAAAGCAGTGAAAGTGATGAGGACTTTGCTGCCTTCACAAGACATTTCCAGAAGTTCTTAAAGAAGAAACAGTGGAGGACAAGGCCATCTACTTCACAGGGAAATGAAGACTATTATCAGAATAAAAAGTCTTCAAAGAAAGACAAGAAAAAGACCAAGTCTAGCAAGACAACTCTTTAAAAAATAGTATGCTATTGCTGTAATAGACAAGGCCATGTTGTTGCAGATTGTCCAGAAAAAAGGAAGGAGTCTAGTGACAAGAAAAGGACTCAATACAAGGGCAAGAAGGAAAAGTCTTTTGTTGACAAAAAGGACAAGAGCCTGTCAGATATTTCTTCATTAGAAACTGAGTCAGATGCTGAGGCATATATAGGACTGTTTGCTGAGGAAGAAGAAGATGAGTTCATTCAGATCATGAACTCTATATATGAACAAGAGGACAGTTAGTGCCAAGGACTAATGGCATTGACAGAAAGTGACAAAATCTTGGAGCAGCCAGGACCTAGTAAGGTACAACATTATTCTTTTAGTTCAATTTCTTGTGCCAGTACAGAATCAGATTCATCATCATCCAGTGATGAGAGTGCATCTGAGTCTGAAGAGGATATTCATCAGTTGATAGATGAATATAAGGTTCTATTGCAAGCTTATAAGAAGAGCAAGTCCCTAGCCAAAAGACAGGTAAAGGAAATTGCTAATCTCAAAGCTGCTGCAACTGATTTTGAGAAGTTGTTTGATCAAAAGCTTAATGAGATAGCCAGACTGAAGCACATAACTGTGATTCAGATGGGAACTATATCATTTAAGAATGATCAAATCAAGAGTCTGGAGATTAATCCTCAGAAGGAGAAAGACTTAGTTGCTAGGTTTTCTAAACCAAAGTCTATTCTACCCATAATTGATGAATTTGTTCATCACAAAGGTAAAGCTGGACTGAGGTTTACTAAACCTGCAAGGACTATCATGTCCAAGTCCAAGGGCAAAGCCCCAACTCTCAACAAGTCAGCTGTAGATAAAACAACAAAGACAGTACCTAAGCAAAGGTACAATAAGTTTGAGTGTTGGTGTTGTGGCAAGGTAGGCCACTTTGCAATGGACTGTTGGCACAATGCTAGTGCCAAAGTGAGTAGCAAACTGCCTGTTGGAAAACCTGCAGGTAGCTTTATTAGGATGCAAACTAACCTGTACCAAGGACCCAAGAATTCTTTGGGTTCTAAGGTTCACTAATTTGTTTTGCAGGTGAGTCCAAGTGGGCATGCCCCAATATAGTACTTGGACAGTGGATGTTCCAGACACATGACTGGAATAAGGGGTTTACTAAAGGACTACACACCCATCAAGGATGGTCCAAAAGTCACCTTTGGTGGTTCTGAAAAAGGAATCATCAAGGGTTTTGGTAACATATCTAACTCCTTTATTACAATTACTCAAGTGGCCTATGTTAAAGGTTTGAAACATAACCTTATTAGTATAAGTCAATTGAGTGATGTAGGATATGACATCTCATTTGTGAAAGATGGTTATCATATCAGGAGGTCAAATGATCAAGTGATCATTTTAACTGGTTATAGAAAAAGAAATGTCTACTGCTTAGACATTATGGTTGAGAACAATGGTTCTCCAGTGTGTCTTGTAGCTGATGAGACAGTCTCTCATTGTGTCAAATGGCACAAGAGGCTAGCCCATCTAAACTACAAGACAATTGGCAAACTCTTTAGTAAAGAGTTAGTGAGGAATGGTCCTCAAGTTAAGTGTATTAAAGATGGTATTTGCTTAGCTTGTCAAAAGGGCAAGCAGACTAGATCCACCTTTAGAAGCATTGAAAACAAAGATGCTGTGAGGTGCTTATAACTCTTGCATATGGATCTCTTTGGTCCAATGCCAGTTCACAACCTAGGAAAGAAGGTCTATACATTTATAGTTGTAGATGACTACTCAAGGTTTTCCTGGGTGTTCTTCCTAAGACAGAAATCGGAAACACATAGTGTCTTATATAGCTTTGTCAAGCAAATTTAGAATGAACTAGACAGTACAGTGGTCAAGATTAGAAGTGACCATGGTACTGAATTTCAGTCTGATAGCATGACAAAACAATGTGAAGAATTTGGGATATTTCAAGAGTTTTCTTCACCAAGGACACCTCAGCAAAATGGCATTGCTGAGAGGAAGAATAGAACCTTGATTGAGGATGGTAGGACCCTATTAAGTGATACATCACTACCAGAATATTTATGGGCTGAAGCAGTTAATACTGTATGTCATGTTATTAATAGGGCTACCATTACTAAAAGCCTCAACAAGACCCCCTATGAGGTTATGAAAGGCAGGAAACCAAACCTATCCTACTTCAGGATCTTTGGTTGTAAGTGCTTTATACTTAACAATGGAAAGTCTTACTTGACTAAGTTTGCTGCCAAGTCCCAAGAGGGAATTTTTGTTGGGTACAGCAACAATAGTAAGGCTTATAGAGTCTACAACTTGTCTACTCAGGTTGTAGAAGAGACTGTACATGTAGTATTTGATGAAACTAGACTTATTAACAATTAGTTGTCTAGTAGTATGTGCAGCCCCACAGGTATAACAAAGAAGATTGACAAGCTCACTATAGAAGAAGAACCTACTGCAAGGCAGCAAGTAGAAAATAGTGGTTGTTGTCCAGGGGGAGTACTACATGTACCTAATGCAGATGAAGTATAAGGAGTACAGCAAGATGAAGAAGTTGAAGAAGTTCAACCTGAAGTCAGGATGCCTCCAGCCAATAGGCATCTTAGAGATCATCCAGCAGAACAAATCATTGGTGATCCAAGACAAGGGGTACAAACAAGGAGCAGAAATTAGAATGCAGCAATCTACTCCAGTTTTCTATCCCAAGTTGAACCAAAGAAGTTTGAAGAAGTCATCCTAGACCCTCATTGGATTGAGGCAATGCAAGAAGAGCTGAATCAGTTCAAGAGATGCAAGGTCTGGGAACGTGTTCCTAAACCTAAAGACCACAACATAATTGGGACCAAGTGGATCTATAGGAACAAGATGGATGAACATGGAGTCATCATTAAGAACAAAGCTAGATTGGTTGCTAAAGGATATAGGCAGGAAGAAGGTATTGATTTTGATCAAACCTTTGCTCTAGTAGCCAGACTGGAAGCCATAAAGATGTTCCTGGACTATGCAACCTTTCAAGGATTTAAAGCTTACCAAATGGATGTCAAGTCAGCATTTCTAAATGGTAATCTAAAAGAGGAAGTCTATGTGGAACAGCCATCAGGTTTTGTTGATTCAACTCTACCTAATCATGTCTATAGACTTAGGAAAGCATTGTATGGGTTAAAGCAAGCCCCTAGGGCTTGGTATGAAACCCTGTCTAGTTTCCTCATTGAGAATAAGTTCACAAGGGGGAAAATAGACAAGACTCTATTCCTTAGGGAATCCAGAGCCAAAGTTATACTAGTCCAAATATATGTAGATGACATAATATTTGGGTATACTGAAAGTAGCCTTTGCAAAAAGTTTGCAAAATTAATGCAAGGTCAATTTGAGATGAGTAGTATGGGAGAGCTAAAGTTCTTCTTAGGTCTCCAAGTAAGACAGACTGAGAATGGTTTATCCATATGCCAGTCCAAGTTCACCCTAGAACTCATAAGAAAGTATGGTATGGATTCATCCAGTACCATGAAGACTCCTATGGGGTCAAGTATGTCTCTTAGCAAGGATGATGCAGGGAAACCTGTAGATGAGTCTTTGTATAGAGGGATAGTTGGCTCCCTATTATATTTGACTGCAAGTAGACCAGATATCATGTATGCTACATGTGTCTGTGCAAGGTATCAAGCCTGCCCTAAAGAGTCTCATTTGACAGCAGTCAAAAGGATATTGAGATATCTAAAGGGAACTCCTTATCTAGGCCTCTGGTACCCTAGGAATGGGGATTTTGAACTAACAGGTTATTCAGATGCAGACTTTGCAGGATGCAAAGAAGACAGAAAAAGCACAACTGGAACCTGTCAATTCCTAGGTGGAAGACTGATTTCATGGAGTAGCAAAAAACAAACAAGTGTGGCTATCTCCACTGCAGAGTCAGAGTATGTGGCTGCTGGAAGTTGCTGTGCTCAACTTCTGTGGATACAACATCAGCTTGAGGATTATGGATTTCAGGTAAGTAGAACTCCACTCTTTTGTGATTCTACTAGTGCTATATCAATTGCACATAATCCTGTTTCCCATAGTAGAACTAAATATATTGAGATAAAATATCATTTTCTTAGGGAGCATGTAGAGAAAGAAGATATTTTACTAGAATATGTTAAAATAGATAATCAACTAGTTGATATGTATACTAAGCCCTTAGAAGAAACTAAGTTCAATAGTTTTAAAATTGAACTAGGCATGATAAACTTAGAATAAGTTTATAAAATTGGCTAAGTAAAAAGGTGTCGACACACAGAGATATCTGTGTCGACACAGAAAAGTGGTGTCGACACTTCAGGAAAAAGGTGTCGACACATATAGGAAGTTGGTGTCGACACTTCAGAAAAATTAGTGTCGACACATGACCAGTAGATGTCGACACATCCACGGTGGTGTCGACACTTAGTGTTTACTCAGAATTATCTAAGTAAAGTCTCGACTAAATGTCGAGTTAAGTGGTGTCGACACATAAACAAGTGTTGACACATAGATATGTTAACTAAACTTGTGTCGACACATAGGTGTCGAGATATTATAAGTCAGTGTCGACACTTATCGCCAGTGTCGACACAATTTAAGTTAGCTGCCCGCCTTTTCATCTTCAAACCTAGAAAGGTATAAATAGGATTTTGCCTTAGTCTGTCGACACGCTTTCAAAAGTTTCGAGACCAAACTTGTGTGTCGATACCTCTCTTCTCTCAGTTCAAATTCTTCAAACTCTAATGGCGCCAAAGCTCGAGGAGAACGTCAATGAAGGCTATGAACTGGTGCGCGACGCATTTGGTGATGCAGACCCAGAGATCAAAAACGTGATAACCCTAGTTGCAGACTCAGGGTTAGAATTCCTAGTTTCTGAGCCAACTAAAATCTGGAAGAAGAAAGTTCTAGAATTTCTAAATGGAGCTGAAGTGGATGAATCTGGATACAAGATCAAATCCAGGGTTCATGGAGAAAAGGTGAAGGTATCACCTAAAAGTTTGAGGAAAGTACTACAGTTACCAAGAACTAAGGAAGAGGAAGAAGTTACTGCTTCTAAAACCAGAGAAGCTTTAACTTGGTGTGGACTGGATGCAAAGATGAAAATTGGTTCAGTCTTCAATAGAAAGGGCATGAACAGCCAGGAAAAATTTCTATCTGAAATTGTTGGAAAAGTCATCTTGAGTAAGCCTGGAGGGCATGATAGGGTATCAGCCCATATGTTCAGCATTATGACAAGGATAATCTTTACTTTGAAAACATATTGGTCTGTTATAGTCTTTGAAAAGATCAAGGAAAGTCTGAAGAAGCCCAACTTGGGCAGGATCTTAAGTCTATACCTTGCTGGTGTTATACCAGAAGTTATGGGTCAAGCTACTGGAAGTAAAATCAACCATATGAGGAAAATGGACTTGAGGATATTCTCTAGGTGGGAAATGGTTTTGTCAAAGGAGATGCCAACCCCTGAGAAAGTAACATCTGAGAAAGTAACACCTCAAATGAAGAAGAAGAAAGCTGCCCCAGTGGCTCAGGTTTCATCTAGCAGCTCTGATAGTGAAGAGCAAGTTGTCTTCACACCTGATGAGCATGAAGAAGGGATTGTTGAGAAGACTCCAGCTCAACAAGTAGTTGCTGAAAGGCAGTGGAGCTACCACCAGCTAGCCCCTTACACCAGGATCAAATCCAGGGGGAGCCACTAGTTGTGGAAGAGCCCACTCCTCTTGAGAGTGAGCAAGCCACAAAGAAAATTCTAGAGGTAATCACTGAGCTTAATGCTTTAGACTTTCCTTTAGAGGATACTGATTTGTCTGATGTTTATCAGCAACCACAGATTCATAGTCAAGTCCCAGATGTTGTCATGAAAGACACATCTGTTGAAGTTGAAGTTGTATCTGATCCAGTGGTAGATGAGCCCAGAGTTTCTCCAGCTCATTCTCCACAAGAATTTACTATGGAAGATCTATTTCTTAATCTGGATCAAGAAGACTTTTGAAAAGAAAGTACAGCTGCTGAAGGAGAGAATGCTCCAATTGAGGGGGAGCAAGTGCCAATTCTTGAAAAACCTGCAAGGCATGAGCCTGAGAAACAACCAGCTGTTGAGGAGCTACCTAAGGAGAGGGTAGACATAGCCAGCACCTCAGCATCTGAAGATGAGGAGGCTACAAGGGCAAAGAAAAAGAAATTTCAAGTATTCAGAAGAAGGAGCCAGAGTTACAAAAAGGCCTTACAAACTATTGCACCACAGCCTATATCACAGCCAGCACCTACTGTTGATTATAGTACTCTAATGGTTGCAATGCAAATTAAGCTTGATGAGCACAGGCAGGCCATTGAGAAGTATGTGGATGAAGGGCAGAAATCATTGCAGCTTGATTTGGCCAAGGATATAAAGTCTATAAGATTTGAAATGAATCTTAATAAGAAGGAGATGACTGACTGCTTCCACAAGGGCGGGAATGCAGTAGTCTATCTAGCAACTCATCAAGAGAACATAAAAGCTCAAGTAGATGACATAGCACTGAAGCAGGGATATGTTCTAGAGAACCAAATCAGAATGAATGACAATTTGACAGAATCTCACAATGCTATTGTCACAGAGATGAAGAACAATGCTGCTGGCCTGATAACTTATACTGCTACTGCTATGACAGCTTTTGACAAAGCATTTCAAGAGTAAATAACTGTTGTTAAGACTGCCATTCAAGACTCTCAGAAGATCATAACTGAAAAACTCCAAAGGTTAAAACCTTTCTATAGGGATGGAGTCAATTATCTAAATGCCCAAATCAGATTTCAAAAAGATGATTTAAGGGATCACATAGAAAGAGAAGTCATAAAGGGGGAGAGGGTATTAGTCAAAGCTGGCTCTGACCATGCAAAATGGGTTTTTAATTCCATCAGAGCGACTCTTGGTTGTCCTCCTCTTTGTGATGATGATAATGTTGCAGAATCTGGAATTAACCCTGCATATCTTGGAGGTGAGCAACCAGAAGTAGCTCAAGTGATCTATCCTCCACCAGATTTTGATATGGTTCAAGCCGACATACAGTCCATGTATAGTCCACCTGATGGAAATCAGAAGGTTATTCTTGACAAAGAAGTTCAGCCAGTATCTGAGGCCTTACAGGAAGCTATTTTGAAAGAGCAAGCTGAACAAGAAGCTAGATTGTCTAAGAAGAGGTTTAGGTAGCAAGCTGAACAAAGACCTGACTTTGAGCAGTGGAGCCCCACCTTAAGAAATATTATTTTGACTGCCTGGAAAGCTGCAAAAGATAATGTGCAAGACAGGAACAAGTGGTTTTCTGAATCAGAATGGAGAAAGCATGAGACAAGGCAGGAGGCCATAGTCCAATATAGAAGAAAGGCCAAGATGAGAAAGCTACCTCCTACTGCCCAGGAGCCTAGCAAGTACTTTCCCAAGCCTTATCATTATTTTGAGAGGCAAAAGATCAAAGATGAAGAGCTAAAGAAGAAGGAGCTTAAAGGGACAAATCCTGCTGCTGCTGAAGACACTGAAGCCTCAGTACAAGCCAAAGTACAATCTGGGAAGGGCATAGTAATTAAGGAGGCTTAACAAAAGTAGAATAGAAATTTTCTTAAGTTTACTATGTAATCTTTTGATGTAAAGCATTCTGTAAACTTTAGAATTATGAATATGACAAGCTATTAGAACAATGTCTGTGTGATAAATTTGCTATATGATAAATTTATTTCATAATTATTCTGTGATGATATCTGTGTATGCATGTTTGTTTAATACATGTGATGTTTCTTTCCTGATTACATAATCTTGTTTCACATCATTCTATAATTTTATTATGAATGGTGTATATCATTGACTAAGGGTTATGACTTCTCCAAATAGGGGGAGATTATTGGGTACATTGGTTCAAATGTACCTGATTTGAAGAACCCTCACCCAACTCAATGATATACATCAAAATGTATTTGATGTATTTTGAGTTTACTTGTGCAGGTTAAGTATTTACAGGAAAGATGGAAAAGTTTCTAAGTCCATGTGTCGACACCCAGAGGGAAAGTGTCGACACTTAAGAAGACTTGTGTCGACACCCAGGCAAGCATTGTCGACACTTGGAGTCATTGTGTCGACACCAGGGATGCTGAGTCGACACCAGACAGAAAGTGTCGACACAAGGAGCTGTGTCGACACTCAATGAAGAAAAGTGCAGTGAAGCAGTGTCGACACTTAACAGCAGTGTCGACACCTAGAAGAACTGTGTCTACATCAGAAAGTGTCGACACTTGGAGGCTGTGTCGACACTCAGCAAAAGTTAGCAGAGACTAAGTATGTGTCGACACTCAGCTGAAGACTCAACACTTAAAGAAAGTGTGAAAGTGTAGCTAGATCTGATATACTCTAGAGGGGGGTGAATAGAGTATATGGTGCTTTGAAACTTTTTACAACAATTGTTGTAATGAGAGTGAGCAGGGAAGCAATAATAAATCTAATCACAGCACAAAGCTAAACAAAAACTAAGCGCAGAAAAATCAAGGCCAGAACCAAAAATGAAAACAAGCAAAACCAGAAGACACAAGGAAATATAGTGGTTCCCCTAAACTTGGGTACATCCACTCTTCTACCACCCTAGGTAGGAATCCACTGTAGGATGAGTTGATCAGGTGTCCTGGGCACCAATGAGCTTTTGATAAGGTTCTCAAAAACCAAAGCAGATTTTTTGATCAGGTGTCTTGCCACCAATGATCTTTTGACAAGGTGCTTAAAAACCAAGCTCAAACTTTTGAAGGGAGTTTGAGAAACCCTTTATAGAGAGGGGGTGAGAGAGTGATGGAAGTCTTCTCTTTCTCAGATCAGCTGAGAAGACTATGTGGATTGATGGTGTCAAAGCTCCCCCTGAATCCTTGAGATCTTCAGGAAGAAAAGCTTTGCTGAGGGTGATAGGCCTTCAAAGATTGAACTCCAGCAATAGATGATTTCAGCAATAACTGAAATGTTGAATGTGTGGAGTCTGGAAATATGTTGGCCTTGAACACTTTGAAAACTAAAGAGATCTGAAGATTTGAGATAGCTTGATCTCCTTGGATGTGTGTTCTTGAGAATTCTTTGAGACAGAAGATTTTTGAATGTGTCTCTGTAATCTCTATTTTTTTGAGTGATTAAAAAAATTCTGTCTTTTATTCTCTGGTACAGAATAGAATAACATTCTCTGTCAAGGATAGCTGTTAGCCTGCATTGATTGCATCCTTAATTGCACAATCTTTTCTGGAAGAAAGTCCACAGAAATATTCCTTGAAAAATCCCTTGAAACTTGGTCCAGAAATGAATGAAAACGGCTAGGAAATCTCTGAATTAATTGCAGAATAACTCCTAACTGATTTGAATTTGACTTTAGAAACATCCTGGAAGTTATCTGAAATCATCGAACTGAGCTCTGCTATCGTCGATCTAAGCTCAGCGATCTGGAAATATACACCAGCAAAATATCGTCGATCTGAGCTCAAAGATCGTCGAACTGAGCTCAGAGATAAAGATCAAAAGCAGAGTCAAAATCGTCGACCTGAGCTCACCAATCGTCGAATGGAGTTCGACGATATAATGAAGTTGAGCTCAGCGATCGTCGAATGGAGATCGACGATCTGTCGAAGTTGAGCTAGACGATCGTCGATCGGAGTTCGACGAATCGTCGTGCTGAGCTCGATGATATGACTTAGTCTCCAAACACAAAATCTTGGTCTTCAGGGCAGCTTCCAAACCTAGAATTCTAACCCTTAGACTCAATTCTAATTGACCTATTAAGCTATACAGAAGGTCAAGCAAAGGTTCCTAGAGACATAGTGATCCTGGCCCAAATTAGTAATAGGGTGTTCCAACAATCTCCCCCTATTTGGGTTAGGATTACTATTTACAGACTTTGGATAAAATTTAAATAACAACATACAATCAGAAAAACAGAAAAACAACAGCTAGACATAGCAGAATCACAGAAATATATATCATCCAGATAGCAGTCAGAAATCACAGAAATTATCACCTTACAATATCATTTCTTCTCTTTGCCTTTAACAAGTTTAATCTCTCTGTTAGGATTGAGGGCTTCCTTGTTGGATCTGGTATCATCTACTGCACCCAAATATGTTTGCTTTTTAGGCCTGGGAACCACAGCTTCAGGATGTAATTCCATGTATCTGTCAGCATCAAAGAATTTACTTGAAGCATATCTCTCTAGTTCTTTCTGTCTCTGTTCAGACATAGTAGAAATGTTGGAAGAATCTAATCCTTGTTCTCTGGCCTTTTTAATCTGATCCAGTGCAGCTAATTCCTTTAACCTGGCAGTCCAAGCAGCTGGATTATTTTCAGGGTCCTCAAAAGGTACAGGTGGCTCATACCTGTTGGAGGGATTGTCTTGAGGAGGCCTGGCAGACACAGTCTCTTTCAGCTTGTAAGGGAAAGGACCTGATGTTGTATCAGTAGAACTTTGTCCTCCCCTAGAATATGGGTGTTGCCTGGAGTACCCTTTGGAATAGACTTGAATATCTCTTTGGCTTCCTCTATATCCTCCTCTCCTAGAATGTGAACCCCTGGATTGGCTTTCCTGTGGTAAGATCTGGCATGAGGTTGATAGGGAGCCTAACTTCTGGCTGGGGGTTGACTTGCAGAGCTTCCACCTGCACCTGCATCAGGAGGAGGTGGTGGAGGAGGATGAGAGTGCTGGAATTGGGATGAACCCTTCTCATATTTTCTCTTTTTCTTCATTGCTTTCAGCTGATTTTTAGAGTATTGCATCCAGTGTTCAGTAATTGAGCAGTTATGTAAAATATAATATGGGATATCATTGTTATCTTTAACTTTAGCAGGAGGTACCCTCTTCATTGCTTTGCTCCTTGCCTTCCTTTTCCTGGCAATAGTAGCAGAAGAGTCATCAGAGTCTGTTTTAAATTCATCACTTTCAGAACTCTGGTCATCATAGAGAGCATCTATTTTCTTCATCAAGTCCTTTTTGAGCTGAACAGAAGCAGATGAGGCAGAAGTTGTAGCAGTGGATGTTGAGATGGTAACAGCAGGGACAGCAGCAGATATTGAAGGTGAAGCAGAAACAACAATAGCAGCAACAGTAGGTTCTGGAGAGGTGATAGCAGCAACAACTTCACTAACAACAGTAGAAACAGCAGATTCACTATCAGCAATAGAAGCAGAGGGAATATCATCAAGGACTGCAGAAGGCTCAAATTCAGTGTCCTCTGTCATGAGAATGTCCTTGGAGATTGGTTCATCAGAAGCAATAGGAACTTCAGTAGCAGTATCAATATTCTCAGAAGCAACAACAATCCTTTCTTCAGAAGAAGCAGCAGCAGCAATTACTGAATTTACAAAAGAGGTGATAATTCTAGGGTCACAGCAAGAAAATGGCACAAGTGCTGATGGCGCGGCCCCTCCTCCACCGATTGAAGATGATGCTGATGATGCTGTTGATGATCCGGTTGCTAAGGCCATACGACTCAAGGACGTGAGGCGGCACGATGACGCTAACGGACGGCTACGCTACAACCTCCGCCCGCGCTGTGCTACCGCCACGGCAACGCCTTAGTTTTATTTATTTTCTTTTCGTGCACTTTATTTTATAATTGGAATATAAAATTATCCTATGCTTATGTGATAATTTTATATTCATTGCATGTGTTGTTGTATTTTCAATTTGAACTATTTTAGTTTTGGTGTGCAATTAGCCATTCGGATGGATGAGATTAAATCTCCATCATGAAGGGCTAAGGCTTATTTGTAACTCCTATTAGCCATTCAGATGGATGAGATTAAATCTCCATCATGAAGGGCTAAGGCTTATTTGTAACTCCTATTTAAAGGAGGCTATCATGAAGAGTTAAAGCAATTGGAAAAAAAACCTAAAAAACGCCCCTTGTGGCAATTTCGGCCACCATGGAGAAGTCCATAGCCGCCCCCTCCCCTTTGGTGTGAAGCCAAGCCTTGCCTCCTCCATCCCCGTTCGGTGCAACTCCGGCGTGGCTTCCTTCGGTGCGACTCCTTGGAAGAAGGTTGCAAACCATTCGGTGTGACGCCGGTGGATCCGTGGAGAGAGTGATTCTCCCACAGTTATCTCGTGTGAACGTTTTCCGGTTGGGTAATCTCTTTCCCCTCCCTTGTGTGATTTCTTCTCTTTAGTTGTGGTGGATTTCGCTCATCGTTTTCTCTGGATCTTTAATTTAATCGCTGCAAGTTTTGAATCGAAATCGCCGTTGCAAGGCTTTTATTTCCGGATCGGGTGGATCCTATTTGCTTGAGCGGATCTTGGCCTATAGCCTTGGTCTTGCTCTCAAAAAGGAGTGGCATCCTTTGTGTTTTCTTGGGGAATAATCCGACTCAAATTTCCGATCGTTGTTTTCGAGTCGACCATTCCTCCTTTGTTGTTTGTGCTGCGTTTTGTGACGAGGAAATATTGTGGGCGATAGGTGCTGTGTAGGTGCGGTAGATCTACGACGTGTTGTGCGTAGGGAGAGCGTTAGCTTTGCGGAGATCTCCGTTTCCGGATAACCCTACATCAATTTGGTATCAGAGGCGGTCGTTTCAACTTTCACGTTGCAAACATCCTCTCTACGTTCCTTGTTGGAAATCGGATCGTTAGAAAATCAAAAAAAAATATTTTTTGTGGTCTGCCAATAGCGGGATGAAATCTTTATTTTTCAGCAAAATTTCAAAAAAAACTATTTTAACGATCTACGTGTTATTCATATTGGGAATATATAAAAATATCTTATTTTCAATATAGCTACAGCCCTAGGAAAATTCATCTTGCCCGGGGCCTCCCAAACCTGAATGCCCACTAGGCTAGGAACGGAGTACGCAACCCCGTCTACGTCTAGTATGGCTGCGAATGAGCATGGTGATCCCAACACCGCGGATATAGCGGGTCTTCGTGCCGAAATGGCTGAGCTTAGGAACGTCTTAGCCCAGATCCTACAAAACCAAGCTAGGCCACCCCCGCCACCCGTTAATGTTGACCGGCCCAACCGGCACCAACATAACTCTGATTCGGATTCTGATGGGGACTCTCCGCGGGTGCCCCCTAGAGGACACCGCCCCGAGCGAGACTTTGACATTACTAGGGCCATTAAGATAAATGCCCCCACGTATGATGGCATGGGAGACCCGCAAATCTTCCTTAAATGGACTGTGGATATGGAGTGTTACTTCGAGTGGCACAACCTGACGGATCCCCAAAAGGTCCAAGTTGCCCGGATGAAGCTAATAGGTCGTGCAAAGACGTTCTGGCTGAATGAGGAGCAAAGATTAGGAACCGGACACGGAGCCCCCCTTATAGGTTGGCCAGTAATGAAGAACCTGTTGACCGATCAGTACGTTCCCGCGTACCATCGGACACAGATGTTCGATGAGCTTACCACTCTGCGGCAGGGCTCAAGCTCGGTAGTTGAATATATGGGTGAACTTAAGGACCGAATGGTGCGATGTGACCTTAGGGAGATTCCCGAAGTCACTTTATCTAGATTTCGAAAGGGCCTTAACCCCGATATCCAAAGGAAGCTCTTGCGATATGGGCATACGGACTTGAACACGACTTTCAATGCCGCCTTGGACATTGAAAAACACCTAGCCTCTAAGGCTCACTCCCGTTACGCTCATGCGAAGAACAAGTCCACCACTGGGGCATCTTCTTCCACATATCCTGATAAGGGAAAGTTTAAATCTACCGAGTCGAAGTCAATCGTGATCACCGCTAGGAACTCCAAGAACCCTGCGAGTGAGCATGTCCCTATCGGGAAGGTTAGCAAGGCTAACACCACTTGTTACTCTTGCGGCATTCAAGGCCACTATGCCTACGAATGCCCAACAAAGACAAAAACACTAGCCTTATTAGAGCCAACTACCGACCCTGACGATTACGTATACGAGGCCGCAGAGGAGAGTGACCCCGAAGGAGTCCCTAGTGACTTAGAAGACGATCACCCCCTTATGGTGATGCGTTGTATTTTGACCACTCCTCGTCCATTAGATGATTGGAAGAGGACGAGCATATTTTCTCTGATTTTTAAGAGTGGCGAGAAGCTTTGCAAGTTGATTATTGATAGTGGTAGCTGCGTGAATGTCGTATCTGAGAACGTCGTTGCACGTATGTCCTTGATCACGGAACCACACCCGACCCCATACCAGGTCGCTTGGATCAACAAGCTCTCTATACCCGTTACCAAGCGATGCCTGGTCCCACTCTCATTCAAATCCTACATTGATGAGGTGTGGTGTGATGTCCTTCTGATGGACGCTTGTCATGTGTTGTTAGCCCGCCCATGGCTATACGACCGTGATGTTACCCATTTTGGTAGGGCCAACACTTATGAATTCAAATTCAATGGCAAAACCATCACTTTGAAGCCGACCGTCCCGAAGGAGCCCGTAGTCTTGGCTAAGGACACCACTATCCTGGTAGAACGGAAAATGTTGAATCTCGTTGGTAGGAAAGAGTTTGAGAGAGATTCGTTCTTTGATGGAATTATGTATGCGCTAGTCCTGTTGAGTGCGAAGCCCGATTCTAGCATTTTGGATGAGCTACCTAGTGAGTTACGGGTACTGTTGGAGGAGTATAGGGACGTGTACCCGGATGAGTTGCCGTCCACGTTACCCCCACTTAGGAATATCCAGCATGCGATAGATCTCATCCCGGGGTCTTCCTTGCCAAATCAGCCCCATTATCGACTCCACCCCGCGGCTCACCTAGAGTTGCAGTCTCAGATCGAGGGCTTGCTAGCGAAGGGTTTTATTCGGACTAGTATGAGTCCATGTGCTGTACCAGCCCTACTTGCCCCCAAGAAGGATGGTACATGGAGGATGTGCGTTGATAGCCGGGCTATCAACAAAATCACCATCAAGTATAGGTTCCCCATTCCCCGCCTAGATGATTTGTTGGATGTCTTGTCTGGAGCCACCATATTCTCCAAATTAGATCTTCGGAGTGGCTATCACCAGATTAGGATACGAGAGGGCGATGAGTGGAAGACATCGTTTAAGTCGAAGGATGGTCTGTACGAATGGCTTGTGATGCCCTTTGGGTTGTCCAATGCCCCTAGTACCTTCTCCCGGATGATGACACACGTCTTTCAGCCATTTATGGGAAAGTTCGTTGTCGTCTACTTTGACGATATTCTGATTTATAGCACCTCTACTACCGAGCACATCTCCCACATGAGAGTGATCCTTTCCACCCTGCGGAAGGAGACGTTATTTCTCAACCTTAAGAAATGCACTTTCTATGTCTCGGAGGTAGAGTTCTTAGGCTATATAGTCGGCTCCGAGGGTATCCGAGTCGATCCGGGCAAGGTTCAGGTCATTAAGGACTGGCCCGTGCCAACCACCCTACGTGAGGTGCGTAGTTTCCATGGGTTAGCCACATTTTATCGTCGTTTCATACGAGACTTCAGTAGTATTATGGCGCCTATCACGGACTGTATGAAGAAGGGAGAGTTTACGTGGACAAAGTCCGCCACCCATGCTTTTGAACGAATCAAATAGCTTATGACGGAGGCACCTGTCTTACGTCTACCTGACTTTGCTAAGGTCTTTGAGCTCACATGTGATGCATCTGGGGTCGGGATTGGAGGTGTTTTGAGCCAGGAGTGCCATCCCGTTAGTTATTTTAGCGAGAAGTTATCCGGCCCTAAACTGAACTATTCCAATTACGATAGGGAATTTTATGCTGTAGTCCGATGTCTACACCATTGGAGGCACTATCTCCTCTCCAAGGAGTTTGTGATCCTCTCCGATCAGGAGGCTCTACGTTTCATCAACGGCCAGCATAAGATCAGCCCACGACACGCTAAGTGGGTATCTTTCTTACAAGGCTACACGTTTAATCTCAAGCACCTTAAGGGAGCCGATAACCGAGTCGCGGACGCCCTTAGTCATCTTACGCTTTTACTCACCTCTATGGAAGTACATGTTATAGGCTTTGAGCGGATTAAGGATGAGTACGCCACGTGTCCTGACTTCCAGGACTTCTATTTATCTGCCCAGGATAGCTCCCCCACGACGATATCTGCATACGTCATCAAGGATGGTTACCTGTTTAGGAACGAGAAGCTATGTATTCCGCAGTCATCGTTACGACTACATATTATATGGGAGTTGCATAGCGGAGGGTTGAGTGGCCACTTCGGTAGAGATAAGGCCATTACGTTAGTCGAAGACAAATTCTATTGGCCAAAACTGAAGGTTATGGTGGGACAGGTAGTGAGTAGCTGCCGCACATGCCAGGTATCTAAGGGTAGTAAAACCAACGTAGGATTATATACACCCTTGCCTATTCCTTCCATGCCTTGGGTCGACGTTAGTATGGATTTTGTATTATGCCTCCCCATTACCCTACGCCGTCACGACTCAATTTTTGTAGTTGTGGATAGGTTTTTAAAGATGGCTTATTTCATCCCGTGCAGTAGGACAAATGATGCGTCTCACGTCGCTAAACTTTATTTTAAAGAAGTCGTTAGTCACCGTGCAGTGCCAAAGACCATAGTATCGGATAGGGACGTAAAATTCACTAGTTATTTTTGGAAGACCCCTTGGATATTAATGGGAACGAAATTATTGTTTTCCTCTGCCTATCATCCCCAAACTGATGGGCAGACGGAAGTGGTTAATTGGAGCTTAGGAAATTTGTTACGATGCCTCGTGAGTGATCACAAGAGTACTTGGGATCTTCTCCTTCCCCATGCCCAATTAGCCTACAATAATTCCAAGAATCGGTCTACGGGTCTGTCTCCAAAAGAGATTGTCCACGGGTATAAGGCTCCTGTGCCACTTGACTTGGTGTCGTTGCCCCCAACGTACAAGGCAAGTCAGTTTGCACAATCCTTCGCCCAGCACATCCATGATTTACACGCACGTATACGGGACACCTTGACTACGCAATACGACTCTTATCAAGCGCACGCTAATTTACATAGGAGAGTATCAGACTTCAAAATTGGCGATCTAGTTTTAGTCCGTTTGGTTCCCAAACGCTTGCCAACTGGCACCGTTAAAAAGTTAGCACCAAAGCGCGCCGGCACTTTTCGGATTATTAAAAAGCTAGGTGACAACGCTTTCGTTTTGGACTTGCCTGCTGATTGGGGTATCTCCCCCATTTTTAATGTTTCGGATTTAACGATGTTTGTGTCACCACCACAAGAGTTGATTTCTTTATCGTCTTCTTCTCCCACTAAAAATTCTCATGGGTTGGGGAGTGGTAGTACGGATGATCTCTCTCTTTCGGTCCCCACAGGTATATCATCGGATGGTAAGTTGCCTTCTTTCCTGCCTACTGCTAATATGTTCCCCAGGTTTCCACGGACGTTCTCCACTCCAGAGATTATACTTGATGCTGAGCCTGTTACCACTGCTGATGGCGACACCCACCGCTTTCTCATCCGTTGGCGTGATCGGCCCCCTTCGGATGACTCTTGGGTACTCGAGACGGAGCTGCAGAGTTTGGATGCCGCTCTCCTTCACCGCTATCGCTTGGACCACGCAACGGAGATGCGTGCATTTGAGCGGGGGAGGATTGATGGCGCGGCCCCTCCTCCACCGGTTGAAGACGATGCTGATGATGCTGTTGATGATCCGGTTGCTAAGGCCATACGACTCAAGGACGTGAGGCGGCACGATGACGCTAACGAACGGCTACGCTGCAACCTCTGCCCGCGCCGGGCTACCGCCACGGCAACGCCTTAGTTTTATTTATTTCCTTTTCGTGCACTTTATTTTATAATTGGAATATAAAATTATCCTATGCTTATGTGATAATTTTATATTCATTGCATGTGTTGTTGTATTTTCAATTTGAACTATTTTAGTTTTGGTGTGCAATTAGCCATTCGGATGGATGAGATTAAATCTCCATCATGAAGGGCTAAGGCTTATTTGTAACTCCTATTAGCCATTCGGATGGATGAGATTAAATCTCCATCATGAAGGGCTAAGGCTTATTTGTAACTCCTATTTAAAGGAGGCTATCATGAAGAGTTAAAGCAATTGGAAAAGAAACCTAAAAAAACCCCCTTGTGGAAATTTCGGCCACCATGGAGAAGTCCATAGCCGCCCCCTGCCCTTTGGTGTGAAGCCAAGCCTTGCCTCCTCCATCCCCGTTCGGTGCGACTCCGACGTGGCTTCCTTTGGTGCGACTCCTTGGAAGAAGGTTGCAAACCATTCGGTGTGACGCCGGTGGATCCGTGGAGAGAGTGATTCTCCCACAGTTATCTCGTGTGAACATTTTCCGGTTGGGTAATCTCTTTCCCCTCCCTTGTGTGATTTCTTCTCTTTAGTTGTGGTGGATTTCGCACATCGTTTTCTCCGGATCTTTAATTTAATCGCTGCAAGTTTTGAATCAAAATCGCCGTTGCAAGGCTTTTATTTCCGGATCGGGTGGATCCTATTTGCTTGAGCGGATCTTGGCCTATAGCCTTGTTCTTGCTCTCAAAAAGGAGTGGCAACCTTTGTGTTTTCTTGGGGAATAATCCGACTCAAATTTCCGATCGTTGTTTTCGAGTCGACCATTCCTCCTTTGTTGTTTGTGCTGCGTTTTGTGACGAGGAAATATTGTGGGCGATAGGTGCTGTGTAGGTACGGTAGATCTACGACGTGTTGTGCGTAGGGAGAGAGTTAGCTTCGCGGAGATCTCCGTTTTCGGATAACCCTACATCAAGTGCCTTGGATAAGTCTTCTGGAGGCTGGACAACATTAACCTCTTGCAGACAGATGAAGAAAGCGGAATCAAAAGCTGATAGCAAAGACCTGAGGTCTATTGCAAGGACTGCAGTTGAAATCTTACTTTGTGCTGAAGGCACAACAACAACAAGAGGAGGAGGAGCAGAAGAAGCAGTACTAACAGCAGCAGCAGACATACAACTTGCAGAAACAGCAGCAGCAGCAGCATGAAGATTCACTTCATATGGCATCTCCCCCTGCCTAGATGCAGACATGTCTGGATCAAGGCACACTGCTGTAGGTGCTGCCTGAGGGAAGAGGGAAGAGAGCCTGGCAGAAAGGCTGCCACTGACAGGTGTAGAGGAGCCAAGGAGGTCTCCAACAGCAGAGAGAGCCTGGGGGCAAGCAGCTCATACAGCCTGTCAGATAGGGCTGAGAAGTCTACTTGCTCAAGAGCTAGAGCAGAGGTAGAAGGTATGGGAGCAGCTGAAGGTTCTGGAAGTGGAGAGCTGGAGAATTGTGGAAGGGATGGCTGAGGTGTTGGCAAGGTGGATATGGAGGACAGGGGAAGGGATATAGATGGGGTGAAAGTTGGTTGATCAATGATTTGGTGTAGGAGGTCTTGAAATGAAGTGGAGGAAGAAGGTAACTCAGGAGGAGATGATGGGGAATCATCCATAAAGGAATCATCAACTAGGGTGAAGGATGAAAGAGAGGGTGAGGAGGTGACATCTGGTGGAGTGTAGGAGAATAGTTGGTGGAATTGTTCTGCTGGTGGAGGTAGATGAGGTTCTGGAGAAGGTGTTGATGTTGGAGATGGGCTGGATATGATGATGGTGGATGGAGCTGGAATGGTGGATGGTAGGGGAAGGGATGGAATTGGAGGAGGAGGAGAGGCAGCAACAACAGCCAGGTCATCTGCAGGGGCAGAGACCTGTGGAGGAGTGACTCTTGGAGTCCTTGTGCTTGAAGGGGCACTGGAGGAGGGCCTGCTAGGCTTTCTTATTTGTCTATCCCACTTTCCAAAGAGGGCACAAGACAGTCTCTTGGAGGCATTTATATGAATTCAAGAGGAGACTAGCAAGGCAGGGCACCTGTGCTGCAGAAACACTCCAAGGATTCTCCCAAAGTTAACAAAACTTTTGTTGATTTTCTTTTTGATGAGGTCAAAGAAAATCTCTCCCCAATTCAGATTCTTCTTGTCCACAAGAGCTCCCATGAGGCAGAGCTGATATCTTGAAATTGTATCATGGGCAGAGTGCTTTGCCAGTAGCACTTTCCCAACCACATCTGCCATGAACCTGTATTCTACAGACAGGTTCCTTTTGAAGAGCTTGCTAGGGTTTCCCTCTGGATGACCCATTCTGGCAAGCAGTTCAGAAAATTCATTTCCAGATAACTCAGCAGAATCTTCTCCATTTCTCAGTCCAAAAACTTCTGATAGAATGGTTGGGGTCAAGGGTACCTGAGTTCTAGCTATAGACCCAACTATGGTAGAGTTATCTTGATTATGAGCAGTATAAACCCACTCCTTGATTTCATCAGATGCCAGCTTGATCCTGTTGGTCATTATAGCAGTCAAGTTCTGGTCTTTGAATAATCCCAATATGTCTTAAAAAACCTGGTCAGTGGTGCTGAATGATTCTAGGTCGATGTCAAAACCGGCATCAAACTTCATAGCAGCAAGAACAGCAACTGACACAGCCATGTGTACTTGCAAAAATTCAACAAACAAAACGACCAAGTGTAGAACTGTTTGGAGGGAAAGAAAGTTCTTGCAGAGAAATCGAAAGCGCAAAAGAGAACGACGGCGAAAAATGAGTTTTATATTAGGGTTCGACGCAGAATTGGAAAGATCGTTGAACTCAGTTCGACGATCGAGGCTTCTAAAGGAATCTGAAAAGTCTTCAACATCATCGATCTCCGTTCGACGATATTTGTAACATCCCATTTCCAACTAGACCCCTAAGAGTGGTTTTGGCCATGACTAGGTCATGACAAACCCTAGGAAGCCAGTAATGAGTCAAGAGATAGGGGACAGAAAGGTGGGGGATCACCATGGTCTGCAAATAGTAGAACTCTGAACCATGGTTTAGGATGACCATGGGCTACACCTTGACCCCAAGACCCTACCACAACACCCCTAATACCTTGAGAGGCCCATTAGAGCCATAAGGACCCATTGGGGTCAAACAAAGAGGCTCAATTGACCAAGGTCAACCCTAGCCCTAAATGGGTCAAACTAGTCTACTTAGGGTCAATTGACCTACTCCTAGCCTAGAGGACCCCACCTATGCCCTCCTAACCCTAAAGTGAGGTCAATGGGTCACTAAGGACACATTGGGGTCAGCCCTAGAGGCCAGGTTGACCCAAGTCAACTCAAGCTCCTAATCTGGTCAAAGTACCCTTTGTGACCTCCAAAGTGCAGGGTAACCCTACATAACCCTTCCTAGACCTTAGGGGAGGCCAATGGGTCACCAAGGACCCAATGGGGTCAACCCAAATGGTTTTGTTGACCCAAGTCAACTCTGGCCCTAAAATGATCAAAGTGCCCTTACCAAGGGGCATGTGACCCCCAAGATGCCCAACCAACCTTACTCAAGTCTTCCTAGACCTTAAGGGAGTCCAATAGGTCACCAAGGACCCATTGGGGTCAACTCAAATGGTCATGTTGACCAAGGTCAACTCTATTCTAGTGTTAGGTCAAATTAGCCTAAATGAGTCAACCCAAGCTCAACCCCTTTTTCCTTTTAAGCTAACCACAACATAATGAAATATTATGGGTGGAAAGGGCTGCCAATAGGCTGGGGAGTCGGCATGGTCAGTTTTGGTGACTAGGAAAGAGAGAGAAAGCTTCATCCCACACTAATGGAGGAGAGAGAAAAGGGGAAAGAGAGTTGAAGGAGGAGATTGGCCAAGGAAAGGCCAATGGTCCCCATTGATGGCAGCATTCATCTCCTCCAGTGAAGGGGAGGAGTTTCCAGCCGTTTTCCTGGCTGTCAAGGGGCAGTTACAGCCTCCACCATCATGGCCGAAACAAGCCTTTAATGGCCATGATGGCCATGGCAGTTTCTTCCATTCTTCTCCCCCTCTGATGATTTAAACACCACCAGTGAGCTTGGAGGAGAATTTCCCAATCCTTAACTGAAGAAATCCGGCGAGTTTACTGGGAGGTTGCAGAAATCCGATCGGCGGCGCCACCACCATGTCAACCCGCAGATCCGCTCGTCTCCAGGCCGCCAACAAGGTCCTCCTCCTCCTCTTTTCTCATGGGCAGATCTTAGGTTTCATTAGGGCCGAGGTTCGGGCACAATTGAGCCCGATCCAATTCAGAAAATTCATGGCTTTCGGCCGAGAAATTTCTTGGTTGGATCGCCGGAATCCGCCCCTCCGGCGGCTGTGCCGCCGTCTGGCGATAGCCACCACCTCAACGGAGGTGATGGTGGCGGTGGCCGGCCGGGGAAGGGACTGGGTGGCCGGCGGCAGACGTTTGAAGTCGGCACAGGAAGAAACAATCCTGGCCGTTGGCTCATCGGGGACGATAACCCCGCGCCGTTGATCTGCGCCAAGATTCGTGCGGCATCAATCAGATACTTTAGGATTTAAATGAATATTATTTCATTTCTGTCACATTTGATGTATTTAATGTATTTAATTTTTAAAAATACTTAGGGACCCTGAATGGAAATCTGCCCAACATGAAAATTGTAGCTTAGGGTGTCTAGTTTGTAGCAAAAATTGTTTGGACCCTTTTGGGCCACTGGTTAGACCAGGGTACCCTTTTTGGTAGGACCTATACCTAGACCTAAACAGAAATTATTTTTGGTGCCCACACTACATTCCTTGTCCAAACAAGTTGAAATTTGGGCAGTGAGAAGGTCTTAGTCATATCTAGAACCTGTCCAAAATTTAGAATTTTTGGAGAACATTTTTCTATAGTTTTTAGAAAAATTTAATAAATCATGATTAATTTAATTATGTGACCTAATTAATTTAAAACTCCCCCCCAAATTTTGGTGGGTGGTCTTAGGTGTCATGATAGGTATAGGGTTAAAACTTTAGCTCATTTGGAGATGTTTAGGATAGGTAATTTACCCACCCTATATATGACCCTATAAGGGTATTTTGGTCAAAAACCACTATTTGATGGTTGAGTGGCCAAATTCCCTCATCAGAGGCTGAAATTTTGGCCACTGATATACTTTGACGTTTTACACTCACTTATGAAGTTTGGAGTGGTTTGGACTAGCGTAGCCCTAGAATATTAGGGTAGGCCCTTTAGGGTAAATTTCTAGGGTTTGAGGAAGTTGGGGTCAAAAGACCTTGGATGGACTTGAAACTTGGGACAGATGTCCATAGGGTTACTATGGTCCTGTGGTTAAAATTTTAGGGCATTTGGAAGACTTTAAACCCCATAAATCTATAACCCTAGTTTAGGGCACTAGCTTTGAAATCATAAGTTCTAATACCAAAACCTTCTGAAAAGGGCTGAGTTTTTGAATGGGTAGTTGTTTAGGGTATATACATCTCTGGAAATTTTATAATAAATTTTGGATGAATATGTTTGGTACTTTATTCACAAAGTCATGTTTTACAATTTCCACTTAGGAATTTTTGGGGATAACTATACTTGATTAAATCTGATGGAACTTAGCAAAGGGGCTTGTAATAATGGTACCCATCTCTGTAAATTTTTATGAAATTTTTGAAGAATGATATTTAGTAGTTGCTTCTTTAATTATTTAATTCTATGGAACTTTGGTAAATTTAATAGTGACATTTAGATGGTCTGAAAAATTTTAATTTCTTCATCATGATGTTTCTAGTTCCTTATGAAGCCCTAGTAATTTTTTCATAATTATTGGAGACATATTTGTGGCACTTCCTTCATTATATTTGATCTTGGGAATTATTTTTAATAAATCTTTTAGAGGTCAAGAACTATATGGAAAATTATGAAAATTGGCAACCAATAATATTTCTCTGTTATTTAGTGGATAAAAATTTTAGGAGGCCATTACCTGAGTAAATCTTGTGGTTCATGTTCAAATTGACTATGGCCTAGTTGTTGAGGAAAATTCAATAAATAGTAGATTAATTGGGAAAAAATATAATTTTCTGAATTTAGACTATATTTATCATAATAGACCTCTGGTAAAATTTGTAGAGTTATTGGAGGAGAATTTAGAGTATCACCTATTGAGTACATCATATTAGCTTAGGGTGGTCTGCAATTAGTAAAAACAGCAGAAATCAAATTAAAGTGCACAATGAGTTTAGGAAGTTGGAATAATGGGGCATTAGTCTGGTAGGTGATTTAGGTTTGTCATCAGAAGTGTAGATGAGTAGTGGAGGTTGGTTAGAGTTGTGTGGGGTTCGGGATCGACAAAGGATCACTCATCCTCGTTGAAAAGAAGGAGTCATATACACTTGGGTTAGGATTCAATTATAACCCTAAGGGATTGAGAGATTTGTGTAGTAACCAATAATAAGTGCCTTGCGAAAGGGAGCTTTGGGCGTAATCCCATCGTAGTTCCTAGTGCCTTCGAGAGCCCTTCACGGGGAATACCTTGGGCAGTCCTGGGCTAACGCAACTCATAGGAGTAATGAAACTTCAAGAGTAACTAGAATAACTAGGGTTTCACTCTCACACACCCCGAGGTTACGGGAAGTAGTTTTGGCTAGATGATCAAGCAGTAGGCTCGGTCGTTGTGGTAAGAGGGTAGGATGGCCCGGTGAGCTTCGACTCGGTGTCGGTACGTAAATTTGCATGTGCATAAAAGGAATGATATTAAGGTGGTGGGTCTTCGGTATTGGAGGATCTTAGCACAGACACCAATACGTTGACTCGGCAAGTGTTGTGATAGCACTTCGCCAATAGAAGTCCGGTGCGCCAGCCGGCAAGAGTACGCAGGAGTCCGCTTGTGCACCAGCGTTGAGGCGTACGATAGGTCTGACCAGTAGTGCTATACTGGTTTAGAGGTGGGCGAGGCCCAACCCACCGCTTCCGTCTGCCACTACGGAGGTATCCTGGGAGGTGAGGCTCCAGAAAGGGGGAACTAAAGGTCTGTGTGCACAGAGTCGGGTGTGTGTGTTGCACTTGCTTGATCCATCATACCCACTTGCATGTCATAGCATAAGCGATTCATTTAACCTTTGACACCTAAAATATAAGTGGTATGGGACACTTATACATTAGGCCCTGCAAAACGACCCCTTGGTCTATAAGCTTGTGTGGGCAAGTTTATAAATTAAGGTTAATTTTCTTTACATATATATATTGCTGTTAATAACCGACACCCCAACGTATAAATTGGTATGGGACTCTTTATACGATGGGAGCCTTGCAAAAGACCCCTTGCTTATATGTACCCATATAAGTTAAGGTCACTTTACTTTACTTGTTTACAAATATGATTAGTTACTACATAAATTGCTAGTTTTAGGTCCACCGTCACCTGCATTTGATATACTCTCCACTTTCAAGTCCTCCCTTTCTTCCTCTCCGCTCGGTGCCTAGGAGCCACGGGGGAAGGGGTGAGGGATGATAGGACTTAGTCTTTTAGACTAACGGTTTTCGAACCACATCATTTAGGGGATCGCGGAGCCCAGATTGGAGGAGCAGCCCCAGAGGTTGACACGCTTGGAGATAGGGCAGTCTAGCACAGGAGTTCAGACAGCTGGGACCGTGAGGCCCTTACTCTAGTAGTTTTTATTTTATTTCCTCATGAGAGATCTTGTGGTGAGGAATTGATGTATCGGGCATAAGCCCTTATTTACAGTGCTTGGTTTTGTGGACTCTCCCATCGTGGAGATATTTTATTTGATGTGATATTTCTGTGGACTTTTACTTAGAGTTTTGCTGCGCATGATATTACTCTAATTTTGTTACTATGCTGCGATCGAATTGGCCGGCAGAAACGGCGTTTTGTGGTGATGCCGCTTCAAGGCGTGAAGGAGTCACCGCAAAACGGCGGTTCTGGGCCTAAGACCCCGGTGTCGAGAAAGAAAACAAAATGGGGTCTTACAAGTGGTATCAAAGGCAAACCTCGATCGACAAGTAACAGTCCACAACCCCTGGTCCACCCCCGCGCGAGCTTAGTTTGCGGACAAACTAGCAGCGGAAGCAGTGGTGAGACCCTAAGGAGGAATCACTTGTAAAATAGTCCACTTTGCATATAATTGAGCTGATTACCCACTAATATAGTTTGTTTCGCAGCCTCCAGCTCAGCCCACACCACAAGGCGGGGCCCAGCGGACTCCGGACGTTGCACCACCTCCCCCGGTCCCTACTCCTTTCCTACAGTCGGAGGTGGGACAGACGTTGACAGCCATTTTGGATGCTTTCAGGGCTCAACAGGTTCTGGCTCCGCAGCCAAACCCGAGCGTCAACTGGCTGAGTATCTTTCGAGGACTCGCTCCCCCATCCTACTGTGGGACTGAGTCTGCCGTCCGGACAGAGGAGTGGCTAGATATCATGTACGAGATGTTGACTGGAATCAAGTGCCCGTGGGAGGAAAGGGTGCCCTTGGTCGTGTCTTGCTTGGAATCTCATGCTAAGAGGTGGTGGAAGACTTCCCTGGATACGATTTTTGCTGACAGGACGGCTGCGGAGATAGCTTGGGAGGAATTCAAGGGCGCTCTATTGGAGCACTTTGTTCCGCAATCAGCCAGAGATGAGCTGGAGGACAGGTTTTTGCAGTTGAGGCAAGGGAGCAAGACGGTGGTGGAGTACCACCGAGAGTTTGATCATTTAGCCCGGTTTGCAGACTCATATCAGTTGGACGAAGCTGGGTATACGAAAAGGTTCTACAAGGGCCTGCGGGAGGAGCTGAGGGAGACCTTACTATTTGTATCTGACGGGCCCATCTCCCGGATTTTGGAGATGGCGAAAAGAATCGAGGCGGATTGGCTTACTACTCGGGGCCGGAAGCGGCCAAATGAAGACCAGAGCCGGGGAGCCCGAAATGATCAGCGGTGGGGCCGCATCACAGATGGAAGAAGGGTAGAAGACCAGCCTCATCAGGAGGCGAGACAGGAGATAGGAAGACCAGTGTTGATGGCTCCACCACCAGTTCAGAGGCGGGACGAACAGAGACCCGGGGGAATGGCGTATCAACCGCCAGTGTGCTTCGATTGTCACCAGGTGGGGCACATTAGGAGGAACTGTCCCATGGGGAGGGCACCCCCACCAGCACCACAGGCTGCCCCACCAGCACCACAGGCTGCCCCACCAGCGCCATACTTCGGAGGCCGGGGTCGTGGCCTGAGGACGTGGATACCCAGGTGGCGATCGTAGACCGGAAAGGGAGCAGGCGTATGCCTTGGATCTGGCACAGCCTCGAAACCCGGAGCAAGTCATAACAGGTATGACAAGAGTTTTTTTTAAATTATTTAAATAAAAATTCCATTATATCTGCTGTAAATTTCTAGAACTTCTCAAAAAAAAATGATTAAATAGGAAGAAACTAGTTACAGAATCCTAAGACGTTTAACCGATCCAGGTATAGTCTTCGTCAGCGGCAAACCCGCCTACACATTGTTCGACACGGGTGCTTCGCACTCGTTCGTATCAGAGGCTTTCGTGGAAGGGCTAGAAGGCGTAGAACGGTTCACAGGCCTGACGAGGAGGGTGCGTTTACCTGATGGATCGGAACTATTCACCTCTGCCCACTGCAACATGGAGGCGGAGATTGGCGGGAAGCCATTCGAAGTGGTGGCAACGATTCTTAGAATGCCAATCTTCGAGTTGATCCTGGGCATGACATGGTTGCACTGGAACCATGCCCAGATTGATTGCCAAGCGAAGAAGATCACAGTGAGGCATGGAGACTCGTTTATTGTCATCGAAGGTATAAGATCCGCCTCTTGTGTGCTTTTATCTTCAGTACAGGCCGTTAAGGCCCATCTACAGGGGGAGGAGGTTTACCAGATTCTGTTTGAGATAGAGGAGGCCAAGGGGGCCATGACAGACATCCCAGTGGTGCGGGACTTCGTCGACGTCTTCCCAGAGAAATTGCCAGGACTACCTCCGTGTCGAGAGCAGGATTTTCAGATAGAGTTAGTGCCCGGAGCCAGGCCGGCATCTAGGGCCCCTTACCGGATGGCCCCGAAGGAGTTGGCGGAGTTCCGGAGTCAGCTGCAGGAACTTGTAGAGGCAGGGTTCGTCCGGCCAAGTTCTTCACCGTGGGGAGCCCCGGTGCTGTTTGTCAAGAAGAAGGACGGAAGTCTCCGCCTGTGCATAGACTATCGAGCGCTGAATAGACTCACGGTTCGGAATACCTACCCACTCCCACGAATCGATGAGTTGTTCGACCAGCTGGAGGGAGCACATTTCTTCTCGAAACTTGACTTAAGGTCAGGCTATTATCAGCTGCGGATCCGAGAAGAGGACATTCCGAAGACCGCTTTCAGTAGCCGATACGGACTGTTCGAGTTCACAGTGATGCCGTTCGGGCTCACGAATGCACCATCAGCATTTACGAGCCTTATGAACAGGGTGTTCAAGGAATATTTGGACGTATTCGTCATCATCTTTATTGACGACGTCCTTGTCTACTCAAAGACGGAAGGGGAGCACGCACGACACCTGACCTTGACATTGGAGAGGTTACGGGAGCATCAGCTGTACGCAAAATTCAGCAAATGCCAGTTTTGGCTAAAGGAGGTGGCCTTCTTGGGCCATATCATCAGTGGGGCTGGGTTGGCGGTAGACCCGGCCAAGATTTGGGCCGTTCAGGATTGGCCACCATTGAAGACGGCGACAGATGTACGGAGCTTCTTGGGACTTGCCGGGTACTACCGGAAGTTTGTAGAGGGATTCTCCCGGATCGCGCTCCCTCTTACGACTCTGACGAAGAAGGAATCCCCTTTTATTTGGACACCATAGTGCGAGGCAGCCTTCGTGGAGCTGAAGAGTCGGCTCACTTCGGCTCCCATCCTCGCTATTCCGTCAGGAAGGGAGGGATTCCAGGTGTATACCGACGCCTCCTACCAAGGGATGGGTGCCGTTCTGATGCAGAACGGGCATGTGATAGCTTATGCCTCTCGACAGTTGAAGATTCACGAGAAAAATTACCCGGTCCATGATCTGGAGATGGGCGCGGTAATCTTCGCCTTGAAGATTTGGCGGCACTATCTGTACGGGTTCATTGCGACATCTTCTCGACCACCAGAACCTGAGATATGTGGACACGCAAAAAGACCTCAACATCAGACAAAGGCGTTGGGTGGAGTTCCTGACAGATTATGAGTATACTATGCACTACCACCCCGGGAAGGCGAACGTGGTGGCGGATGCGTTGAGCCGGAGAGGAGATGCTTCAGGGAAGGGACCTCAGCTTATGTCTATGGAGCTGGTCCGGTCTTTCAGGGACATGCAGATATCCCTAGTATCCGAGGACGATCCAGAATTATACATGGAGTATCTGGCGTCGATGATCGCTATTGATGATATCCGGGACCGCATCAGGGAAGGGCAGAAGACAGACCCTCGGACGGAACCGATATTTCGAACCTTGGAGGAGGGTTCGACGGGGGATTATACCTTGAAGGATGGGCTATTGTACTTCAGAGGAAGGATTTATATACCCGCAGGAGGTCAGATCCGGGAGGATGTCATGGCAGAAGCTCAGCCCCAGATACATGGGCCCTTACAGGATCCTGGAGCGGATAGGGGTCCTGGCTTACAGGCTGGAGTTGCCACCAGAGCTGGCAGCTCTGCATGATGTTTTCCACATATCCTCGCTAAGAAGGGCTCTACTACGCCCGGAGCAGCGGATTACGACCACACGAAGGGCCGGTAGCTTCGGACCGATCTGTTCACTTGGAGCCGGTGCGGATCGATGATAAAGGGGTACGGATCCTGCGACGCAAAAAGATTCCCTTAGTCAAGGTTCTGTGGAGGAACCACGGCCAAGAGGAGCATACTTGGGAGCCGCAGGATCTGATGCAACAGAAATATCCAGAGCTATTCAGTCAGGTATACCTCTCAGACCCCTCAAGATGTTAATTTATTCTCCTGCTTTAATTTACTAAGGGCTGCTCTAGGCAGATAGAGGCTTATCTTTTGTTTATTGGGGGCTTATCCTTGTTTATTGGGATCTTGGTCTGCCGATTGGGCGAAATGGACATAGATCTAGGTTTCCCTTTAAACCAATTTTAGCAAACAAGCCGCCATGCTGGGATGTTACAAGGTTCTTTTCTTCGGTAGTAAGTCCCGTAGACTCAACTTTGATTTCGGGGACGAAATCTTTGTTTTGTTTATTGGGATTTGTAACATCCCATTTCCAACTAGACCCCTAAGAGTGGTTTTGGCCATGACTAGGTCATGACAAACCCTAGGAAGCCAGTAATGAGTCAAGAGATAGGGGACAGAAAGGTGGGGGATCACCATGGTCTGCAAATAGTAGAACTCTGAACCATGGTTTTGGATGACCATGGGCTACACCTTGACCCCAAGACCCTACCACAACACCCCTAATACCTTGAGAGGCCCATTAGAGCCATAAGGACCCATTGGGGTCAAACAAAGAGGCTCAATTGACCAAGGTCAACCCTAGCCCTAAATGGGTCAAACTAGCCTACTTAGGGTCAATTGACCTACACCTAGCCTAGAGGACCCCACCTATGCCCTCCTAACCCTAAAGTGAGGTCAATGGGTCACTAAGGACACATTGGGGTCAGCCCTAGAGGCCAGGTTGACCCAAGTCAACTCAAGCTCCTAATCTGGTCAAAGTACCCTTACTAAGGGTATGTGACCTCCAAAGTGCAGGGTAACCCTACATAACCCTTCCTAGACCTTAGGGGAGGCCAATGGGTCACCAAGGACCCAATGGGGTCAACCCAAATGGTTTTGTTGACCCAAGTCAACTCTGGCCCTAAAATGATCAAAGTGCCCTTACCAAGGGCCATGTGACCCCCAAGATGCCCAACCAACCTTACTCAAGTCTTCCTAGACCTTAAGGGAGTCCAATAGGTCACCAAGGACCCATTGGGGTCAAATCAAATGGTCATGTTGACCAAGGTCAACTCTATTCTAGTGTTAGGTCAAATTAGCTTAAATGAGTCAACCCAAGCTCAACCCCTTTTTCCTTTTAAGCTAACCACAACATAATGAAATATTATGGGTGGAAAGGGCTGCCAATAGCCTGGGGAGTCAGCATGGTCAGTTTTGGTGACTAGGAAAGAGAGAGAAAGCTTCATCCCACACTAATGGAGGAGAGAGAAAAGGGGAAAGAGAGTTGAAGGAGGAGATTGGCCAAGGAAAGGCCAATGGTCCCCATTGATGGCAGCATTCATCTCCTCCAGTGAAGGGGAGGAGTTTCCAGCCGTTTTCCTGGCTGTCAAGGGGCAGTTACAGCCTCCACCATCATGGCCGAAACAAGCCTTTAATGGCCATGATGGCCATGGCAGTTTCTTCCATTCTTCTCCCCCTCTGATGATTTAAACACCACCAGTGAGCTTGGAGGAGAATTTCCCAATCCTTAACTGAAGAAATCCGGCGAGTTTACTGGGAGGTTGCAGAAATCCGATCGGCGGCGCCACCACCATGTCAACCCGCAGATCCGCTCGTCTCCAGGCCGCCAACAAGGTCCTCCTCCTCCTCTTTTCTCATGGGCAGATCTTAGGTTTCATTAGGGCCGAGGTTCGGGCACAATTGAGCCCGATCCAATTCAGAAAATTCATGGCTTTCGGCCGAGAAATTTCTTGGTTGGATCGCCGGAATCCGCCCCTCCGGCGGCTGTGCCGCCGTCTGGCGATAGCCACCACCTCAACGGAGGTGATGGTGGCGGTGGCCGGCCGGGGAAGGGACTGGGTGGCCGGCGGCAGACGTTTGAAGTCGGCACAGGAAGAAACAATCCTGGCCGTTGGCTCATCGGGGACGATAACCCCGCGCCGTTGATCTGCGCCAAGATTCGCGCGGCATCAATCAGATACTTTAGGATTTAAATGAATATTATTTCATTTCTGTCACATTTGATGTATTTAATGTATTTAATTTTTAAAAATACTTAGGGACCCTGAATGGAAATCTGCCCAACATGAAAATTGTAGCTTAGGGTGTCTAGTTTGTAGCAAAAATTGTTTGGACCCTTTTGGGCCACTGGTTAGACCAGGGTACCCTTTTTGGTAGGACCTATACCTAGACCTAAACAGAAATTATTTTTGGTGCCCACACTACATTCCTTGTCCAAACAAGTTGAACTTTGGGCAGTGAGAAGGTCTTAGTCATATCTAGAACCTGTCCAAAATTTAGAATTTTTGGAGAACATGTTTCTATAGTTTTTAGAAAAATTTAATAAATCATGATTAATTTAATTATGTGACCTAATTAATTTAAAACTCCCCCCAAATTTTGGTGGGTGGTCTTAGGTGTCATGATAGGTATAGGGTTAAAACTTTAGCTCATTTGGAGATGTTTAGGATAGGTAATTTACCCACCCTATATATGACCCTATAAGGGTATTTTGGTCAAAAACCACTATTTGATGGTTGAGTGGCCAAATTCCCTCATCAGAGGCTGAACTTTTGGCCACTGATATACTTTGACTTTTTACACTCACTTATGAAGTTTGGAGTGGTTTGGACTAGGGTAGCCCTAGAATTTTAGGGTAGGCCCTTTAGGGTAAATTTCTAGGGTTTGAGGAAGTTGGGGTCAAAAGACCTTGGATGGGCTTGAAACTTGGGACAGATGTCCATAGGGTTACTATGGTCCTGTGGTTAAAATTTTAGGGCATTTGGAAGACTTTAAACCCCTTAAATCTATAACCCTAGTTTAGGGCACTAGCTTTGAAATCATAAGTTCTAATACCAAAACCTTCTGAAAAGGGCTGAGTTTTTGAATGGGAAGTTGTTTAGGGTATATACATCTCTGGAAATTTTATAATAAATTTTGGATGAATATGTTTGGTACTTTATTCACAAAGTCATGTTTTACAATTTCCACTTAGGAATTTTTGGGGATAAATATACTTGATTAAATCTGATGGAACTTAGCAAAGGGGCTTGTAATAATGGTACCCATCTCTTTAAATATTTATGAAATTTTTGAAGAATGATATTTAGTAGTTGCTTCTTTAATTATTTAATTCTATGGAACTTTGGTAAATTTAATAGTGACATTTAGATGGTCTGAAAAATTTTAATTTCTTCATCATGATGTTTCTAGTTCCTTATGAAGCCCTAGTAATTTTTACATAATTATTGGAGACATATTTGTGGCACTTCCTTCATTATATTTGATCTTGGGAATTATTTTTAATAAATCTTTTAGAGGTCAAGAACTATATGGAAAATTATGAAAATTGGCAACCAATAATATTTCTCTGTTATTTAGTGGAAAAAAATTTTAGGAGGCCATTACCTGAGCAAATCTTATGGTTCATGTTCAAATTGACTATGGCCTAGTTGTTGAGGAAAATTCAATAAATAGTAGATTAATTGGGAAAAAATATAATTTTCTGAATTTAGACTATATTTATCATAATAGACCTCTGGTAAAATTTGTAGAGTTATTGGAGGAGAATTTAGAGTATCACCTATTGAGTACATCATATTAGCTTAGGGTGGTCTGCAATTAGTAAAAACAGCAGAAATCAAATTAAAGTGCACAATGAGTTTAGGAAGTTGGAATAATGGGGCATTAGTCTGGTAGGTGATTTAGGTTTGTCATCAGAAGTGTAGATGAGTAGTGGAGGTTGGTTAGAGTTGTGTGGGGTTCGGGATCGACAAAGGATCACTCATCCTCGTTGAAAAGAAGGAGTCATATACACTTGGGTTAGGATTCAATTATAACCCTAAGGGATTGAGAGATTTGTGTAGTAACCAATAATAATAAGTGCCTTGCGAAAGGGAGCTTTGGGCGTAATCCCATCGTAGTTCCTAGTGCCTTCGAGAGCCCTTCACGGGGAATACCTTGAGCAGTCCTGGGCTAACGCAACTCATAGGAGTAATGAAACTTCAAGAGTAACTAGAATAACTAGGGTTTCACTCTCACACACCCCGAGGTTACGGGAAGTAGTTTTGGCTAGATGATCAAGCAGTAGGCTCGGTCGTTGTGGTAAGAGGGCAGGATGGCCCGGTGAGCTTCGACTCGGTGTCGGTACGTAAATTTGCATGTGCATAAAAGGAATGATATTAAGGTGGTGGGTCTTCGGTATTGGAGGATCTTAGCACAGACACCAATACGTTGACTCGGCAAGTGTTGTGATAGCACTTCGCCAACAGAAGTCCGGTGCGCCAGCCGGCAAGAGTACGCAGGAGTCCGCTTGTGCACCAGCGTTGAGGCGTACGATAGGTCTGACCAGTAGTGCTATACTGGTTTAGAGGTGGGCGAGGCCCAACCCACCGCTTCCGTCTGCCACTACGGAGGTATCCTGGGAGGTGAGGCTCCAGAAAGGGGGAACTAAAGGTCTGTGTGCACAGAGTCGGGTGTGTGTGTTGCACTTGCTTGATCCATCATACCCACTTGCATGTCATAGCATAAGCGATTCATTTAACCTTTGACACCTAAAATATAAGTGGTATGGGACACTTATACATTAGGCCCTGCAAAACGACCCCTTGGTCTATAAGCTTGTGTGGGCAAGTTTATAAATTAAGGTTAATTTTCTTTACATATATATATTGCTGTTAATAACCGACACCCCAACGTATAAATTGGTATGAGACTCTTTATACGATGGGAGCCTTGCAAAAGACCCCTTGCTTATATGTACCCATATAAGTTAAGGTCACTTTACTTTACTTGTTTACAAATATGATTAGTTACTATATAAATTGCTAGTTTTAGGTCCACCGTCACCTGCATTTGATATACTCTCCACTTTCAAGTCCTACCTTTCTTCCTCTCCGCTCGGTGCCTAGGAGCCACGGGGGAAGGGGTGGGGGATGATAGGACTTAGTCTTTTAGACTAACGGTTTTCGAACCACATCATTTAGGGGATCGCAGAGCCCAGATTGGAGGAGCAGCCCCAGAGGTTGAAACGCTTGGAGATAGGGCAGTCTAGCACAGGAGTTCAGACAGCTGGGACCGTGAGGCCCTTACTCTAGTAGTTTTTATTTTATTTCCTCATGAGAGATCTTGTGGTGAGGAATTGATGTATCGGGCATAAGCCCTTATTTACAGTGCTTGGTTTTGTGGACTATCCCATCGTGGAGATATTTTACTTGATGTGATATTTCTGTGGACTTTTACTTAGAGTTTTGCTGCGCATGATATTACTCTAATTTTGTTACTATGCTGCGATCGAATTGGCCGGCAGAAACGGCATTTTGTGGTGATGCCGCTTCAAGGCGTGAAGGAGTCACCGCAAAACGGCGGTTCTGGGCCTAAGACCCCGGTGTCGAGAAAGAAAAAAAAATGGGGTCTTACAATATTGGAGAGCGTCGAGCTCCGTTCGACGATCGGTCAGAGAACATAGTCGTCGAGCGCCGTTCGACGATCGTTGACCGGAAGAGATAGTTCATACTATCTGATAGACACTGAAATCAGTTCGACGATTTTTGGAAATCGTCGATCTCCGTTCGACGATCTGGGGGCAAATTGTCGAGCGTAGTTCAGAGATCAGAAAAATTCTAGACACTAAGAAAAATCAGAATGTTTGCCTAGTCTTGGTCAATTTTTAAGCTTTCAAAATCTTGGATATTATTTATGACTTCCTCCATCTAACATTCCTAACTGATTTAGGAAGAAGGTGTGTTTCTTTTCATCCAAGGGCTTGGTGAAAATATCTCCCCTTTGTAAATCAGTTGGGATATAATGTAGTTCAATTTTATTCTTCTCAACATTATCCCTTAAGAAATGATGCCTAATCTCTATGTGTTTTGTCCTACTATGGAGGACTGGATTTTGAGCTATAGAAATAGCACTAGTATTGTCACAAAAGATTTTAGACTTCTCTAAGTTGTAGCCATAGTCTATGAGTTGGTTTTGAATCCACAAGATTTGTGAGCAACAACTGCCTGCAGCCATATATTCAGCTTCAGCAGTTGAAGTTGACACAGATGTTTGTTTCTTACAAAACTAAGAGACAAGTCTGTCACCAAGGAACTGACAAGTTCCACTGGTGCTTTTCCTGTCAATTCTGCATCCAGCATAGTCAGCATCAGAGAATCCAGTTAACTCAAATGCTGAATCTTTTGGATACCAGAGACCTAGTTTTGGACAACTTTTAACATACCTGAGAATCCTCTTTACTAAAGTTAGGTGTGACTCTCTAGGGCTTACTTGGAACCTAGCACATATGCATGTAGCAAACATTATATCTGGTCTACTAGCTGTAAGATACAGTAAAGAGCCAATCATTGCTCTATATGTTGTCTGATCAGCAGGTTTCCCATGTTCATCAGCATCCAATACAACATTAGTAGGCATGGGTGTTTTCATACAAGATGCCTCAGACATACCAAATTTCTTAACCAGTTCATTTGCATATTTGGTTTGAGAAATAAAGATGACTTTAGCATGTTGCTTGACTTGCAATCCTAGGAAGAAGGATAGCTCACCCATGCTACTCATCTCAAATTTAGAATGCATCAGGTTAGAAAACCTTCTACACAATTTGGAGTCAGTAGAACCAAAAATGATATCGTCTACATAAATCTGTACTAGTAGGGTATGGGACTTATGAGTTCTAATGAAAAGAGCTTGGTCTACTCTGCCCCTTATAAAACCATTTTCCAAGAGAAAGCATGCTAGGGTCTCATACCATGCTCTAGGAGCTTGCTTGAGACCATATAATGCTTTGTTCAGTCTAAAAACATAATCAGGAAAAGTTGGAGAGATAAAACCTGGTGGTTGGCTGACATAAACTTCCTCTTTGATGTCTCCATTCAGGAATGCACTTTTGACATCCATCTGATATACCTTGAAGCCTTTGTGAGCTGCATAAGCTAGAAATATTCTGATGGCTTCTAATCTTGCAAGTGGTGCAAAGGTCTGGTCGTAGTCGATTCCTTCTTCTTGAGAGTATCCCTGAGCAACTAGCCTTGCCTTGTTCCTTATAATTACTCCTTGATCATCCAATTTGTTTCTGAATACGCATTTTGTTCCAACAATGGAATGATCCTTAGGCTTTGGCTCTAGTTCCCATACTTTGTTCCTCTCAAATTGATGCAACTCCTCTTGCATTGCAATGATCCAGTGTGGATCTTGCTCTGCATCTTGAATGGTCTGAGGTTCAATTTGAGATAGGAAGCAGGTGTGCAATAGGTTGTGGTTGATCTGATTTCTGGTTTGCATACCAGCTGAGATTTCTCCAATTATTTGGGAAATTGGATGGTCTCTTGATGTTACTAAATCAACAGGGGGTGTTGATTGTTCACCAACCTGTGTTGTTGTTTCCTCTTGTGGTACAACAACTGGCTCTTCAAGTTGTTCTTCATTATGTTGAGCATTCCCCTCATCTTCACTGCTTTCATCCTCTTGAGTAACCTGTAACTTGTTCAAGTCTTCAACTAGAGAATGTTCCTGCAAAGGTTCTATGGTAGGAGAAATCTTCTCCTTGAAAGACATGTTAGTTTAATCAAATGAAATGTGAACAGATTCCTCAATTTTCAAAGATGATTTATTATAGACCCTATAGGCCTTGCTGATCATGGAGTATCCCAGAAACACTCCTTCATCAGCTTTGGCTTGAAATTTTTGCTAAATATTTCTTGTCATTATTGTGAATGTAGCAAATACAACCAAAGACTCTAAAATAGTCAACTTTAGGTTTCTTCCCTTTGAGTAATTCATAGGGAGTCTTTCCCTTTAGTTTATGTATCAGACTTCTGTTCAGCACATAGTTGGAGGTGTTCACTGCCTCTGCCCAAAAGGATAGAGGTAGATGAGCATCTGACAACAATGTGGTGGCAGATTCAATAAGGGTTCTATTTTTCCTTTCAACTACCCCATTTTGTTGAGGAGTTCTAGGAGCTGAGAAAGTATGCCTGATCCCTTCACACTGACAGAACTCTTGCATAAGAAGAGAATCAAACTCTGTCCTATGATCACTTCTGATCAGGGCAATGTGAGTATTGAACTCAATCTGTATACATTTGAGAAACTCTGTCAGACACTTAAAGTTATCAGACTTCTTCCTTATAAAGAACACCCAAGTGAATCTAGAGAAGTCATCTACAACTACTAAAGTGTAGGATTTCCCTTCTAGGCTTTGTACTGTGATGGGTCCAAAAAGATCCATGTGTAACAGATACAATATCCTAGGTGAATCACTCTTATTAAGTGACTTAAAGCTGTTTTTAGTTTGCTTGCCTAATTGACAGGCCCTGCAGAGTCCTTCCTTCTTGTAGGGGCCAGAAGGTAGTCCTCTAACAAGGTTGTCCTTGGATAGCCTAGCAATAGTTCTAAGATTTAGGTGTCCTAATCTCTTATGCCATAAAATATTTGGTCTACTGAGAGAATTAAACAAGCAGATATCTACATCAGTTGAAAGAAAATCTACTAGATAGATGTTACCTTTCCTTTTACCTGTCAACACAGTTGTGTTGTCCTCTGACTTATTTTGCATAAGGCTTTGCTAAAGGTCACCTGGTAGCCTTCATCACACAGCTGACTGATGCTAATTAGGTTATGCTTCAGTCCTTCCACATAAGCTACCTTCTTGAAAGTTACTGAACCAATCTGGACTGCACCATATCCTTTAGTTTGTCCAAAGTTTGAATCACCAAAGATAACTTTGGGTCCAAGCTTGTCTCTGAAGGATGTGAGGTTGTCCTTGTTCCCTGTCATGTGCTTAGAGCACCCACTATCCAAATACCATTGCTGGTTAGATGTTGGATAGGTCTTCACCTGCATATAAGACAATTCATTTGTTTTTGACCCAGTTTACCGTGGGCCTAGGTTGATAACCTTTAAATTCTGAAATGAAAGAGATTCCTGTTTGACTCTTATATCCTTCAGGATGATATCTCCTTGGAGGTAAAATCCATTCAGTATAAGGGTTAAGGATTTGGGATGAAGGACCCTTAGGATTCAATTTTGATTTGCCTTTGAAAAAGATTCCAGAGTTCTGACCTCTGTTCGACGATCTTGGAGCTGCGTTCGACGATCTTGGGTCAGATCGTCGAGCTCTGTTCGATGGTCGACTATAGCTGAGGTCAGGTATTTGAGATCGTCGACCTGCGTTCGACGACTTTGGCTGAGATCGTCAATCTGTGTTCGACGATTTTTCCTGAGATCGTCGAGCTGCGTTCGGCGATCGTCGATCTTCATTCGGCGATCGTCGATCTCCTTTCGACGATTTCTGCTGGGACTTAGTTTTCTGAGGCAGATCAGAATTTTTCCTAGCAACCTCTACAACTCCCTTTCCTTTGTCAGAAATGAATTTGATTGGAGTTGTTAGGACTATAGGTTGGCTGGATGAAGCACCCAAGCCCAGTGTACTGTTGAATCTGGAGTTCACTGTGCTTGTGATGTCCATCAGTTTGATGCTTCTCCTATTGAGGGATTCTTCAAGCTTCTTGGCCTCAAAGAGCTCACTTTTCAGTGAGGATATCTGTTCCCTACAGCACTCCAACTCCTGAGAGAGTTTGAGGTTTTCTGACTTTAAAGTATTGTGTTCAGATAATTGATTTCTGAGAAAGATAATCTCTTTCTCAGACTTTAGCAGGTCTAAACACAGTGCTTTAAATTCAGATTTAAAATCTTCTGAACTAAAATCAAAAGAACCAATTACCTGATCTTCTTCAGGTTGAGTCTCTGAGTCTGACTCTGACTCCTCTTCCTCTGAATTGTGCTGTGAGGCATTGATTGCCATCATGCAGAACTCCTTTTCTTCTGCATCATCCTCATCATCACTGGAGCTGGATGAGGCTTCTGACTCTTCTTCTGTCTCACTCCAGGATTCAGCAACAAACCCTTTTCTTGTATGCTTGTTTTTGCTTGAAGAAGGTTTGCCATTGCCATTCCTTTTGGAGTCTTTCTCCTTTCTTCTTTCTTTCCTGTCCCTTCTGTCCTTGTTCTTGTTCTCTGGACAGTCAGGAACTTTGTGCCCTGGTTTCCTGCAACCAAAGCAAATAATGTCTTTATTATTACTAATGGACTTGTCATACCTTGGCTTATCCTGCTCCTTGTATGATCTTCTTCTGAAGTCCTTTCTGGCCATTTTGTAAAATCTTTTGGCCAGCAGACTGAGTAGTTCATCATTGCCTGTAGCTTTATCTTCAGGGAGATCCTCAGTTGCCTTGAATGCTATGTTCTTTTCTTTTCTTGTGGCTGGTGAGGCAGCCTTCTGTTCTTCCGCTCTATTTTTGATGAGTAGCTCATAAGATTTGAGTTTACCCAGTAGAGCTTCAGTGGTGATCTCATTCAGACTTCTGGCATCCTTAATTGGCCAGATTCTTGAATCCCAAGTGCTGGGGAAGCACATTAGGATCTTGTCATCAAGTTCTGTTAGAGAGATCTCTTTGTCCAATGTTCTGAGTTCACTGACAATTAGACTTAGCCTGTTGTACATGTCTCCCACTGACTCAGTCTCTCCCTTCTTGAAATTCTCATATTGAGAGATGAGATGGGATCTTCTATCCTTTCTCTCATCAGCTGAGCCTGAGACTATTTCTGAGAGCTTGTCCCAAATTTCCTTGGCTGAATTACATTCAGCTACCTTTTGAAATATGTCATCAGACATTGTCTGGTGTTGGGTACATTGGTCAAATGTACCTGATTTGAAGAAGGCTCACCCAACTCAATGATATACATCATGATGTATTTGATGTATGTTTGAGTTACTTGTGCAGGTTAGGTATTCACTGGACTGAAGCTAAAACTTTCTAAGTCCATGTGTCGACACCCAGAGGGAAAGTGTCGACACTTGAGAAAGCTTGTGTCGACACCCAGACAAGCAGTGTCGACACTTGGAGTCATTGTGTCGACACCTGGGATGCAGAGTCGACACCAGACACAAAGTGTCGACACAAGGAGCTGTGTCGACACTCAGTGAAGAAGAATGCAGAGAAGCAGTGTCGACACTTAGCAGAAGTGTCGACACCTAGAAGAGCTGTGTCTACACCAGAAAGTGTCGACACTTGGAGTTGTGTCGACACTCAGCAAAATTCTACAGAGACTAAGTGCAAGTGTCGACACCTAGCACAATGTGTCGACACTTAACCAGAAGAGTCAACATATTAAGTATGTGTCGACACTCAGCATAATGTGTCGACACACAACCAAAAGAGTCAACAAAGGAGATGTGTCGACACTCAACACAATGTGTCGACACACAACCAGAAGAGTCAACACTTGAAGAAAGTGTCGACACCCAGCACAATGTGTCGACACTCAGTTGAAGACTCAAAGAAAGTGTTGACACAAGGAGCTGTGTCGACACTTAGCAAAGAACAGAAATATCTACAAAAATATTCTAAGTACAAGTGTCGACACTAAGGGAATGTGTCGACACTCAGCTGAAGAATCTATATTGAAGACTTGTGTCGACACAAGGAAGCAGTGTCGACACTTGACAGTTTCAACACATGAAGATGTGTCGACACAAAGGAGATGTGTCGACACTTAGAAGAATTCAACAAGTTACAGAAGATCAAGTACTTGTGTCGACACTCAATTCCAAGTGTCGACACCTGAATAAGAATCTGTGTCGAGACATACAAGGAGTTGTGTCGACACCTTGTAGACTTGTGTCGACACTTACACAGCATGTGTCGACACTTGGTCTATAAGTGTCGACACTTAAGAACAGAAAGTCTCGACACTATCTGACAGTTAGAGAATTTCAAGAATTGACTGGATGACATGACAGCTGCCGTTCCAGCCGGTCTACAGCACTTGTCAGAAATGTCAGAAGTCAGTTATAAACCGGACCACCCGGTTACCATGAAGAAGGCCTATAAATAGGCACCTACAGTTTACAGAAATAGTTGTTAATGTTGTTGGTTAAGAGTTAACAGAAGAAGATTAAGTTCTGATTGAGTTCAGATTAATCTAAGAGATTTGTTCAAGTGGTTGCTGATCAAGTTATCCAAGTGATACAAATCAAGAAGATCGTGCTGTCCAACGACAGATCTAAGAAGTTGGAGAGAGAGCTCCAATCAAGAATTCAGTCTTTGGAACTAGGCTGAGAAGAAGGATTCAGAAGCATCTGGAACTTAAGAAGCAGAGGTCAAGGAACAACTGCAGAGGATTCAGACTTATTCAGTTCTACTCAAGAAGCTTTGAAGGAAGCTAAGTCAGTTTGGATCTATCTGAGTTCTTCCAAGAACTCAGCAAGAAACTCTCAACTCCTCTCTTATTTTCTGAGTTGTTGAGTTATTTGTTGTAATACTATTTTAACTTGTAGGATCTTTGGATCTGAGTGCATTGTAAGCCTAAATTTATAAAGGCTGAGGGTAGGGCTTGATAGCCTGAGTGTAGGAGATATAGATCTCTGAGTGTAGGCCTTGGATTGGCTGAGTGTAGGCCTTGATTGGCTGAGTGTAGGCTTTGGGATAAAGCTGAGTGTAAGGCTTTGGGCCTGAGGTAGGAACCTATTTGGGTTCTGAGACAGTGGAGAAGTTTGGCCGAATCTAGTACACTGCTAGATAGGCGAAGGGGGAAAGTGGATGTACCCAAAGATTGGAGAACCACTATAAATCACTGTGTGCTGTGCTGTGAATGTGCTGTGTATGTTTGATTATTGCTGATTGCTGTAATAGATTACTTAGAAATCTGTGATATAACTGTTTGGCTACCAACAAAGTTAGAAAAGGATTAGGTCACCTATTCACCCCCCCCCCCCCCCCCCTCTAGGTGTTTAGGTACCATATCTTTCAAGTGGTATCAGAGCCAGGTTCCTCAAAACAAGGACTAACAGTCTAAGGAGATCCTGTTTGGCAGAAACAGTCTAAGTCATAAAACAGATTCAAGAAATTCAAGAACTTCAAGAAACATGGGTTCTTATGAGAATCACAAAGAGTTGGGTTCCATGAAGTTACCCATATGCAGAAAGGAAATTTTTGGGATCTGGAAAGAGAGGGTAAGGTTATTCATGGAGGCCTCAGACCCTAGAATATACATCACATTAAAGGAAGGGCCTTATGTGCCAATGAAGATCTCAGTATTGGATGCAAATCAGAGGACTCCAAAGGATTTCTCTGAGATGACCAAGGATGAAATTGTCCTAGCCACTATGGACAAGAGGGCACAAAACATAATAGTGAGTGTCATTGATGATGCAACTTTTCAGAACTTAATTCACTGTAAAACAGCAAAAGAAATGTGGGATACCCTCATTGTCTATATGGAAGGTTCTGAAGAAGTTAGGCAAGATAGGAAGTCCTTGCTTAATCAAGAGTATGAGAGCTTTAGGCAAGGCAAGGGAGATAGCATCACTGAATGCTACAAGAAGTTCTATAGAATAGTTAATGAACTCATGTCTTATGGAAGAGAGTTCAGCAACTATGAACTGAATGACAAATTCCTAAGGTCCCTAACCAAAGATTGGGACACCAAGATCTGTGCCATAAGAGAAATGGCAAAGTTGGGAGAAATTCCACCTCCTACACTGTTTGGCAAGTTATTGTCATATGAGATGCAGCTGACAGTGAGGAAAGAGGAGGAGAAATCTACTAGGACTGAGCACAAGGAAAGGACTGTTGCCTTCAAGACAGAAGTTCACAGAAAATGCAGAACTAAGTCATCAACTCCACCTCCAGAGTAGTTGAATCTGAGTCAGAAGGGTCTGTCAGTACAAAGTCTACAAGCAGTGAAAGTGATGAAGACTTTGCTGCCTTCACTAGACACTTTCAGAAATTCCTGAAAAAGAAACAGTGGAGGTCCAGACCATCTACTTACAAGGGAATAGAAGTCTAGAATCAAGAGAAAAAGCCTTCAAAGAAGGACAGAAAAAAGACAAAGACAAGCAAGGCAACTGGATCAAAGATTGTGTGCTACTGCTGCAATAGATCGGGTCATGTCATTGCTGATTGTCCTGAGAAAAGAAAGGAATCCAGTGACAGGAAAAATACTCACCTCAAAGGGAAGAAAGAGAAGTCTTTTGTTGCCAAGAATGAGAAGACTCTTTCAGATATTTCTTCTTCAGACACTGATACTGATGCTGAAGCCTACATAGGGATATTTCTGAAGAAGAAGAAGAAGAAGAATTTATGCAGATCTTGGAGTCAATTTATGAACAAGAAGACTGCCAGTGCCAAGGACTGATGGCATTGACTGAGAGTACCAAAATCCTGGAGCAGCCAGGACCTAGTCAGGTACAAAGTCCAACTATAAGTTCAGTTTCTTGTTCTAGTTCAGAATCAGAATCATCTTCATCAATTGATGGAAGTGGTTCTGAGTCTGAGGATGATATTCATCAGCTCATAGATGAATATAAGGTGCTGTTACAGGCTTATAAGAAAAGCAAGTCCCTTGCCAAAAGTCAGGCAAAGGAGATTGCTGATCTCAAGGCTGCTGCAACAGAATTTGAGAAGCAATTTGATCAAAAACTGAATGAGGTAGCTAGGCTGAAACACATTACAGTGATTCAGATGGGTACTATCACATTTAAGAATGATCAAATTAAGAAACTGGAGACAAATCTTCAGAAAGAGAGAGAACTGGTTGCAAAGTTTTCAAAGCCTAAATCAGTTCTACCTTTGATTGATGATTTTACTCATCACAAAGGTAAGGCTGGACTGGGTTTTGTTAAACCTACCAGGACTGTTCAGGATCAGTCCAAGTCCAAGGGCAAGGCCCCAACATTCAATAAGTCAGCTGCAGTTAAGACAGCAAAGTCTGTACCTAAGCAAAGGTACAATAAGTTTGAATGTTGGTGTTGTGGCAAGGTTGGCCACTTTGCCTTGGATTGTTGGCACAATGCCAGTGCCAAGTTGAGTAGCAAGTTACCTGGTGGAAAGCCAGTAGGTAGCTGTGTCAAGTTGCAAACTAACAATCACCAAGGACCCAAGATTACTTTTGGTTCTAAGGTTCATTAATTTGTTTTGCAGGTGAATCAAAGTGGCCATACTCCAACATGGTACTTGGATAGTGGACGTTCCAGACATATGACTGGAACAAGGGGACTACTGAAGGACTATATTCCAATCAAAAATGGTCCTAAAGTGACCTTTGGTGGTTCTGAAAAAGGAATCATCAAAGGGTTTGGTAACATTTCTTCAAACCTTGTTACCATTACTCAAGTGGCTTATGTTAAAGGGTTGAAACACAACCTTATAAGTATAAGTCAGTTAAGTGATGTAGGGTATGACATCTCATTTGTTAAAAATGGTTGTCATATCAAGAGGTCAAGTGATCAAGAGATCATTTTGACAGGATATAGAAAGAGGAATGTCTACTGTCTAGACATTATGATTGAGAACAATGGTTCTCCTGTTTGTCTTGTAGCTGATGAGACAGTCTCTCATTGTGTCAAGTGGCACAAGAGGCTAGCTCATCTTAACTACAAGACTATTAGCAAACTCTTTAGCAAAGAGTTAGTGAGGAATGGTCCTCAAGTTAAGTGTGTTAAAGATGGTATTTGCTCAGCTTGTCAAAAGGGCAAGCAGACTAAATCCACCTTTAGAAGCATAGATAACAAAGATGCTGTGAGATGTTTATACCTCTTGCATATGGATCTCTTTGGTCCAATGCCAGTTCACAGCTTAGGTAGGAAGGTCTATACCTTTGTAGTTGTTGATGACTACTCAAGGTTTTCCTGGGTGTTCTTCTTAAGGCAGAAATCTGAAACACCTAGTGTCTTCTACAGCTTTGTCAAGCAAATTCAGAATGAACTAAATAGTACTGTGGTCAAAATTAGAAGTGACCATGGTACTGAGTTTCAATCTGAAAGCATGACAAAACTATGTGAAGACTTTGGGATATTTCAAGAATTCTCTTCACCTAGAACACCTCAGCAAAATGGCATTGCTGAGAGGAAGAATAGAACCTTGATAGAGGCTGGTAGAACCCTACTTAGTGATACATCACTGCCAGAGTATTTCTGGGCTGAAGCAGTTAACACTGCATGCCATGTGATAAATAGGGCTACCATCACTAAAAGGCTAAACAAGACCCCCTATGAAGTTGTGAAAGGCAGGAAACCAAATCTATCCTATTTCAGGATCTTTGGTTGCAAATGCTTCATACTTAACAATGGGAAGTCTTACATAACTAAGTTTGCTGCCAAGTCCCAAGAGGGAATTTTTGTTGGGTACAGCAACAATAGTAAGGCTTATAGAGTATACAACTTGACTACACAAGTTGTAGAGGAGACTGTGCATGTAGTTTTTGATGAGACAAAACTTATTAACAATGAGTTGTCTAGCAATGTATGCAGCCCCACAGGTTTGACAAAGAAATTGGACAAGCTTACTATAGTAGAGATGCCTGCTGCAAGACAGCAAGTAGAAGGCAATAGCAGTTGTCCAGGGGGAGAATTACATGTGCCAGTTGCTGAAGAAATACAAGAAGTACAGCATGATGCAGATGCTGAAGAAGTTCAACCTGAAGTTAGGATGCCACCAGCCAACAGGCATCTAAGAGATCATCCAGTAGAGCTGATTATTGGAGATCCAAGACAAGGAGTTCAGACAAGGAGCAGAAATCAGAATGCTGCAGTATATTCTAGTTTTCTGTCTCAAATAGAACCTAAGAAATTTGAAGAAGCAATACAAGATCCACAATGGACTGAAGCTATGCAAGAAGAGCTAAATCAGTTCAAGAGATGCAAGGTCTGGGAATTGGTTCCAAAACCTAAAGACCACAATGTAATAGGAGTTATGTGGATCTACAGAAATAAGATGGATGAACAAGGGGTCATCATTAAAGAATAAAGCAAGACTGGTTGCAAAAGGATATAGGCAAGAAGAAGGTATTGATTTTGATCAAACCTTTGCCCCAGTAGCCAGACTGGAGGCCATAAGGATGTTCTTGGCCTATGCAACCTATCAAGGATTCAAGGTTTACCAGATGGATGTCAAGTCAGCATTCTTAAATGGTAATCTTAAAGAAGAAGTCTATGTGGAGCAGCCTTCAGGTTTTGTTGATCCAACTCTACCTCATTATGTCTATAGACTTAGGAAAGCTTTATATGGGTTAAAGCAAGCCCCTAGGGCTTGGTATGAAACCCTATCTAGTTTCCTCATTGAGAACAAGTTCTCAAGGGGGAAAATAGATAAGACTCTATTCCTTAGGGAATCTAGAGGCAAAGTCATACTTGTCCAAATATATGTAGATGACATTATATTTGGGTCTACTGAAAGCAGCCTTTGCAAAAAGTTTGCAAAACTTATGCAAGGTCAGTTTGAAATGAGTAGTATGGGAGAGCTGAAGTTTTTCTTGGGTCTCCAAGTTAAACAGACTGAAAGTGGTTTGTCCATTTGTCAGTCCAAGTTCACCCTAGAACTCATAAGGAAGTATGGTATGGATTCATCCAGCACCATGAAGACTCCTATGGGGTCAAGTATGTCTCTTAGCAAGGATGATGCAGGGAAACCTGTAGATGAAACCTTGTATAGAGGGATAGTTGGCTCCCTATTATACTTGACTGCTAGTAGACCAGACATCATGTATGCTACATGTGTTTGTGCCAGGTATCAAGCCTGCCCCAAAGAGTCTCACTTGACTGCAGTCAAGAGAATTTTGAGATATCTAAAGGGCACTCCCTATCTAGGCCTCTGGTACCCTAGGAATGGAGATTTTGATCTAACAGGTTATACAGATGCAGACTTTGCAGGATGCAAAGAGGATAGAAAGAGCACAACTGGAACCTGTCAATTCCTAGGTGGAAGAATAATTTCATGGAGCAGCAAAAAGCAGACTAGTGTGGCTATCTCCACAGCTGAGTCAGAATATGTAGCTGCAGGAAGTTGCTGTGCTCAACTTCTGTGGATTCAACATCAGCTAGAGGACTATGGATTTCAGGTAAGTAGAACTCCACTTTACTGTGATTCTACAAGTGCTATTTCAATAGCTAACAACCCTGTATCTCATAGTAGAACAAAACATATTGAGATTAAATATCACTTTCTTAGGGAGCATGTAGAAAGAAATGATATTGCACTTGAATATGTTAAAACTGATAATCAGATAGCTGACATGTTTACTAAGCCCTTAGAAGAAGCTAAGTTCAATAGATTCAAAATTGAACTAGGTATGATAAACTTAGACTAAGTTTACAGAATAGAAAATTGGCTAAGTAAAAAGGTGTCGACACATAGACAAGTCTATGTCGACACAGAATAAAAGTGTCGACACTTCAGGAAAAAGGTGTCGACACATCTAGGATGTTGGTGTCGACACTTCAGAATGTTAGTGTCGACACATGTCAAGTAGGTGTCGACACATCCAATATGGTGTCGACACTTATGTTTTACTCAGAATTTTCTAAGTAAAGTCTCGACGATGTGTCGAGTTATGTTGTGTCGACACATAACCAAGTGTCGACACATATTATCTGTTGACTAAACTTGTGTCGACACATGTGTGTCGAGACATTATAAGTCAGTGTCGACACTTATTGCCAGTGTCGACACATGTTAAGCTAGCTGTCCCGCCTGTTCACCTTCAAAATCAGAAAGGTATAAATATGGTTCTGTCTCTGATTGTCGACACGCTTTCAAAGTTTCGAGACCACAACTATTGTGTCGACATTTCTCTTTTCTCAAGACTAATTCTCCAAACCCTAATGGCTCCCAAGCTCGAGGAGAACGTTAACGAAGGCTACGAACTTGTGCGCGGCGCATTCGACGATGGCGATCAAGATATCAAGTCAGTGGTTACCCTAGTCAGCGATTCAGGACTAGAATACTTGGTTTCAGAACCAACCAAGATATGGAAGAAGGAAGTGCTTGAATTCCTTACTGGAGCAGCTGTGGATGACTCTGGATACAGAATCAAATCCAGAGTGCATGGAACCAAGGTCAAGGTATCACCCAAAAGTCTGAGAAAGGTACTTCAGCTACCTAAGACTCAAGAAGAAGAAGTTTCTACATCCAAGACCAGGGAAGCTTTGGTCTGGTGTGGTCTTGATTCTAAGATGAAGATAGGTTCTGTCTTTAACAGAAAAGGCATGAACAGTCAAGGAAAATTTCTGTCAGAGATAGTGGGCAAGGTCATTCTCAGTAAGACTGGAGGGCATGACAGGGTGTCAGCCTCCATGTTCAATGTTATGACCAGAATTATCTTCAACCTAAAAATAGATTGGTCAATGGTTATCTATGAGAAGATAAAGGAAAGTCTGAAGAAGCCCAATCTGGGCAGAATACTTAGTCTCTACCTGGCTGGTACAATACCAGAGGTAATGAGCACTGCTGCAGGTAGCAAAATCAACCACATGAGAAAGATGGATATGAGGATCTTTTCAAGGTGGGAAAGAGTGTTGTCCAAGGAAGTGGCAACCCCAAAAAAGCCAGTATCTGCAAAAGAAATTCCTCCTAAAAAGAAGAGAAAGACTGTGGAAGTGGCACAAGAGTCCTCCAGCAGTTCTGAGAGTGAAGAACAGGTGGTGTTCACACCTGATGATCAGGAGGAAGAGACAGTAGTCAAGACTCCTGCTCCTCAAGATGTAGCTGAGATCCAGGGGGAGCTGCCTCCAGCTAGCCCCATCCATAGGGATCATAGCCAGGGGGAGCTTCCAGTAGTAGAAGAACCCTCTACTCTGGACAGTGAGCAAGCCACCATCATTATTCAAGAGGTACTCACTGACTTAAAAACTTTAGAATATCTTATAGAAGATGCTGATTTGTCTGATGTTCCTCAGCAAACTCAGCTACCTAGCCAAGCTCCAGATGTTGTTCTTGAAGACACATCTGCTGTTGTGCAAAATGTTCCAGATACTACTCAAGTAGTTGAAGAACCAAGTACTTATCCTGCACAGTCACCTCCTGAATACACAATGGAAGACCTCTTTCTGAATTTAGATCAAGAGGATTTTGACATGGACAAGGTTGATGCTGAAGATAAGAGTGCTGCTGCTGAGGGGGAGCACATATCAGTTCAGGATGAGCCTTTAAGGCCAGAGACTGAGAAGGTATTTGATGTGCAAGCAGACCAACCTGAGAGCCCTAAGAATAGAGTTGATATTGCCAGTACTTCTGCCTCTGAGGATGAGGAGAGTGCTAGGGCCAAGAAGAAGAAAATCTATGTTTTTAAAAGAAGAAGTCAGAATTACAAGAAAGCCTTACAATCCATTGCCCCACAGCCTATAGTTCAGCAAGCTCCAACTGCTGACTATAGTGCTTTACTGATTGCACTATAGATCAAAATGGATGAACAAAGGAAAGCCATAGAGGCTTATGTTGATGCAGGGCACAGATCATTACAGTTTGATCTTGCTCAAGATATAAAATCTATAAGGTTTGAGATGAATCTCAACAAGAAAGAAATGACTGACTGCTTCCACAAGGGTGGGAATGCAGTAGTCTATTTGGCTACTCACCAGGAGAAGATCAAGACTCAGGTAGATGATATAGCATTAAAACAAGGATATGTGCTGGAGAATCAATTAAGAATGAATGATAATTTGACTGCCTCCCACAATGCTATAGTAACTGAATTAAAGAATAAGTCTACTGAACCTTCTACCTCTGCTGCTGCTGCCAAGGCTGATTTTGATAAAGTCTTTCAAGCTGAGATTTCTGCTGTCAAGACTGCCATTCAAGATTCCCAGAAGGCCATCTCTGAACAGCTCACTAAGCTCAAACCTTACTTTAAGGATGACATCAGGTACTTGGACAGTCAGATTAGATTTCAAAAGGATGATGTAAGAGACCATGTGGCCCAAGAAGTCATAAAGGGGGAGAGAGTATTAGTCAAGGCTAGCTATGACCATGCAAAATGGATATCTAACTCCATCAGAGCTACTCTAGGCTATCCTCCACTCTGTGATGATGATAATGTTGCTGAATCAGGGATTCAAAGTGCATATCTTGGAGGTGAGCAACCAGAGGTAGCTCAAGTGATTTATCCACCTCCAGATTTTGAAATGATTCATGCAGATGTTAGCACAATGTATAGCCCAACTGCAGGAAAGTCAAATGTTGTTCTGGAAAAGGTTGTTCAACCTATTACTGCAGCTATGCAAGAGGCTTTGGACAAAGAAGAAGAGGCAAGGTTGTCAAAGAAGAGGTTTAGGGAACAAGCTGAACTAAAGCCAGATTTTGAACAATGGAGCCCTACCTCTAGAAATATCATTTTAACTGCCTGGAAAGCTGCTAAAGACAACACTACTGATAGAAACAAGTGGTTCTCTGAAGCAGAATGGAGGAAGCATGAGATCAGGCAGGAAGCCATTGTCCAGTACAGAAGAAAGGCTAAGTTAGGAAAGCTACCTCCTACAGCTGTGGAGCCCAGCAAGTACTTTCCTAAGCCCTATCATTATTTTGAGAGGCAGGAAATCAAGGCTGAAGAACTCAAGAAGAAAGATCTCAAAGGCAAGAAGCCTGCTGATACTGAGCCTGCTGCTGCTGCTGTCAAAGCTCAAGTCCAACCTGGCAAAGGAATTGTTATTAAAGAACCTGACCAGAACTAAACTAAGAATAGACTTGAAGAATGTTGTAATCTTTTACATATAAACATTTTTGTAAATCATTGAAGATGTATTAGAAAAATGTTAGAACAATTTATGATTAATATAGTATAATTGTTCTGAAAGGTGTCTATTTTTTGTTTATTCTGGAATGATTAATGTGTATACATGTGTGCATTATTACATGTTTAAGTTTACCCTGTTGAAATATACCTGCTTTACATCATTTTATAATTTTTAATTATGAGTGGTGTATATCATTGACTAAGGGTTATGACTTCTCCAAATAGGGGGAGATTGTTGGGTACATTGGTCAAATGTACCTGATTTGAAGAAGGCTCACCCAACTCAATGATATACATCATGATGTATTTGATGTATGTTTGAGTTACTTGTGCAGGTTAGGTATTCACTGGACTGAAGCTAAAACTTTCTAAGTCCATGTGTCGACACCCAGAGGGAAAGTGTCGACACTTGAGAAAGCTTGTGTCGACACCCAGACAAGCAGTGTCGACACTTGGAGTCATTGTGTCGACACCTGGGATGCAGAGTCGACACCAGACACAAAGTGTCGACACAAGGAGCTGTGTCGACACTCATTGAAGAAGAATGCAGAGAAGCAGTGTCGACACTTAGCAGAAGTGTCGACACCTAGAAGAGCTGTGTCTACACCAAAAAGTGTCGACACTTGGAGTTGTGTCGACACTCAGCAAAATTCTGCAGAGACTAAGTGCAAGTGTCTACACCTAGCACAATGTGTCGACACTTAACCAGAAGAGTCAACATATTAAGTATGTGTCGACACACAACCAAAAGAGTCAACAAAGGAGATGTGTCGACACTCAACACAATGTGTCGACACACAACCAGAAGAGTCAACACTTGAAGAAAGTGTCGACACCCAGCACAATGTGTCGACACTCAGTTGAAGACTCAAAGAAAGTGTTGACACAAGGAGCTGTGTCGACACTTAGCAAAGAACAGAAATATCTACAAAAATATTATAAGTACAAGTGTCGACACTAAGGGAATGTGTCGACACTCAGCTGAAGAATCTATATTGAAGACTTGTGTCGACACCAAGAAGCAGTGTCGACACTTGACAGTTTCAACACATGAAGATGTGTCGACACAAAGGAGATGTGTCGACACTTAGAATAATTCAACAAGTTACAGAAGATCAAGTACTTGTGTCGACACTCAATTCCAAGTGTCGACACCTGAATAAGAATCTGTGTCGAGACATACAAGGAGTTGTGTCGACACCTTGTAGACTTGTGTCGACACTTACACAGCATGTGTCGACACTTGGTCTATAAGTGTCGACACTTAAGAACAGAAAGTCTCGACACTATCTGACAGTTAGAGAATTTCAAGAATTTACTGGATGACATGACAGCTGCCGTTCCAGCCGGTCTACAGCACTTGTGAGAAATGTCAGAAGTCAGTTATGAACCGGACCAGCCGGTTACCATGAAGAAGGCCTATAAATAGGCACCTACAGTTTACAGAAATAGTTGTTAATGTTGTTGGTTAAGAGTTAACAGAAGAAGATTAAGTTCTGATTGAGTTCAGATTAATCTAAGAGATTTGTTCAAGTGGTTGCTGATCAAGTTATCCAAGTGATACAAATCAAGAAGATCGTGCTGTCCAATGACAAATCTAAGAAGTTGGAGAGAGAGAGCTCCAATCAAGAATTCAGTCTTTGGAACTAGGCTGAGAAGAAGGATTCAGAAGCATCTGGAACTTAAGAAGCAGAGGTCAAGGAACAACTGCAGAGGATTCAGACTTATTCAGTTCTACTCAAGAAGCTTTGAAGGAAGCTAAGTCAGTTTGGATCTATCTGAGTTCTTCCAAGAACTCAGCAAGAAACTCTTAACTCCTCTCTTATTTTCTGAGTTGTTGAGTTATTTGTTGTAATACTATTTTAACTTGTAGGATCTTTGGATCTGAGTGCATTATAAGCCTAAATTTATAAAGGCTGAGGGTAGGGCTTGATAGCCTGAGTGTAGGAGATATAGATCTCTGAGTGTAGGCCTTGGATTGGCTGAGTGTAGGCCTTGATTGGCTGAGTGTAGGCTTTGGGATAAAGCTGAGTGTAAGGCTTTGGGCCTGAGGTAGGAACCTATTTGGGTTCTGAGACAGTGGAGAAGTTTGGCCGAATCTAATACACTGCTAGATAGGCGAAGGGGGAAAGTGGATGTACCCAAAGATTGGGGAACCACTATAAATCACTGTGTGCTGTGCTGTGAATGTGCTGTGTATGTTTGATTATTGCTGATTGCTGTAATAGATTACTTAGAAATCTGTGATATAACTGTTTGGCTGCCAACAAAGTTAGAAAAGGATTAGGTCACCTATTCACCCCCCCCCCTCTAGATGTTTAGGTACCATATCTTTCATCTGGGCTAGGATGTTCATAGCCTTAGCATCAGCTACTTTCCATCTCTTGATATCAGCATCTGTTCCTGATGGAGGTGGAACAGCATTTTTACTTGTGTTCTCTGGGGGTCTTGGACACACTGTCAAAACAGAATTAAAGATATCTTCGTCAATATAATTCATGTAAAGTCTGATCCTTGCTTTCCAGAGTGCAAACTTGGATAGATTGCACACTGGAGGTCTGGTGCTAGCATAATCTTTGTTTTGGGCCATGATTTGTGAAAACAAAATCTAATAATAAAATACCAAAGAAAGGCAGATCTAGTTTGGGATCTTTGGGTTCAGGTGTTAGCCTGTACAACCAATCAGGTATGGTATGTTTAACCAACCTGGCTTTGATACCAATTGAAAGTGCAGCTAGATCTGATATACTCTAGAGGGGGGTGAATAGAGTATATGGTGCTTTGAAACTTTTTACAACAATTGTTGTAATGAGAGTGAGCAGGGAAGCAATAATAAATCTAATCACAGCACTAAGCTAAACAAAAACTAAGCACAGAAAAATCAAGGCCAGAACCAAAAATGAAAATAAGCAAAACCAGAAGACACAAGGAAATATAGTAGTTCCCCTAAACTTGGGTACATCCACTCTTCTACCACCCTAGGTAGGAATCCACTGTAGTATGAGTTGATCAGGTGTCCTGGGCACCAATGAGCTTTTGATAAGGTGCTCAAAAACCAAAGCAGATTTTTTGATCAGGTGTCTTGCCACCAATGAGCTTTTGACAAGGTGCTCAAATACCAAGCTCAAACTTTTGAAGGGAGTTTGAGAAACCCTTTACAGAGAGGGGGTGAGAGAGTGATGGAAGTCTTCTCTTTCTCAGATCAGCTGAGAAGACTATGTGGATTGATGGTGTCAAAGCTCCCCCTGAATCCTTGAGATCTTCAGGAAGAAAAGCTTTGCTGAGGGTGATAGGCCTTCAAAGATTGAACTCCAGCAATAGATGATTTCAGCAATAACTGAAATGTTGAATGTCTGGAGTCTGGAAATATGTTGGCCTTGAACACTTTGAAAACTAAAGAGATCTGAAGATTTGAGACAGCTTGATCTCCTTGGATGTGTGTTCTTGAGAATTCTTTGAGACAGAAGATTTTTGAATGTGTCTCTGTAATCTCTGTTTTTTTGAGTGATTCAAAAAAATCTATCTTTTATTCTCTGGTACAGAATAGAATATCATTCTCTGTCAAGGATAGCCGTTAGCCTGCATTGATTGCATCCTTAATTGTACAATCTCTTCTGGAGGAAAGTCCACAGAAATATTCCTTGAAAATCCCTTGAAACTTGGTCCAAAAATGAATGAAAACGACTAGGAAATCTCTGAATTAATTGCAGAATAACTCCTAACTGATTTGAATTTGACTTTAGAAACATCCTGGAAGTTATCTGAAATCGTCGAACTGAGCTCTGCTATCGTCGATCTGAGCTCAGGGATCTGGAAATATACACCAGCAAAATATCGTCGATCTGAGCTCAAAGATCGTCGAACTGAGCTCAGAGATAAAGATCAAAGCAGAGTCAAAATCGTCGACCTGAGCTCACCGATCGTCGAATGGAGTTCGACGATATAATGAAGTTGAGCTCAACGATCGTCGAATGGAGATCGACGATCTGTTGAAGTTGAGCTAGACGATCGTCGATCAGAGTTCGACGAATCGTCGTGCTGAGCTCGACGATATGACTTAGTCTCCAAACACAAAATCTTGGTCTTCAGGGCAGCTTCCAAACCTAGACTTCTAACCGTTAGACTCAATTCTAATTGACCTATTAAGCTATACAGAAGGTCAAGCAAAGGTTCCTAGAGACATAGTGATCCTGACCCAAATTAGTAATAGGGTGTTCCAATAATGGCGAGGCCACTGTGTCGACACAGCCTCCAAGTGTCGATACTTTCTAATGTAGACACAGTTCTTATAGGTGTCGACACAGTGGCGAGGGTGGCCTAGCTTTGATACCAATTGAAAGTGCAGCTAGATCTGATATACTCTAGAGGGGGGTGAATAGAGTATATGGTGCTTTGAAACTTTTTACATCAATTGTTGTAATGAGAGTGAGCAGGGAAGCAATAATAAATCTAATCACAGTACTAAGTTAAATAAAAACTAAGCACAGAAAAATCAAGGTCAGAACCAAAAATGAAAACAAGCAAAACCAGAAGACACAAGCAAATATAGTGGTTCCCCTAAACTTGGGTACATCAACTCTTCTACCACCTTAGGTAGGAATCCACTGCAGGATGAGTTGATCAGGTGTCCTGGGCACCAATGAGCTTTTGATAAGGTTCTCAAAAACCAAAGCAGATTTTTTGATCAGGTGTCTTGCCACCAATGAGCTTTTGACAAGGTGCTCAAAAACCAAGCTCAAACTTTTGAAGGGAGTTTGAGAAACTCTTTACAGAGAGGGGGTGAGAGAGTGATGGAAGTCTTCTCTTTCTCAGATCAGCTGAGAAGACTATGTGGATTGATGGTGTCAAAGCTCCCCCTGAATCCTTGAGATCTTCAGGAAGAAAAGCTTTGCTGAGGGTGATAGGCCTTCAAAGATTGAACTCCAGCAATAGATGATTTCAGCAATAACTGAAATGTTGAATATCTGGAGTCTGGAAATATGTTGGCCTTGAACACTTTGAAAACTAAAGAGATCTGAAGATTTGAGACAACTTGATCTCCTTGGATGTGTGTTCTTGAGAATTCTTTGAGACAGAAGATTTTTGAATGTGTCTCTGTAATCTCTGTTCTATGAGTGATTCAAAAAATTCTGTCTTTTATTCTCTGGTATAGAATAGAATAACATTCTCTGTCAACGATAGCCGTTAGCCTGCATTGATTGCATCCTTAATTGCACAATCTCTTCTGGAGGAAAGTCCACAGAAATATTCCTTGAAAAATCCCTTGAAACTTGGTCCAGAAATGAATGAAAACGGCTAGGAAATCTCTGAATTAATTGCAGAATAACTCCTAACTGATTTGAATTTGACTTTAGAAACATCCTAGAAGTTATCTGAAATCGTCGAACTGAGCTCTGCTATCGTCGATCTGAGCTCAGCGATCTGGAAATATACACCAACAAAATATCGTCGATCTGAGCTCACAGGTCGTCGAACTGAGCTCAGAGATAAAGATCCAAAGCAGAGTCAAAATCGTCGACCTGAGCTCACCGATCGTCGAATGGAGTTCGACGATATAATGAAGTTGAGCTCAGTGATCGTCGAATGGAGATCGACGATCTGTCGAAGTTGAGCTAGACGATCGTCGATCGTAGTTCGACGAATCGTCGTGTTGAGCTCGACGATATGACTTAGTCTCCAAACACAAAATCTTGGTCTTCAGGGCAGCTTCCAAACCTAGACTTCTAACCCTTACACTCAATTCTAATTGACCTATTAAGCTATACAGAAGGTCAAGCAAAGGTTCCTAGAGACATAGTGATCCTGACCCAAATTAGTAATAGGGTGTTCCAATAATCTCCCCCTATTTGGGTTAGGATTACTATTTACAGACTTTGGATAAAATTTAAATAACAACATACAATCAGAAAAATAGAAAAACAACAGCTAGACATAGCAGAATCACAGAAATATATATCATCCAGATAGCAGTCAGAAATCACAGAATCTGAATCCTAAACCCTAGGTGTCCTCTAGGGGGCACCCGTGGAGAGTCCCCATTAGAATCCGAATCAGAGTTATGTTGGTGTCGGTTGGGTCGGTCAACATTAACGGGTGGCGAGGGTGGCCTAGCCTGATTTTGTAGGATCTGTACTTAACAATAGTGTCGACACCTAGAAGAACTGTGTCTACATCAAAAAGTGTCGACACTTGGAGGCTGTGTCGACACTCAGCAAAAGTCAGCAGAGACTAAGTATGTGTCGACACTCAGCTGAAGACTCAACACTTGAAGAAAGTGTCGACACAAGAAAGTATGTGTCGACACTCAGCTGAAGACTAAACACTTGAAGAAAGTGTCGACACAAGGAGCTGTGTCGACACTTAGCAAAGTTCAAGAATATTCTAAGTACAAGTGTCGACACTAAGGAGTTGTGTCGACACTCAGTCAGAGTCTCGACAGAAGAAGAATGTGTCGACACGCAGAGCAATGTGTCGACACTCAGCAAGTATCCACACTGAAGATATGTGTCGACACCAAGAAGAAGTGTCGACACTCAGCGAGTTCAACACATGAAGATGTGTCGACACAAAGGTGTTGTGTCGACACTTAGAAGAATTCAGCAAAATACTGAAGTACAAGGACTTGTGTCGACACACAATATCAGTGTCGACATATGAAGAAGAAGCAGTGTCGAGATATAAAATCTACAACACAAGGAGTTGTGTCGACACCTTGTAGACTAGTGTCGACACTTAGACAACTTATGTCGACACTTGGTCTATAAGTGTCGACAGTTAAAGACAGACAGTCTCGACACTTTTAGACAGTTACAGAATTTTCAAGAACTGACTAGATGACTTGACAGCTGCCATTCCAGCCGGTCTACTGCACTTGTTAGAGTTGTTAGAAATCAGTTATGGACTGGACCAGCCAGTTACCATGAAGAAGGCCTATAAATAGGCTTATACAGTCTACAGAAACTGTTGTTGAAGTGGTTCAAATTGAGGATCAACACATCAAGTAATACAAAGAAGATCTAGCTATTCCTTGAAGAATCTAGTTAAGATCTAAGAAGTTGGAGAGAGAGAGCTTCATCCAAGAAATCAGTCATTGGAACCAGACTGAGAAGAAGGGTTTAGATTTATTCTGAATCTTAAGTAGCAGAGATCAAGGATCAACTGCAGAAGAGGTCAATCTTATTGAGTTCTACATTCAAGAAGCTTTGAAGAATGCCAAGTCAGATTGATTTCAGCCAAGTTCTTCCAAGAACTCATCAAGAAACTCAACTCTTCTCTCTTTTCTCTGAGTTGTTGAGTTACAATTATTGTATTCATTTTATCTTGTAGGATCCTTAGGGATCTGAGTTTTGTAAGCCTGCAATTATAAAGGCTGAGTGTAGGGCTTGAGTGCTTCAGTGTAGGAGATTGAAATCTCTGAGTGTAGGCCTGTTGTGGCTCAGTGTAGGCCTTGGTGGCTGAGTGTAGGCCTTGGTGGCTGAGTGTAGGCTTTGTGAAGAAGCTGAGTTGTAGGGCCTTAGGCCTGAGGTGTAGGAACCAGTTTTGGGTTCTGAGATAGTGGAGGAGTTTGGCCGAATATAGTACACTGCTAGATAGGCGAAGGGGGAAAGTGGATGTACCCAAACATTGAGGAACCACTATAAAACTGTGTGTCTACTGTGTGCTGTGATATTCTGTGATTGTTGTGTAATTGCTGTGTACAAATAGATATAACTCTGAGATAAAATCTGATTGCTGCCTTAAAAAGTTCAAAAGATTCAAGTCACCCTTGAAGAAAGAATAAGGCCCAAATCAAAATGAGGATTTTTTCCTCATCCTCGGCCTTAAGGAAGCACGGTGGAACCTCAGCCATTGGATCCCAGCTGAGGAAATGGACGACCATGATTTTGCCACAAAGGGCTAAATTTTGCCTGATACGGCCTGTGACACGCCCGTGTCACATGCCGTGTACCTTAAGCGGTACACAACTGACTTAGCCAGACGAGTACATGCCCATGTGACATGCTCGTATCATGGGCCGTGTCACCTGACACGCCTTCCGACACATTAGTGTATGTGGTCGTGTACATCAGGCTGCACAAAATCAACTTCAACCCGAGCGGGGCACGGCTAGTGACACGCCCGTATTATAGGTCTTGTACCCTAAGACACACCTGTGTCGTGACCGTATTCACCAGGACTCAATGCCTTAGGCACATCCAGAAAAGGACAAGGCCTGTGACACGGCTGTGTCACAGGCCGTGTGCCCATACACGACACCAAACACGCCCAAGGTCAACTTCGTCGAGCGGAGTTCGTTGAGCAGAGGAGGACATGGCCTCGGACACGCCCGTGTAAGATGGCGTGTTCCCTCATTTTCCTTAGAAAGGATTTTCGTCTAACACTCGCAGGCTGCTCACTCAAGCAGGACACGCCCTGGAACACGCCCGTGACCCAGGCCGTGACACCAAATGTTTTCCCAACCCTGGGACTTGGGGTGTTACAACCCTCCCCTCCTTACAAAAATTTTGTCCCTGAAATTTGCATAAAGGAAGGAACTCAACAGAAGAGGTTTTATTCCACAATCGTTTAATACAACGCAATACGCACTGCATAATAGTTACACAAAGAGCTCGGGAAATTCAGTTCGCATGGTCTGCTCACGCTCCCATGTTAGCTCTTCACGTCCGTAGTTGTCCCACCGGACTTTGACCATAACGATCGTCTTGTTCCGCAACTGTTTATCGTCACGATCCTCGATCCGAATGGGCCGAACCTTCGTCGTTAGCCCGTACTCCACCGGCACACGATCAGTCTTGATCACTTGAGGTGGATCTTTGACGGCTTTCTGAAACACCGAGTTGTGAAACACATCATGTAATCCACCTAAGTCTGTCGAAAGAGCTAGCCGATATGCAGCTTCCCCAACTCGCTCTACCACTTTAATTGGACCAAGATACCTCGAGATCAACTTTTTCAGTCGCCGAATCCTGGACACGCCTTTGAAGGGTTTGATATTCAAGTACACACATTCGCCAACCGTGAACTCCACGTTCCTTTACTTGGCGTTGTAGTATTTCGCTTGACGATCTTGGGCTATCAGTAGCTGCTCTCGAATTGTGTGTATTGTCGAGTTCGCTTCTTCAACTTCATTATGCCTATGCACTTTGGCTTCTCCTGCTTCTACCCAAGCTAACGACGTACGACACTTCCGACCATACAGAGCTTCAAACGGTGCCATACTGATGCTCTCTTGGTTGCTGTTGTTGTAGGCAAACTCCACCAGATAGAGATGATCTTCCCATCTCTTCCCAAAATCCAGGGCGCAAATGCGGAGCATATCCTCCATAGTCATGTTGGTTCTTTCAGTTTGGCCATCTGTTTGGGGATGAAAGACCATACTAAACATCAATTATGTGTCCAACAATTGATGGACTAGCCTCCAATCATTCGAAGTAAAGCGCTCATCTCGATCGCTCACAATGCTGCGATGAACACCATGTAGCCGTACAATCTGTTCAACATACAGCTTTGCCAAACTCTCGACTGAATCTTCCCGTTTGTTCGGAAGGAAGTGCGCCACTTTTGTCAGCCATTTTACGATCACCCAGATTGCATCATTCCCGCGCTGCGATCTCGGCAACCCGTGCACGAAATCCATTGAAATATCATTGAACTTCCATTCCGGAATCGACAACGACTTCAAGAAACCGCCAGGCTTTTCGCATTCTTCCTTCACCAAAGCACAAGTTTGTCATTTGGCCACATAATGAGCGACATATTTCTTCAGTCCTGGCCACCAGAACAGCTTCTTCATGTCTCTGAACATCTTTGTGATCCAAGGGTGAATTGAGTACTTCGTATAGTGAGCTTCATACATCAATTATTCCCGCAAATTACCCAAACTCGGGACGCACAATCAGCCCTCTTTCCGCAAAAGGCCGTCCCTCCAATAGAATTTGCCCTATAGCCCGTCCTTTACGTAGTATTGGAGACTCTCATCCAGCTCTGTTGCTCGTCGAATCCTGTCTGCAAGGTCATATTGCACCTCCGTCCAGTTCAAACATACATCAACTATGGAATTCTTGTCAACACAAGAAATATCTAATGCTTCCAACTCCTGGATTAGATGCTCATTGTGCCTCTGCAACCAACTTGCACTTGCCGGAGACCTCTGACTCAAGGCATCAGCGACCACATTTCCCTTCCCGGGAGTATAGTGAATCACGAAGGTGTAGTCCCCAAGGAACTCCGGCCACCTTCGTTGTCACATATTCAGGTACTTCTGCTCTAACAAATACTTTAGGCTCTTATGATCTGTATAAATTTCCACTTTTACGCCATACAGATAATGCCTCCATAACTTCAATGCAAAGATCACCGCCGCCGACTCTAAGTCATGGAGGGGATAATTTCGCTCATGCACATTCAGTTGGCGAGAGCCATAAGCAATTACTTTCCATTTTGCAGAAGAACGCAGCCTAAGCCGGTTCCTGAAGCATCACTGTAGATTTCAAACCCATCAGTACCACATGGCGACGTCAACACAGGCACCGTGGTCAACCAACTCTTCAGCTCTTCAAAAGCTTGCGCGCACTTCGGCGTCCAAATGAACTTCTGATCCTTTCTCGTCAGTGTGGTCAGAGGCAAAGAAATCCGCGAGAAGTTTGCAACAAACCGTCTGTAGTAGCCTGCCAGGCCAAGGAAACCCCTAACCTCGGCCACCGAATACAACACCGGCCACTCTTGTATGGCCCTTATCTTCGGCGGATCAACTGCGATGCCCTCTCCACTTACCACATGGCCAAGAAAGGTCACCGACGATAGCCAAAACCCGCACTTCGAGAACATGGTATAGAGCTTATTCTTCCTCAAAGTCTGCAACACCAATGACAAGTGGTCTACGTGATCATCCTTAGATTTCGAGTACACCAGGATGTCATTAATGAACACAATCACAAATAAGTCTAGGTACTCTCGGAACGTTCGGTGCATCAGGTCCATAAACACCGATGGTGCATTAAACAGCCCAAACAGCATTACCGTGAACTCATAATGCCCGTAACCTGTCCCAAATGCGGTCTTAGGAATATCTTCTTCACGTATCCTCTACTAGTAATAACCAGACTTCAAATCCAACTTGGAGTAGACGGTTGATCCCACCAGCTGATCGAACAACTCATCAATCTGTGGAATCAGATACTTGTTTTTTTCTGTCAGCTTGTTCAGTTCGCGGTAGTCAATAAATAACCGCAAACCACCGTCTTTCTTTTTCACGAACAGAACAGGAGCGCTCCAAGGTGACATGCTTGGGCGTATATAACCCTGCTCCAGCAACTCTTGCAGTTGGACTTTCAACTCCGTCATTTCCTTTGGCGCAATGCGCTATGGCGAGCGGGCCATAGGTTTCGCACCTGACACCAACTCGATCGTGAAGTCAATCTCTCGCTGGAGTGGTGGCCTAGGGAGATCCCTAGGAAATACATCTGCAAATTCTGACACATCCGAAACATCGCTCACACCGGCCTTGGACTGAACAGCCTGAATCAGCGAGAAGTAGCACTCTGCGCCCTTCCGAACAGCCTTAACGACTTGGAGTGCAGACATCAACGTCCCGCCCACTCCTCGCATACCCGCTAACTTCGTCTCATACTCGATATTCTAGCCCAACGTGATCTGTTTGCAATTGCAATCAATCAAGCCATGCTGCTCCGCGAGCCAATCCATACCAAAGATCACGTCGAATTCTGATATCGGAAATACAGATGCAGTTAGACAGAAATCCTGACTTCCTTTTTCAATCTCCACATCGCAAGCCTGATTCGCGAACATCAAACAACCATTCGACAACACCACCCTGACGCTATCTGTCTTCACCCGACTAGGTATCCCAAGTCGAGCTATAAAATCTTTAGTGTAACAGCCCAAATTCGAAAATTGCCAAAAATTGGGTGACACGGCCTGGGACACGGGCATGTCCCAGGGCGTGTCCCGCTCGGGTTACGTAATGAGGCGTGAGGTCGACAATTTTTTGGTCGACAAAATGTCTGGCTGGTCACGCCCTGTAACACGGGCGTGACAGGGGGCGTGTCCCATCGGTTCGACGATTTTGTTGACGATTGTCGAGCAGAGATCGACGAGCGTAAATCGTCGAACGGAAATCGTCAAACGCGTGGATCGTCGAGCTCATATCATTGAACAGAGATCGACGATTGCTGGCTAGCTCGAAGAATCGCTGCTGATCGTCGAACGCTGATTGTCAAGTGGGTGTCATGACCTGTGACATGGGTGTGACTAGGCTAACATGGTCGTGACATGTACGTGTCATCTTGGCATGGATAAGTTTGGATAAGTCAGTTTGTGCACTGCTTTGGGGGACATGGCCTGTGACACGGGCGTGTCAGGGCAGAAACATGAATTTTCCGTGTTTTCTGGCCGTTGATTTCTCTGTTCTGGATACAATGGATTAGGCTTTAGCCAGTTGGATTTCTAGCTGAGATTTGAGGTTTTAAGTCCTTCTTTCTTCTTCTTCTTCTTCATCTCATTTCAAGAGAGAGAAAGAGAAGGATAGAGCAAAGGAAGGAAGGAGGAAAGTAAAACCAGCTGCTGGAGGAGCTGCGGAGGGCGGAGCGAAAATCCGAGAGTGGATTCGTGAAGGCAGAGCCGAGATGGTGCTTCCATCCGGCTACTTCATGGCACCGAAGCGATCTTCGAGGGTAACGATCTCTTTCTTGGACATCGAAGCCCTTTCTTTATGCATGTGTTTGGAATCCTCCGCCAAGAGGTGGAACTCAGAAGTGATTCCTTCGTTGAGTCTGCATCTTGAGCCGGAAGTATGGAGTACGGCATAGGCATGTTGTGTGAAGCCCATCTGGAAGGGAAGTCTGGATTGGTGATGTTCATGGGTAAACCGGAGACGACTCCATGGATTTGATGATATGCGAAGAGATTTATGATTGTGATGAATGTATGAATGTGATGATGGATGTGAGGAGGCTTTGGTTAAGCTCCTGGTTGAAGAGAGATCAATTTGTAGTGCACCCGGGAAGTGAGTACCCGGTCGACTACACCACTATGGTGGGTTGATCTGGTTGGTTTGGTTAGAAGGGATCGATTGGTGGCATGATCCGGGAAGCGAGCACCCGAGTTGCTACACCACAATGGTGGGTCGATCAGGAAATGGTGGGGGATCGATTGGTGGTATGCTTGGGGAGTAACGATAACCCAGCCTGCTACACCACAATGGTGGGTCAATCTGCTCTAGTTATTTGTGATGCTGGGGAAGTTGTACCTCTGAGTGGTATGGACGGCATGTCGCCAGCTTGCGAGACTAGTGGACTAGGTTTGAGCCGTCCAACCAACAAGTGAAGTACCTCTAATCAGCGGTGTACGACTGGGAGATCCGGTACACCAAGAAGGTGCCCTGAGTGCACGGAGTGTCTGGTGGATTCCAGCGTTTGTGATATGATGTGCTTGATAGCTTGAGAAAGAGAATGATATTTATGATGCTTAATGATGCTTGGTGATCAATGATGGCAATGCATACAGGGAAGGGCGTAGGGTGATTATAAATGGGTCAGCGAATGCTGACCATTACTTTGTTTTCTGTTTTGGCTTGGATGTCAAATTGCAGGTAGAATGAACAAGTGGAATGGATGGATTGTTGCTAAAGGCCCTTGAAGGCCATGCGAAGAAGTTTATTTGGATTTCATGTGTGGCGGGCCTGCGTGCCGATGTACGAAAATGTAATTATGTGAAAAGAGAAACTTGTAAGGCCTTAAGGCTAGTGTGTGTGCATTGTATACATTCTTGGTGTTGCTATATAAATGTGGAGTTTATATAGAGGTGGACATTATCTGAGCCGAGTTCTTTAACATAAAAATGATGTGCTAGAATGGATTGAGTTAAGGATACGAATAGAATTTGATTTCCACAAGTAATTCCACTACTTGTCTGTGACATATGGCGTGGGGCCCCGACCGGACCCACTGTTATATGCCATGTGATGAATAGGGGCGTTACAAAGTGGTATCAGATCCAGGTTGAGATTGTTTGGGAGGGAGAGAACATTATTGAACTCACGAATGTCCACTAGGAATGCATTTCATGTACGTGCGGTACATGTGTGTGTAGTAACTGTATAATTCGCGTTATACCATGGATCATTAATCGTGTTTTGTACATTGACTATAGGTGGCGAGGAGTGGAGCTGGTCAGTCTGAGCCCCAGCGGTCTGATGAGAGTGCACCACCCATTGAAGCGCCTACGCCTCCTTCGGCGGAGACTATAAAGGTGGTGACGTAGACAATGCTTGCGGTGTTATAGGAACATCCTACTGGACAGGCAAGGCCTGGTGTAAGACAAGAGCATGCTGCCGTTGTGGTGGAGGCGCAAGCAATCAATGAGTCATTGAAAAGCTTTATGGAATTTCATCCACCTACGTTCGGTGGGGCGATTTCCCCAACGCAGGCGGAAGATTGGTTGGCTAGAGTGAAGAGGATCCTGACTGCAATCAGGACTGCAGAAGAGCAGAAAGTGACCTTAGCCACTTTTCTCCTGGAAGGAGATGCAAGATTATGGTGGGATGAAATAGAAGTGCATCATTTGGCAGGTCGAGGTTTAGCGGAGGTTTCAATGGAGTAATTCTCCAGATTATTTCTTGCCAAATATTTGCCGGTGTCGCAGCGGATTGCTATGGAGAACGAGTTTCAACGTCTGGTGCAGGGTGTTATGGATATTGATACATACCTGCATGAGTTTACCAGAGTTGGTCCTTATGCGGGGTCTACCTTCGCGGAGGAAGCGCCAAAGACAAATCGCTTTTATGAGGAACTGCGGGATGAGTTGAGATTATTACTCCCTAGTTCGGTAAACCAAGGCTTCCAAGCATTGGTAGATACGGCCCGTGCCTTGGAAAAAGATTTGAAGCGGGTACAAGAAAAGGAAGAAACTGGAAGTGGAGAAGCCAGAGTTCAAAGTTCCACAGTCGGAGCAGGAGTTGAGAAGACGAGAGAAGAAATGGTTTAGGCCTGATGATTCAGCTCCATCGACTGTTTCTTCGGGGTCGACCTATGGGCAAGGACATGTTGATATACATATCTATTATAAGTGCGGAAAGCAAGGGCACATAGCGAGATTTTGTTGGAATGCTCCCGCAGGAAGTGAGCAAAAGACAGGTGCGTCGTATGAAGAAAAGGGTAAAGCAGTGGCCGAATCATCTGCATCACGGACACAGCCTCGATTACATACTTTGGAAGTGCAAGAGCCGCAGAGTTTCATCGGCGAAATTCAGCCTTGAGTATTTAATTTGTCTCTTTCGTAAGAAATGCAAAATAAGGAGGCTGAGTGAAAGTGAATCGTGACTTGTATCACTTGACAATATGTGTATGGCTTATTGTATATATCTGATCATGTGTTCTATGTGAGAACAATGTAATGTGGGTGCATCCTTGGTATTATGATATAAATATATGCTGTTTGGGAGATACAATATTTGTTCATTTGCTGAATTGATGGATGAATGTGCACAAGTGTACAAAACAAAGGTTGTTGTAACCTATGATTTTGGTTGTTGTAACAATTTGGTTGATGTTTTCCTGCCTATGTCCGAATTTCGTGGACGAAATTTCTTGAACGAGGGGAGGGTTGTAACAGCCCAAATTCGAAAATTGGAAAAAATTGGGTGACATGGCCTGGGACACGGGCGTGTCCCTGGGCGTGTCCCGCTCGGGTTGCGTAGTGAGGTGCGAGGTCGATGATGTTTCGGTCGACGAAATGTTTGGGTGGTCACGCCCTGTAACACTGGCGTGACATGGGGCGTGTCCCATCGGTTCGACGATTTTGTTGACGATCGTCGAGCGGAGATCGATGAGCGTAAATCGTCGAACGGAAATCTTCGAATGCGCTGATCATCGAGCCCATATCGTCGAACGGAGATCGACGATCACTGGAAAGCTCGACGAATCGCTGTTGATCGTCGAACGCAGATCGTCCAGTGGGTGTCACGCCCTGTGATACGGGCGTGACTGGTCTGACACGGGTGTGACATGTGCGTGTCATCTTGGCATCGATAAGTTTGGATAAGTCGGTTTGTGCACCGCTTTGGGGGACACGGCTTGTGACACGGGTGTGTCCCCGGGCGTGTCAGGGCCGAAACATGATTTTTCACTGTTTTCTAGGCATTGATTTCTCTGTTCTGGATCCAATGGATTAGGCTTTAGCCAGGTGGATTTCTGGCCGAGATTTGAGGTTTTAAGTCCTTCTTTCTTCTTCTTCTTCTTCATCTCATTTCAAGAGAGAGAAAGAGAAGGAGAGAGCAAAGGAAGGAAGGAGGAACGTAAAACCAGCTACTGGAGGAGCTGTGAAGGGCGGAGCGAAGATCCGAGAGCGGATTCTTGAAGGCAGAGCCGAGGCGGTGACTTCCATCCGGCTACTTCATGGCACCGAAGCGATCTTAGAGGGTAACAATCTCCTTCTTGTACATCGAAGTCCTTTCTTTATGCATGTGCTTGGAATCCTCCACCAAGAGGTGTAATTTGGAAGTGATTCCTTCGTTGAGTCTGCATCTAGAGCCAGAAGTGTGGAGTATGGCATAGGCATGTTGTTTGAAGCCCATCTAGACGGGTAGTCTGGATTGGTGATGTTCATGGGTAAACCGGAGAATACCCCATCGATTTGATGATATGCAAAGAGATTTATGATTGTGATGAATGTATGAATGTGATGATGGATATGAGGAGGCTTTGGTTAAGCTCCTGGTTGAAGAGAGATCAATTGGTAGTGCGCCCGGGAAGCGAGTACCCGGTCAACTACACCACTAGGGTGGGTTGATCTTGTTGGTTTGGTTAGAAGGGATCGATTGGTGGCATGATCCGGGAAGCGAGCACCTGACTTGCTGCACCACAATGGTGGGTCGATCAGGAAATGGTGGGGGATCGATTAGTGGTATGCCTGGGGAGCAACGATAACCCATCCTGCTACACCACAACGGTGGGTCGATCTGCTCTAGTTATTTGTGAGGCTGGGGAGGTTGTAACTATGAGTGGTATGGATGGGATGTCGCCAGCTTGCGAGACTGGTGGATTAGGTTTGAGCCGTCCAACCAATAAGTGAAGTACCTCTAATCAGCGGTGTACGACTGGGAGATCCGGTACACTAAGAAGGTGCCCTGAGTGCACGGAGCGTCTGGTGGATTCCAGCGTTTGTGATGTGATGTGCTTGATAGCTTGAGAAAGAGAATAATATTTATGATGCTTGATGATGCTTGGTGATCAATGATGACAATGCATACAGGGAAGGAACCACTGTGCTGTGTAGGCGGTAGGGTCGTTATAAATGGTTCAGAGAATGATGACCGTTACTTTGTTTTCTGTTTTGGCCTGGATGGCAAATTGCAGGTAGAATGAACAAGTGGAATGGATGGATTGTTGCTAAAGGCCCTTGAAGGCCATGCGAAGAAGTGGGTCTGGATTTCATGTGTGGCAGACCTGCGTACCGATGTACGAAAATGTAATTATGTGAAAAGAGAAACTTGTAAGACCTTAAGGCCAGTGTGTGTGTTGTATACATTCCTGGTGTTGCTATATAAATGCGGAGTTTATATAGAGGTGGACATTCTCTGAGATGAGTTCTTTAACTTAAAAATGTTGCGCTAAAATGGATTGAGTTAAGGATGCAAATAGAATTTGATTTCCACAAGTAATTCCACCACTTGTCTGTGACATATGGCGTGGGGCCCCGAACAAACCCACCGTTATATGCTATGTGACAAATAAGGGCGTTACATTTAGACAGAAAAGAATGTGAAGCAACCGTATCAAACAGTGCTCGCATCAGCATATCACGAATCATTACAAAGCCTGTGACAACCATGTCACACACACAAGCCGCATACAAATAGGAAATAAACAAAGCAATGCAATAACAAGGAAATGCAATAACTTAACTTGTACTTGTGACGATGTCACTCTAATTAATGGCCTCCTGTAGGCCAAGGTTGTAGACTTGGGGCTGCGCCTGGGAGGCGGAGGACTCCACCACTGCTTTCCCTTTCTCAGCATACGACGCTCCCGCCTTCTTTTCTCCCTTCGGCGGAACAACCTGACAGTCACAGGCTATATGCCCCACCCGTCCACAAATAAAGCACGTATGAGTCTCCGGCCTCGAAGTGGCCCCCGACGTTGCTCCCGATGCAACCGAAGAAGGTGCTTATCCTACAGATTTGGACCACTTGCCCCATTTCTTCTTATAATATGATTTCCCCGGTCGGGGCACTTTGAACTATAGATTTGTTGTAACGCCCTGAAACTCAAAGGAGCAAAAGGGGGACGTTTGGGCCAGTTTGGGTTCTGGCAGCAGGCACACGGCCTGGGACACGGGCGTGTCCCAGGCGTGTCAAGCGTGTGTCGACCTTTAACCGCCCAAAACGTCCCCCTTTTGCTCCTTTGCGTTCCGGGCGTTACAACAAATCTATAGTGTCGAAAGTGCTCACCGACCGGCGAAATCATTAATCGACGAATTCGGGGAAGTGGTCCAAATCTGTAGGATAAGCACCTGTCTCGGTTGCGACACGGAGAGCACGTCGGCGGCCACTTCGAGGCCCGGAGAATCATACGTGCTTATGTCGTGACGGGTGGGGCATATAGCTAGTGACTGCAGGTTGT